>OY744483.1:194628326-195228326 GCA_963556165.1 Tipula helvola | reverse complement strand
AGGGAATATAATTTTGGTTGCATACAATATTTTATGAATTTAGTCGCCATTTTTAAATTTATTGTAATTAGCATGAATTTATTTATTTATTTATATATTGTGTATATAGGGTATATTTTATTTTAAATAAATTTAAAATTAAAAAGGGAGAAGAATTTTAAAACCAATAAAATATTTTTTTTTATTTATTGACGTCTAGTCAAAAATATTTTTATTTTGGTTCGTTTATTTTTTATTTATTAATACAATTTTGTAATTTATAAACAAAAAGCTTTATTTGTTATTTTTATTATTTTGTCACCATTTTGTGCTTTTATTTTAAAATATTTATTAATTTTTAATAAAACACCAACAAAAAAGGCTTTATCTGTTGTAATTAAATTTTTTAATTTTATTTGTTGTGAATATATTGTATAATTATTGTGTTTTCAGATTTATATTATAAAGTATTATAGTTTTGTTTTTAAATATAAATATTTTAATTATCTATTTTTTTTTTTTAATTTATATCAAATATAATTTGAAATTTCTAAATTATTTTAGATACTTAAATTTTCGCCCTCCCACACACAAAACACACCATTTTCACAATAATATATTTATGGAGCTCTAGCCATATATGTATATATAAAGTGTAATTCTCTCGACTTGAGTGATTTATAATAATTATCCAAATGTTTTATTTTCCTGTTTTACTATGCCATATATTCCACCCCATTAAAAAAAATAATAAAAAAATTCCAGAACATCTCTATAACATTAGTTTCCAGATTTTATTTGCCACATTATTTTTTATTTTATAAGTTTTATCCTTCTGCTACAACGATTTATTTAAAATCTATAGTAAAGAGTCTTTAGTGCAGTGTCTGTTGTAAATAAGTACCTTATAGATGTCGCTAAATAATTTGCCGAATTGTGTATCTTGTTATATTCTTAGCTTATACAGATATATAGTATGTATAATACTGTGACCAAAAAGTAGTAGGACTCGTTAAATAAAACACAAACGGCTTATTATTCTTTAAAATTAATTGTATCCTCTTCAAAATAATCTCCTTCAGACAGATTAAGATTTAAGATTTCTAATACAACTTATACGAATCAAAAGTACTCGCTCTGGACAGTGCATTGCCACCAAAAGCCTTTTTCAAGATTTCCAACATTTTGGAAGCCGAAATTCCATTTTTAAAGCAAAATTTAATGCAACTTCTCTACTGAACTTTTTCACTCATTCAAAAATGTAAAATGCACTTTTTTAGATAAAAATTTAGGGTGCTATCAACCTAAGAAAAAAAACCTATTCTCGGAAAAGTCTTACTACTTTTTGGTGTACTGTATATATATAGCTCTATATTATTTTAATTTATTTTAACAGAAACCCCTACAACAAATACACCAAAAAAGCTTTAAAAGCTCTCAAAACTATCTGTCAAATAACTTGTTTCTTGGTACGATCGATAAATGACACACGATTAAAATTCTCCTCCCTAAATTAAATTAATATTAAAAAAAAAAAGATAATTAATTAAATTAATTAATAAATTATGTATTATTTAGTTGTTTTATTTGTTTTTGTTGAATATTATATTTTATCGTTGTAATTTAAATTTTTTAGGTTTGGCTTTGAAAATATATATTTAAAACTAGAAAAAAAAAAATTATTAAATTTTTTTTTTTTTTTTTTGGTTTTTTTTATATTTTATTTAATATTAATTTATAATATGTTAAATATTTATTTAGTAATAAAAAAAAATGTATTTACCAATAATAATAATTAACATAATTTTTGGACAAATTGCCGTTACTAATTTAGTTAAATTGTTTTTATTTTAATTTTTATTTTTGGATATTTTGTTTTTTTTTTTTTTTAATTAGCAGCTAATTTATAATTTTTTATTTTTATGGTTATTTGTTATATAAAATTTTTTATCACTTTTTTGTTTTAATTATTTTTCAAAAAAAAAATAAAAAAAATTAGAATTTCTAAATTATTAATTAATTAATATTAACAATATTGTAATAATAAAATATATATATCAAAATGGTGGATTTTTTTAAAAATTTGATATTTTAAATTATTAAAAATAGTTTTTTCTTTTTTTTTTTCGTTTTTTTTTTTTTTTGACGTTTCAATTTATTTTTACAGTTTTTAAATATGGCGTCTGTTTTTATGCGAATATTTAATTTAATCTGTATGATGCTTTTAATTGGACACTGGAGTGGTTGTTTACAATTTTTAGTACCTATGTTACAAGGTTTCCCGTCAAATTCATGGGTTGCCATTAATGAATTACAGGTAATATTTGGTATTAAACTTGTGGATGTCTTTTTCATTTTTTATGTTTTTAACAGGAAGCGTATTGGTTGGAGCAATATTCGTGGGCATTATTTAAAGCAATGTCGCATATGCTGTGCATCGGTTATGGAAGGTAATAGAAAAGATTAAGAAGATAATATTCGTATTTCCGTTATTATTAGCGAGAGATTGTCATCATTTATATTCTATTTAATTTGCATATTTTTCATTTTTTTTTTTGGTTAATTATCTCAATTATTTAAAGCATCACTTGACATGAAAAAAAAATTGTTGTGCCTTATCTATATATCGCATATTGTATTGATGAAATTGATAAGACGTTTTTTTTTTTCTATTTTACAAATTTCAGATTTCCACCTCAATCCTTAACAGACATGTGGCTGACTATGCTTTCGATGATATCGGGCGCTACATGTTATGCCCTATTTCTAGGCCATGCAACAAATTTAATTCAAAGTTTGGATTCAAGTAGAAGACAATATCGGGAAAAGGTAAGTTTTTATTTGCTCATATTTTTAGTCTATTAATCTTACCTCGCCGATAAAATCGGTTTACCTGTACATATCAAACGTATGTCACAAAATTGTACAATTATACCGTAAAAATATCACTCAAATGTCCGAAAGCCCAACCAATGAAACCAATATAAAAACCTTAAATACGATTTTCTTATCGACCAGCATCAATTTTTTTATTTTTTTTTTTTTTTTTTGTTCACTTCTTACTACTACTTCTTATTTAATTAATCGTTTTTGCTTCTCTCGGAATAATTTCTTAGTTTTGTTTTGTGTTATAAAAATGACATTGAAAAATGAATTATTTAGTTAAGTTATGTTTTCAATGTCAATTAACATATCTGTTTTGGAAACGTGATTAAAAAAACACAGCGTTTTGAAGTTAATAATTCAACAAACAAATAAAATTGGAGACCCGGGTCAAGTATAATATTGTAAATAAAATAACGCATACATACAACGTTGAAAATATCTAATGAAAATTAAAAATGAAAATTTTAATTTTCCAACACACAAACAAAAAAAAAAAATTAAATATTAAATTCTCAAAACTATCATTGAGATTTTGCCGTTTGTGCGCTTTTTGTATTTTTAAAATGAATTAACAATTTGGGTTTATTCAATACCCAAGCGTTCAGTAACCAAGTTGTATCTATAATTGTCTACAGTCTAAAAAAAATGATTGTCTGAATTATTTAATATTGGGAGGGATGCGATGAGTAATTTTGTTGTGTTATTTTTAATTTGGCATTTATTGCGTGATCCGCTTGATGCTAATCGCATAATACTCTGATTGCTTGGGAAAACTAATTTCACTTTATTACGTTTTAGAACGATTATGGAAGGATTTTAATTTACTGTTAATTTACAGTATCGGTATTTTCATATCCAATGTTTATAGCCTTGCAATCTTATATGTTTCGGAGAGTTTTTGTTATTATATTTGTACCTAGATTATTATTTTATTGTCTTCTTTCCTTATGAGTGATTTTAATTTTCTCAGGAATTCGGATAAGCTGCTGGCTTACATTGAGTCTATATATTGGTTGTGTGGATTCATTTTTAGAGTTTTTTTTATAAAAAAGAAATGTTTATTAAAAGATAACGATACAGTATATTTTATCCAATATATTCGCCATCGTTAGCTATGACTTCCTGCCATCTCCTGGGAAGTTTGTGGATTCCTTGTTTGAAGAAGCCTTCAACTTTCCCACGTATAAAAAGTTAGCCCAGACTTTCATCCCAGAAAAATCGAAATTATACATCAGGCAACACTAGCGCTACTATCATGATATATTCAAGAAAATTTAAATTTACATATTTTTATAATTAAAAACACACCTAATATTATGTTAGAAATACATCTTCAAATATTTTAATTAAAATCATACAGAACAAAATGTAACTAAAATTAACCGACCAACAAGATCTTTAAATAAATTCGGTATCGTTTTCTGTTACCTATAATTAATTTATGATTATTGCAAATCCAAGAAAATCAATTTAGCTATGAGGCTGTAGAACGCTTTGAAAAAATAAAACAATTTAACAATGCAAATAAAACAAAAGTTACTATATTGTTTGTGGCGTAGTGGTAACGCATTGGACTAGAGCGACAAAGGTCTTCGGATCCGATCCTCATCTAATTTTATTTTTTTTTTTAGTATTCATGTAATGACCAAATATTTTACTTTAAATTAAACATTCCGCTTTATAGTTATTACAGCAATTACACAAGAAAATACGTGGTCCGCGTTTATGATGCCCCTAATCCCTAAACACTACAACAAATTATTTAAAAACTTTCATATATTATAAGTTGTAGTAAGCCATGAGAATTTTTCGGTAAACATTTTTTTTTCCTTTCATAAACTTCAAAGCATGCTATGTTTGAAACAATATAAGAATGAAAATTAAATAAATTACCTTAAGTTGATATGGCTTAGTAGAAATGTTTTGGACTAGAGCGGCTAAAGTCCGGGGTTCGATTGTGGTCAAGGCATTTTAGTTTTTTTTTCAATTTATATTTTTTTGACGTGATAACATCTTACACCGCATGTTCAGAAAATGTTTTCCTTGGTTGTGGGCAATTACTAATCAACTGTAAGCATTACCTTTAATTTAAATATATGATTTCTTAGGTTGGTCCTTAGGCTTTATGCCTCACACATAATGTTATCGAATAATTTCGAGCGATTTAAATCCTTCAACAACTGTAGTGAGAGAATGGCTCATCTGATCCGAGCACTTCTGAAGTCAATTTTTGCGTAAAGAAACAGTGGTGGTTAATTTTTTTTAAATTAAAATAATTAATCTACACATTAATTTTAATTTTAATTGAATCTACAAAATAGCGATTTACAGGGATTGACCGCACTATAGCGAGAGAATGCCCCATCTGACTTGAGTAATTCTGATGCATGAAATTTGGCAGATAATTTAGTTTAAATTAAAATAATTAATCTCAACATGTTATAAACGCTATCACGCAAAACACCTACGGCCGTGTTGATGACACAGGACACAGCCCACACCGATTTTTTTATTTTTTTTCTGTCTGTAAGGTTTTTTGTTTGATGCCCCAACGCATGTGAAATCGTCCTTAAAAGCCCTTACTCTTTTGGTTTAAGGTCTATTTAAAGTACAATAATCCTTAAAGCCTTTAGTTTCGAATTATTTCTACTTAGCTAAAAAATAACGGATCAAATAGTCAAATGGTGATGGTGGCAGTGGCCGCTTGACATAAACATTATATATAAATCGTATCCGTCCTAGGACGGGCTGTACCCCCTAGTTATTGAATATTGTGTCAGCCCGGAAAATAACTATCACGATAGTGGATAGAAAAAATCAGCCCAGAAAAATTATATTGGAATATTATGATGATAATGTCAACAATGTCTTTTTTTATGTAATTACTAATAATTAAATTTTCTTCATATAATTTAGCAAATAAAAATATATTAAACTAATTTAATTTTAAATATGTATCTCCCGTTCGATAATGATGAGTTGGGCTTGGTTGACAATTTTTTTAAAATGAACAAAATCGTCAAAAATTGTATATGGAAGTGTTGTGATACAAAGTCAAATTGCACAAATCTGGCTATATACAATAGAAAGGGGTTGAAATAGGCTTTCTAAATATGTATCTCCCGTATTCTGTAAAAAAGTCATCTCTAATCAAGTGTAGAGGTTATTTGATGGCCGGTAAGCGACTGAGATATCTGATCAGATTTTTCAACAAAAAAATTCTCCCTATAAGGCGACGCTATTAAACCAAATAGCACGAATCTCATAGATTGACTTATATAGTGAATATAAAGGCTGAAAAGAGCATATAAACTTAGGAATTCAAATAACTTATTGCATTTTTGATATGAGCTGTCTGTAAGGCTCTTGCAAAAATTTTTAAAAAATTAACAAATCGACGAATTTCGCATGGACAGCTTTCCATGTACTCTCCGAAACGTTCCATTCTCCAGACTTCACACTATCATTCATGCACGAGAGCCCTTTTATAAGGATCCTCGTTCATTCAAACATTCATATGGAGCGCCCAAACCAATGAGATCCATTTCACTCACGACAGAGAGCCCGTTTATAGGGATCCTCTTTCATTTCCAGAGAAACGAAACGTCTGGTTTTCGATTAGTCAGTTAGAATCGTACTAAAATTAATATCTAATAGTTATGTATTATCTAATAATTAATTATCAATAATTAATAAATAACAATTTAAAACTTCCTTTTCCATGCGAAATTCGTGGATTTGTTAATTTTCAAAATATTTTTGCAAGCGAGTCATACGGCTCACATCAAAATGACACTGAGTGATTTGAATTCTTCATTGTATACCCTTTACAACCTTTGTAGTCACTTTTTTTAGCCAATCACTGGGATGCTTGCTACAGGGAAAAAAATAAACTGGTCTTCAGCTAAGAAACCGGACTTTTAATTCAAGAAAATCTACTTTTTCTTGATTTAAAAGCTAATTTTCTTATTTGTTTCAAGTTTTTCTTCATGTAAGAATTGTCATTCTTGAAATGAAGAAAAACCCGATAGAAATAAGAAACTTAGCTTTTAAATCAAGAAATAGTACATTTTCTTGAATTAAAAGTCCGTTTTTTTAGCTGAGGACCAGTTTATTTGTTCCCGTGTACTTCTTATAAAAGAGAAAAATTTTAACTGCTTTCTACTTTCTCGTATATAAATAAATCAGGAAGGACTCTATGAGATGTCGCAAGCCTTGCTTGAAAAACAAGTTCTTTCATGTCATCGTAAATCTCCCATTGACATTCCCGATGGCAATAAGATACGTAATGTGGAACAACGATAGTAGGACTGATTGGTATATTATTCACGAATGAATTAATTTTAAATTAAACGTTTCAGTAAAAATTTTAATTTTTAGAGGTATGTCAGTAATTGGAATTGCACACAGTTTTATTGAGGGTTCCACATAAATAAAAGCGAGTTCATTCGTAAAAATTTGTCTGTTATATTCATTATGACAAATTGGGCAAATCGAAAAGTTAGTATCCTCCAAACAGTTAACAAAATTTCGTAGCCCTAATCTATCTAAAAAATTGTCAACCAAGCCCAACTCATCATTATCGAACGGGAGATACATATTTAGAAAGCCTATTTTAACCCCTTTCTATTGTATATAGCCAGTATAAGAGAACATCTCTGAGATTTGTGCAATTTGACTTTGTATCACAACACTTCCATATACAATTTTTGACGATATTATAAAATGTTTTTTTTAAGTTTTTTAAGAATAATATTATAATTTAAATTTAAATTAGTTTAATATATTTTCATTTGCTAAATTAAATGAAGAAAATTTAATTTCTATTAATTACATAAAAAACAAACATTATAGACAATATCATGATATAATGATATTGCAATATATTTTTTCTGGGCTGATTTTTCCTATCTACTATCATGACAGTTATTTTCTGGGCCTGACACAATATACTATAAGTTTATATATGATTAGTGATTTTCTGGGATGATAGTAACTTCCTGGGATGACAGTTTGTGTCGCGATAGTTATTGTGTTACCATTTCTTTTTTCTGGAATGAATCCTGGGCTAACTTTATATACATAACATTCCCAACTATCCAGCCATCGATCCAATTTCGCACTTCTCCGGCGTTTCGGAAGCGTACGTCAGCCAGGCATATTTGCATTGATCGAAACAAATGGTAGTCGGAAGGTGCGAGGTCTGAAGAACACGCAGGTTGTTCAAACCGATCCCAACCGAGTTGCTCTACCTTACTTTAAGCGGTTTTTGCACGATGTGGTCTGGCATTGTCACCATGAAACAAAACTTTATAGCTTTTGTTCGCTATTGCTGGACGTTTTTCGTCTAATGCACGTGCCAAATTGTCCAGTTGGCGTCGGTAGCGATCACCTGTAACCGTTTCATTTGGATTTAACAGCACATAATACACCACACCTTTCTGGTCCCACCAAATACTCAGCATAACCTTATCGCAATGAATATCTCGTTTTGGCTGCGATGGTCCTGCTTGGCCTGGATCGACGTAAGCTGCTTTACGTTTGTGGTTGTCGTAATAGACCCACTTTTCATCGCCAGTAACAATTCGATGCAAAAACCTATGTTTTTTGTACTCAGCAAGATTTTTTTGGCATGCTTCAATTCGTGCTCTCAATTGATTTTCGGACAGTTGATGTGGGACCCATCTTCCTAGCTTTCGGATCTTTCCCATTGCGTGCAAACGATGAGAAATGGTTGGTCGGTCAATGTTTAACTGCATTGCAAGTTCTTTTTTCGTTTGACATGCATTTTCATCCAATAATGTTTGTAATTCGACATCTTCAAACTTTTTTGGCTGACCTGGCCGTTCTTTGTCTGTCAAGTCAAAATCAACACTTTGGAATCGATGAAACCAATTGAAACAGCTTGGCCTCGATGGAGCTTGATTACCATAAGTATCAGGAAGCAATCGGTGAGCTTCAGCGGCAGTTTTCTTGGAATCAAAAAAGAAAAGAAGAACCCCTTAATGAAAAATAACACTTTCTGCTCTGAATTAGATTGACAATTGTGACAGCTACAAAATACAATTGGAATTGCTTGTCAAACTATACGCAATCTCACGTAGCGACATCTAAATGTCAAGCCTAAGAATTAATTCGCACACCCAATATTAAGCCGTTATTGATTGGTTTGTCTGAAACTTAGACCTTTAATGATGAAAATAACAACTTCGGTATCTGAATCGGTTTGCTAAATGTAATGAGGATTATAGGTCCGGTAGTGTTGCAATTTGCGCTATTAAAATGTTAAACTGTGAGCAGTTCAATCTTAACTTTAGGTCTTTTGATGGTGTTGGTATAACTTTTCCTTGCGTGTTCGAAAATCTTATGTGCTGTGTGTATTTACAGACCGCAGGACGCTGATATTCCAGATTTCATTGATGATTTCACTAGTCTTCTAAAAAACTTGCGTTATCCAAACCTTTTAATTCTGTGGGATTTTAATATTGATTTCCTTCGGAAAACTTCGCATGTAGATAATCTCTTAGAAATTTCGTCTAGTTTTGGCCTCGGGATATTAGTTGATGAACCTTCAAGGATTTTTAAAACCTCGGTATTGACAATAAATTTTTTAGGTTTTACCACAGATATTTTCAAAATATTTCATACACGGTGCACAATTTGAATATCTCAGACCACTGTCTAATTGATGCCAAATTCATCGGAAATATTGTACAGAGCTCGAATAAAGGACAGACATGAGGCAGATGTCTCGATTTTTCTTTTTTTTGTTTTGGTAGAGTAGGAAAATGTATTATGCACGAAGTGTGGGACTCTCACCTACTAGAAACCTCCTCTATTTCAGAAATGAGTCCATCCTGGGACTACTTTTCGTATTATTTCGGATGGTGCCTCGTATTTTGCCCTCGAAGGTTTCCTCTATTTTTCATTTTATCATTTCACTTCTATCTTCGCTGTTGGTTGTTCATTGCTATTTTCTTTAGCCGTAAAATCCGCTCCACATACTGAGTATATCCACTCGTCCAGGTTTCTTATCAACCGTGCCGTCCACCTTCCGAAGAGGCTTTGTTTGCTTTCTCTGCAGAATGCCTGATTTGTCCTCCAAAGTGTACTTTTGTATCCAGATAGACCCCCAGGTACTTGACTGCCTCATTAGACCGTATCTGCACGTTTTCTACCTGGAACAGTACATCAGTCACCATATGTCGTTTCGTCAGCAGTACCAGCTCTGTTTTTTCCGTTGCTAGGGCTAAACCACGGTTGCTTAACCACGAGTTTGCTCTACGCATAACCTGGTTAAGCTTACGCTGTATGTTCTCTACGCCTCGAGAGATCATTACTGCCGCTATATCGTATGCCGTCGTATGATGCGTTCCACAAATCTGGACCGAAAATGGACCCTTGAGTAGCACCTCCCGTGATCTTTTGCTGCATTTACTCTCCATGGTTTCAAACATAAGCCTTCTATCTTGAGGGCAGCTATGCATTATGCGCAGAAGGTAGTCTGCCATGGGGAAAGCGTTTGTTAATGTCGTCAACATGTCCGCCCATCTCGCAGAGTTAAACGCATTCTTCACGCCCAACGTGGCAAGTAACACTATTGTCCTCGACTGATGACTCTCTTGTTGCGCCATATAGAAAGCTCTCACCATTTCTTTTACCGCACCAATAGTTGCCCTTCCTGAAACCATACTATTTATCAAAGGGACCTCCTGCAGCTTCGATTGCTGCTAAGATCCGTGGCTTAAGTAAGTGCTCCAATAATTTTTCTACCGTATCAAGCATGCACAAGGGTCTGACACCTTTAGCTCCCCAGTAAACTCTTTGAGATCTCTTTGGATGGCTGCTTTCACTTCATTTTCAGTGAACAGACAGTCAAGGTCGCTGATTTCGAGAGTGATTTTGGATTCCAGGCTACGAACTGTTGCTGTCTCTCCTGGAGCACCTCTTAAAGCCTCGGAGAAGGTTCCCTTATTTCCTGCGTTTGCTCCAAATTCCAAGAGAACATAGCCCTTCCTAGTATTCCGGTTTTATTTTGAGTTTTCGTTGTCTCGTTCTTCGTTTTTTTTTTGCTGATGTTTTCCTTGACCGGACTAAAGTCGACATTTGCGGCTTCTCCTCTTTCTCTCTTCTTTTTCCACTGTCCGACAAAACATCTTCTGGATTTCGTTTATTTTCCTGTTTATTTTTCTTCTCTTCCCGCATATCGTTTGGGCTAGAGGATGCTTGCCTTTTGTTGATGTTCGAGGTAGATGGTTCTACATCAGTGTTCACCGATGTCAGTGACACCTTCTGGCTGTCTCTTCGACAATCTCTCCAACGTTTCCTTTTAAGCAAAGAAAGTATGCCTATGGCTTCTTCTAGTTCACATAGACCGTTTTTGAGCTCAATGCTAATATTTCTTTGTTTATGCGTTGTCCGTTTCATTGCTGCAATGACGTCTTTACAGACTTGCCACTGCTGGTCTTCGTCTTTCAGCAGCATAAAAATAGGGGCCATGCCTGCGCCGTTTACCTCCGTCTTTAATGCTGCATTTTTTTTAAACCTTCTGTTGGTACTCTTAAGTTTTTAGCATTCACTTGTTGTGCGAAAGTCCTCTGTGATAAACACCTTTGCATGGCACTGCTTTTTCGGGAAGTGCTTGGTCCCTCAGACAATGCCCAATTACTGTCAAAACTGGACACTGGGCGGTTCCTTTTACTGGTATGTTAATGCCGCTTGCATCCGCCTGATGTTTGGAAACCGCAATGGGATTTCCGCTATTTTGCAACGCTTGAGGAGCGCCACCAGCCTTATTTATTGCAATATTTTGGGTTTTTTCCATTTCTATTCTCACGACTTGCACGAGAAATAACGGTCACCTATGACAGAGCTCTGCATTATCATAGGAAGGCTACCAGTTTAGACCAAATGGCGCCTAATTTGGGGTTCGCATACTAGCGGCTAAGCGGCTATACAGCTTTCGGCGTATGCAGTGTCACCTTAGGTTGGGTGATCTAGGTTTTTGGTCCGCCCCGAGTATGTGATTTCCCCGGTACCTGCCATATCTGGCGGGCTTTCCCCTGTCCGCCACCCGGGGAGGCGCCCGATGCGGGTACTAGCAAAACAATTAAGAGTTTTTTCTGGAGCATTGAAAAAAGCTGTTGTTATCCCTATATTTCCATCTTCTCTAAACTATTTGAAAAGCCTATGAAGAATGTGACTGTTGATTTCTTGGATAAAAATGACATTCTCTCTCCAAAACAATTTGAATTTCGTAACAATAAAAATACTGAACAAGCGATTTTAGAATTTCTGGAATAGATTAGTGATACCATTAATCGAGAAGGGGTTAAGGCTTCAGATTTGTTGACTTAACGAAAGCATTTGATACAATTCTCCGATTAAAACTTTATCGTTGCGGTTTTCGTGGAATGATATACAAGTGGCTTTGTAACCGAACTCAAGTAGTCCGCGTCAATAATCTATTTAGCAAGGAGCGTTATATTAGAGTTGGAGTTGCTCACGGTTCGGTATTGGGGTCGTTACTCTTTCTTTTTACATAAATGGAATCTTCAACCAGCATTTTGTGGTTCCCTCACTGCGTAGGCAGATGATCTTTCATTTATTTATGCTGGCATCAACAATCATGCGAACCTGACTGATCAGTTAATTATTTTGCGATTCTGTATGATTTAGCATATTGATTTAGCTCTTACATCCTTTTTGCGTGCGACAGAACCATATTTTGCGGCTAATAACTTTTTAATCATTGCAAACACCATCATGGCCTATATCTCAGGAGCTGGATATAATGCTTTTTCAATGTATGTTTTCAATGTTTTAAATCAATTTTATATCATCAGCTAGAACAACTTTGCCAATTATTCGGTTTATAATCTTCGTTTAAATTTTAAATTTATAAAGTATGTCCCCACTGTTAATTTAGAGTTTCGTAAACGTTTCTTCAGTCTGGCTTCACCTATTATCTTTAAGAACTTACCGTTGGAAATACGAGTGTGCAGCAGCTTTTCCACTTTCTCCAAAGCTCTCAAAATATGGTTGAAACTAAACAAAACAAATGAGCACCTATTTCTTGTACTATTATAGTTTTGTCTTTTATTTTATTTTTATTACTCTTACTTGTAAAATGATTAAAAAAAATTTAAAACTTAATATTGAACTGGCCTGCAAATTATTTTTAATTTTCTTTTAAGGGATACACCGAAACAATTCAAAATAATCTCCACGAAAAAATTATCCAATCCACAATTTATTACAATGAATTTGCATTATCCAATTTTGATTTGCGATCCGGTCCCTTTTTATTTACTATGGTTTGAACACTTCCTATAGATGTAATGATGGATTTTCTTATGCTACTTAAAACGGCGTAGTTTTTAGCTAATATTTCCTTTTTGATTGGTAAACAGTTACTTTTAAAAATGAGTATTGAGTCACCGCAATCAATTAGGAAGTTTAAAACGAATGTCTTGTGTAAATCACCAAGGACCAAGAATTATTTTGTCGTTAGAGAATTTCATTTGTGAGGTCAGTTTTTTCCTATAGGCAGTGTTAATTCTCTCTTATTGTCTCTCTCTTTCTTTTTGATTTTAGCAGTTTCTCTCCTCAACTCGATTCCAAATTTATCCCCACACCAACCACTCACTCAAATCCAATTCAATTTAAACTCAAACCCTAATCTAACTCGAATTCAACTCAACTATCATTACAGCCTAAATACAACCATATCTCAACCCCAACTCAACATTCAGCTCAATCCCCTTATCAACCTTTAACTGAACCTCTACCTGAACCCCCGACTCAATCCCAAAATAAGTTCTCAACTGAACCCCGTCGCTCAACTACAACTCAACACACCCAGTACAACTCAACCCTCCTAACCATCCAATTCAATTCTCAATGCAACACGGTCTGAAAAACTACATGCGTATATGAACTCAACTCAGAGCAAGTCAAGCTAACTTCTAACTCAAATCTTAACTTAACCCTCAAATAAATCCGCAACTGAATGGATGAATAAACCACAACTCAAACCTATTCCGTTCCAACTCGATCCCCAAATCAACATGCCCAAAATACATCCCTACATGAACTCAACCTTAGCTAACTTCCAACAAAACCCTCAAAGCATTTCAACTTAACTCTCAACTTAACCCTCAACTCAATCCCAAATTATATCCCGAAACTATCATGGTCCGAAAACTGTATGTGGCAGTCAATCTTAACACGACTTCTACCTCGACCACCAACTACTCAACTCAATTCCAGTTCCGACCTAGTCCAACCCCACCTCAACCTAAACTCGGCATGTAACCCAGCCTTAAATTAAAATGGTCTTAAAAACTGCATGCGAACGTGAACTAACCTGAAGCTAACACTAATTCAACAGACTGATAAATCTCCATATGAACTGTTCATTATATCGTAACCCTACCCCAACTCAACTCAACCCACAAATGTAACCCAACCCAATCCCCAATCCATCACATACAAAAAATTAATAACTGCTCACTTAACCATAGTCCAAGCCAAATTCAACTTCAACTCAACCCCAGTTCTACTGCAAATGGGACACAACTCAACCACAAACTGAACGTCTAACTTAATCCTCAAACCAGCATAGATACAAATTTGTTCAACGTGGTAATATATTCACGTGGTTGTGAATCAATTCGTATGGGACATACCCAATTTTTTTGACGTACATTTTCTTAGTTAGATTTTCGAAAAAAATTCCAAATCGGACCAGCCGTTCATGAATACAGACAGATATCGAGACATCCAGATGATTGTAAAACTTATCAGTGGTTATAGGTGAAAGTATTATTTTCCAAATAAAAGAAAATTGGCTGCTTTTTCGAATTTTATTAAGGTTTTTTAATAATAGGTTGGAGGGAAAAGTAATGAGAATTTGTGGCCATTTTTTCTTTATCCAGGAAGGCCTCCAAAGAGAACTCCATCGAATTAATCGTTTTCTCAATCGTACGCACCAAGGCGTGCAGAGCTGTGTCCACAGATCGACGCTTAATGTACGTATGCTGAGACAGTGCCCACCTACTTTCCCCCACTTTCGGGATACTGACCACATTAACCTCCGTACAGTATCTAGGGATATAAACCAGCTTTAATCAACGCTTGTATTATGTTGTACAATATAATGGCTTCCAGATAAGGAAGAATGATTGAAGTTCCGCTGGTATAATATGATACGGATGTTTGTATATGGTTTAAAACCTGCCCTTAGGATCCTTTTCCTGTAGTGATGGGCTAAATCGAACTTTTTTATTAAAGATATGTGAGAAAATAAACAAAACAGAACAAAACGATCGATTTAGCACATCATTAGTTTCCTGAGTATGATATCCTCGTATTAAAACCCCCTGGAAAGTGGGTCTCAAAGAGAAGCTCCAAAGACTCTCCACTAGAAGCTGTTCGCGACCCGTCTGGTTTTATCAAATAACAGGGACTTGCTGTGCTTTTGGAAGGAATCTGCCTAAGGCGAAAAGTTTCGGAGACCTCTTCCATTTTATCAAAGAAGGACCTCTACAGGACCTCCTTTGTATCTTCTTTAATTCTCTCTTACAAGTTCTAAGTTCCTCCTTATAGCAGACCCAATATTCTGCTTGTACTTTTGACTCTACTAAAGTCCTACAAGCCTTACGATAGGTGCCACTGGGTTTTGCTTCCCCCAGGCTTAACCAATGGAAAGCAGCATTATAGAACCTGTTGTATATGCTAGCACCAAGTCCTCCAGTTCCTCTGTAGTCGTCGGAGTCTTCGGCAAAATCCCTCCATTAATTCCCCATATTTGCTCCAGTTGGTCCTTCGAGGGTTCCTGAAGACTTTAAATGTCAGAAAAGGGGGTGTTCCTCATTTAGTCTAAATTTTTTAACCATATGAAAAATATTATTTGAGGCAAGGGACACATCAAGAACCTCCTGCCTTTTACTAGTAATAAATGAGGGTTCCCGTCCCATATTACACACTAAAAGGTTAGGTAACTACTCATCACGTAATCAAAAAGTGATGTGTGTGTGCTGATGTGAAAGTGTGTGATAGGTGAAGTTTATTGAGGCTCCAGGTTATCCGGAGGAACCTTCTTTTCCTGGTCCATGTAGGCTGAAACTAGCTAAAATCTTCAAGTGCCTACTTCCAGGCAGACTACAGTTGTGCCACCAATGCTGTAATGAGAAAAAGGAAAAGATTTAAATTATTTTCTCTAAGAATACAAAATTTGATTTTCCCAGACTTATTAGAGGATAAAATATTGTTCCCCTTGATTCTGAGGCCACAGATCCTGTTATTGTTAATCCACGGCTCTTAGGTTAGTACCACATCCTCACCCGAACTTGTCAGTCTGAGGAGTAGAGCTGCTGAAGCAGCCTTAGAGTGGTGAAGATGAATTTTTTCCCACTACCGCAGGTCAATATTAATTACCGGTATTTTAGGGTGCTCCTCCAAATGAAACAGCCCAAGGTCCGAAATCACTAGATTCGCTGGTCACGGTACCCTCAGCCTCTCTCATCCCGCTGTGGTGGCCTCTTGAGTGATTGGAGGAGGAATAGGGACTCCTTGTTTATTATCATAATTGATAATACCCTGCCCCTTTTCGCTTCCTCCTGCTTAACGATCTTCCAAATACCGGTTGGAAGATCCGAGTAAGAGGCCTAAATTATGTTCACGGCCTGACCAGGGCAGTTCGAATGGCAGCCAGACAAGTACCCTAGGCCTACTGGGAATCCCTTCCCGGCTAACTGCCGCAAGCACGCGCCTGGCGATACCTCTCCCACTTTAGCTATAATCCTCTTATAGAGATCCACCGATCCCTGATCTAAGCATGCAGTTAACTTCACACGCCAGCATCTCTGCAGGATGAAGGGATCCTGGATTTTCTTCCAGCATCTTTAAAAAGGCGAGGTTTAGTGCAATATATACCAAACTCGATCTTGTCCGACTTTCTCGACTTTCGTCAATAACGGCCAGCATCAACACATGCTTCTTCAAGACATCGCTGAACTTTATGTTATGTCCATTGGAGGAGCCTGAGTTCGTCTCAGACAGCAGCTTGGCACACTTGCTGTCGACCACTTCAACCACGTCGTGAGACCGCTGTCTTTTAGACACATGGTCTCTTTACGAATTACGATTCCCACGAGTATCGAAGAAAGAAAGGCCGCCTTCGCAGATATCCTTATGCGCAGGTAAGACTAACTACAACTAGAGGTCGTCTGGTATCCAGAGGGCTATGTTAACGACTAGGCTTTGTAAGATGAGATTATCAGCACAGGTCGCTTTACACCTCAATCCGGCCAATTTGCCTTCATTTAGCATGACCCTTCTTAAACCTAAGCCACTTTTTTACACCCGCTCAATGAGTGTGGAACCGTAGAAGGTAAAACAGTACAGAATTAAATGTGTGCAGTTCTTTTTTATCGACGATTGTCTATGTCTGTCAGGATAGATAACGAAAATCCATTTCTTATGGAAAATATTCTTGGTTGACAAATTTTATTTGTAGTGGTGAAATGAATGAATGAAATCGATAACTGGAATGCATGAAACTAAAGTCGTATTCTACGTCAAAATATCTAATTTTTTAAAGTTTATTAACAATTTCAAAAATTTAATATTTAATCTATAATGGGCCAGATACTCGATACCCTAGCAATTCGCAACTCTGCAAATATGGCGGATTTGCTAATCGAAAATTTGCTTGCGTAAACTACTCGATTATTTTAGCAAAGTAAAATATATTTTTGTATTCAGCACAAACATTTAAGTGCGGTAAAGTAGCCCATTTTCTGAAATTCAGAAACAAATTGGATTGCTAAATTATCGTGTATAACATTTCTAGCAAATTCGTAAAAAATAACTGCTTATCTGCTTATCTGAGTATCGAGTATCTAGCCCAATATTACCTAAAAGTTAATTCAATTAACGTTCAAGATTAAAAAAAATCAAATATGTTTTGCTTCTGTAAATTACATTCATAATATTAAAATTTAAAATAAACCTGGCAGCATTTTTGGTGGGGAGCAGAGAAGAACTACAACTGCATCAAAGTAACAGTCATTCGAGACGGATACAGATCAAATTCAATTACCTCAATTTAAGTTTGGACTCTAACAAAAATAAAATTCAACTTGCCACGTTTTGATTCAACAAATCCATTTCATCAGTGTACAAGTCGCCGCGTGAAGCAAAAAAGAACGTTTTATTAAAAATACAAATGACAAGTGACAAATTTAAAAAAAAGTCGCCCGTTAAATCCAAAGAACCTGGGCAGGAATAGCAGCAGTTCACAGCACATCGATATGATTGAATTTTTCATCTTATCATCCAAAATACAAAATTCAAAATACTTTCTTCCGTTATCGTAAAAATTATTGGACTTCAGGCAAACTCTTAGCTTGCCGAGTGCTGTTAGAATCCGGATTACCGTAAATTTCATTGCAATACATTGCGCACCCCGTTTGATTGTTAAGAAAGAATTTCTATTAAATGGTTAGGGTAATTTGGAGCTTTAATGATCAGAAACCTTAAACTCATCAAACCAAAAGCTGTCTTCAACCATAAGACGCTTTATCAAAATTTAAGCATCAAAAACATTAATTCGTGAACAGGAATAAAATTAGCTGATCAACCTAAAGAAAAGACCTTTAAAACAAGTCTAATCGATTTACGTGCTGTCTGTGATTCGAGGTACACCAAAGTGGTCTGATATATTTCTCGAGACGGTGATAGCCAATCTCAAGATGTCCACCTTTATCAGATGGCAAATGGTTCAGCCAACAAAAATGTTTTACAGCAAGTGGAGTTTTACGTATAAAGGGCATTGTCATAAGAAGTTATAAGTAACCAATTACATGTCAACACATGGGCGTGCCATTACACCTATGAAGATATCAATGTAGGTACCATAAGATGTACCAGATCAACAACTCATCGTTCATCATTCCAACAGCCAATATTCGTGTGTCAACTCTCATTCACACAACCTAGTCGCAGAAATGGATTTTTTGTATAAAAGCAGTAATTGAATTTGAGTTAAAAACAAACAAGTGTTATTTTTATTATATTAAATACATATTTTATAATTTAAAACTAAACTAAACCAGCATTTTCAATATTTCATTTCAACTTGAAGATAAATTGAAGAGTGTTCGTCAGGCGACTTTCTTTCTTGGGCCCGGAAATTATAGTTCGTAGTTAATAAATCTAATCGTTTATTTTGCGAGATTTACATGGATATTATGTTTCAAGGGCCGAATATTGAAGCGTCCAATATGTCGAAAGCCGATTGTTTCAAAGTGCTAAACATTTCGAGAAGCTCATTTTCAAATAATCGAAGGGCTGAATATTTCGAAGGGCTCAACGTCCCGAATTTGCAAATGTTTTGAAGGGCGGATTGTTTCAAAGGGTCGAATTCGAAGGGCTGAACGTGTCGAAGGGCCGAACCTTGAAGGGCTAACATTAAAGGGTCGAATATGACGAAGGCCCGAATGTTTCAAAGGGCCAAGTTTGCCAAAGGGCCAAATATTTTAAAGGGTTGAACTCAAAGGGCCGACCTTTATTTTATATTTTTTTTGTTACTCTCAACGCCTATCTATTTTTTATTTTTTATGTTTTTTAATAAATTTATTTATAGAGCGACAAAGTACAGTTAAGCTATGCTACCATTTACAACTTTCTTAAATAGATTAACTTGTATTGTTTTAAGGGAAAATTTATTTTAAAAAAAATCTTCCATGAAATTAAACTGCAGCAGTTGACTTTCAGGCCTGCCGTAAATCGATTTTTCCGCTTTATATTGGAGGGCCGAATGTCGAAAGGCTGACTGAGTCGGAAGGCCAAATGTCTAATGACCGAATGGATCGAAAGGCCGAATATCTAAAGAATGAATGGGTCGTAGGGCCGAATATCGAACGGACGAACGGTTGAACATGTAGGAGGGATAATTGTTTATTATTTACAAAGATGTTTTACTAGATAACTAAACGACAATTTCATTAAAACTGTTTTTGAATTATGTAGTAAAATTATTAAATATTCTTTAATAGGAATTACGGAACAATTATAGGGAACATCTTATATTACTTTATACATAATTGGAGCATTAAACTGTCTAAAATATTCTTTTTTTTTATTTAAAAATAAAACAAAATAGTTTTTGGGGGATCACGACATTTGCCTGAAAAAAATCCAGAAATTTTAAAATTCTGAATAATTGAAAAGTAAAAATCCAGAAAAAAATCAAGAAAAAATATTTAGTTTAAAATAAATTAAAAAAGTTCAAGTTTATAGATATTTTTAGATTTTTTTCGTCACTTGACAAATTTGTGGCGCATCTATCAGTAGACGCGATGCAATTCGCTCCAATAGGTTCGTCGATACCATACTAACGCAACGAATTAAGCCAACCACAAAATAACTTGAAACATTTGTGGTAGAACAATCAGTAGAAGCGATATGAACGATACGATTCCTTTGATCTATGTCTGAAAGGTTGACGAAGCAATTTCCATTATCATAAATAACTTGCAATATAAATTAGTTTTTTGTTTTTATGAGCCAATATATTTATCAATTAAACAAATTTTTATTTGGTTTATGGCTCTTTTTTATTTATTTTTTACTAATTAAAGCTTTAGCTTTCGAACCCTATTCGGGTTCATTTTCAAAAGCACATCAAAAAATAAAGCAATCACAAATTTTTATTAAAACCGAATTTTCATGGAAACGCACAACTATGTAATTTTCGAAAAACCCTTGCTAAGGCGCTTCTCATGTGAAAAAGGTTGTACATTTGAATAAAAATAAAGTTGCATGAGGCAAAAACAATTTAGATGAACAAATCATATGAGTTGCCAATATAACCATAATCTTCAACGACATTAATTTCGATTTTTTTAAAATCGATCTTTTTCTAAAAAAATTTTGTTTCTCGTGAATTTTTATGTTATCTAAACTGATTTGATGGTTTGCATTTTTCAGATGTCGTTTAAGTGAATGCTTAAATTTGATCTGTATTTATATCACTTTTGTGCTGGTAAAATCTTTTTCTGTCCTGTGTAGCGTTGCAACTACAACCTGATAAACAACGTTTGATTGTTTTTTTAAAGGTGTATTATCTTTAATTTTAGAAAACAAGTTATTGTTTCAGCTTGTGTCTGCACGTCCTATAATTTTAAAGTTATAATTTTTGAAAATTTTTTTGATTTTTTCGTCATGATTTTTAACGTAGGGAATGGCCAAATAATTGTGAAATTTAGTATCGGAAAGCATTAGAATTTTTTGGGTTGAAATTTTAATGGTGTTAATTTTTGTATTTGTTGGGAAGCCAAAAATGAAAATTTAAATATGTACCAGGCCAAGAATTTGTATGGTACCAATCACACGAAATTTTGCCATTTGGTTCTTGGATCAGCAGAATGTCCAAAAATGAAATGTTGGTATCTACTTCTTTTTCTAAGGTAAATTTTATTCTGTTGTTTCTAGAATTAAATTTTTCCAAAAATGAATCAATTTTATTTATTGGTATTGGCGTAATTATATCGTCCACGTATCTGAAGTAAAACAGTGGTTGAAAATCTAAAGAATTTAAAACAGAAATTTCCAAATTTTCCATTACTAAATTTGCTATGATAGAACTTATTGGTGAGCCCATAGGTGAGCTAAAAATTTGTTTATAAATTTTGTTGCCAAAAGAAAATTCAGAATTTGTTAATGGTTAATTATGATTTGTTCAAATTTTGCTTTTTGTCTGACCTTAATTTCATTAAAACGAAAATTGAATGTCATTTCTGCATGTTGATAAAATTCTTCGAAAAAGCCGCTTGGTAAAATTCCCAGAAGAAAACGACTAAGGGCAGTCAAATTCGTTTTTGTACATTTAATGTTTCTTATCGTCATCGAAATTTCTTCGTTTACTACACTGAAAACGAACGTATTTTCTAACCGGTGGAAGACATCTTGGCTTATATTGAAAATATTTGTTAGTTTCCTCGTTTTTGGAAAAAAAAATTCTTTTCTGCATTTTAACAAAAAATGTTATTTGTTTATTAATTTTAACAACTGATGATTTTCGTTCATGACGGATTTCATGCTTTTCTTTGTGCTGTCGCCATATTCTTCATTTATGTGATGGAAAAAACTTCTGTTATTAGTAAAAAGAAATAAAAAAGGGCCCTAAACCAAATACAAATTTGTTTAACTTGTAATATTTGTGGTATAACTATCAGTAGAAGTGGGCATCACTACATTTGCCTGAAAAAAGTCCAGAAACTATAAAATCTAGAATAGTTGAAAAGTAAAAATCCAGAAAATAAAATCCCAAAAAAAAATCTATAAATTACCTTATCTACCTATTGGCGCTACCTTATCTAGAAAAAATAATACAGAAACTGAAAATTCTGAAAAAAACCAGAAAAAACATCTAGAAACAAAAAAATTCAGAAAAACAAAAAACCAGAATACTAAAATTCAGAAACATAATTATCAAAGTGCGGGCCAAATTAAAATTAAAATTTATAAAGTCTATCGAGTTTGAGTTTTTCCGTAAAGTTCTTAATATTTATGATAGTGGAAAGGGATCACTACATGGATGACTTTTTCGCGCCACCTTAGTACAATTTTTTACAGTTACCAAAGAATTCTCCTACCAAAGAAAAATTCAACCATGCGGTTTACTTGACCTTCGAATCATATTAACATAAGCTAACTAACCTTCATGTTCCTGTTTCGGCGCTATTTTGTAACCGACCATCTAAGTTACTGCACGTTTAGATGTCGGGTAAACTCAATGGCTCTAGGAGTTAGGAGATCTCCACATAGATTTGCTGATGGTTCAAACTATAGACGTGTAAAAAAAAATCACAAACGACACGCAAGCAAAATAGGGACCATCTTCCAAAAACATCATCAACAATTATTCATCAATCATCATATTATAATCAAAAAAATACTTTAATAAAGGAAAAACGTTCGATTGACATTAATGTTTTACAAAAGAAAGTATTTTAATTAACACTCGTGTGTGAGATTTTTAACTCTTTTTTTAACACATTTTACGCAAGTGTACAATTGTTTGATAGTGTAATTCAAGAAAAAATTAATATATGAGAAACAAGATCCTACCATATATTGCCAATATCTGAGATTAAGCAAAGTTTAGTATCATGAATTTCTATATATGCGTTCATTTTGGTAATATTTGAAAATTTGCCATCAAAGCTCAACCCTAAATTATGGAATAACACGTACTGATTTGAAAAGCCTACAGTCTCCTCTTTCCACCCTATATGTTGTCTATGCGAGCCAATCTCTGAGATTTGTGTTATTTAGCATTTGGTAGGATCAGAAAACGGATTTTTTATCTAAGACAGTTTACCTAAAAACATTTCGTCTAACAACAATGTATCTAAAAATAATTCACCTAAAAACAATTTGCCTAAAAACAATTCGTATAAAGCAATATAACTAAAAACAATTTACCTAAAAACAATTCGTTTAAACACAATTCATCTGAAAGCAATTTGTCTAAAAAGAATTCGTCTAAATATAATTCAACTAAAACCAATTCGTCTCAAACAATTTAACTAAAATCAATTTACCTAAAAACAATTTGCTTAAAAACTATTTTTTAGATGAATTCGTCTAAAACAACTCGTCTCAATTCTCAACTTTTGGCCATTCCAAAAAAAAAATTTTAAAAATGTATCATCACTAAATTTTATCAGTAGCTGTTTCCCAGTCGACTAACCGCTAATTCCCGCTAGTAGTAAGGTTTTTGCCTTTGCTATATACAACTGGAACTGAAACACATAAAATAGAAAACATAACCAAAAATTATTTTTTTGAATTTTATCAGTCAAAAATAGTAGATTGCTCTATCAGAAGGGGTGCGATTACGTATTATACATAGTAATTGCGACTTGTTTTTGTTATTTTACTCGTACAACATTTGAAGTACGACAGACAACTCGTAAATAATGATTAAAAAAATTATTTTTAAAGAAAATTATTATTATTAAGAAAAATATACCCGCATTACATAATGATTCAAGTGCTTTTTCCACTTTGGATCGTACATGGAATGGTACAGTGTACGGCTTGTGAAATATTGGAACAGCTGACTTTAATACAATCTCGGCAAAAAATCATTAATGGGTTTCACAGAGGTTGTGAGTACGTTTGGACAATATTTCGTAACATATTCGTTTATCTGCAAACTATCAATACAAAAATTTCGACTCACCTGACTGATGAATAAAAACTTATCTCGCCAACCAGGAATTAATTTCCTACTGTTGATCACAATCAAATCCAGCAACCACTCCTGGGACACCTCAGCAACCTCTACAAAAATTTGCCCAATAACCTCCTAATATAGCGTTACCTGAAACTTGGGAAAAATTACCACTGTCCTCTAATTTTACATGATTAAAATACTTATTATACTTAACTACTTAACGAAATATATGAAACACAAGCTTCAGAATCTGCTTCCATTTTTATTGGTTGATTTCCAATCAATAATTCTACGACTAATGGCTCTTCTTGACGGCGTTGGCTTTACTGATGTTTGATGTAACTTCATTTGACGACTAATTTTTTCAATTTGGTTGACCATTGACTTCAATTTGATTTACTTCACCTTTGAGTGGTGGTGCTGACTTTCGACTTCTTGACTGACTGAAAATCTTTTAAGTTCCATATGACAGATCGATAACTTATTAACTGGATTTCTATATTTGACGATTCACTGGACGAATGACTTGACTGCTATGAATTGCATATTATAGAAGTATGGCCTCTTTCATTACAGGTAAAACATTCCCAGTGTTTTGCTGGGCAATATCTTGGATCATGACGCCTTCCACATCGGTAGCAATTTTTTTTATGTTGACCTCTTGATTGACTCGACATCCTTCTCTAACTTGACTGACTTGAATCTGCATTACTGCGCGTCTTCTTGGTTCTAGGCTTCTTGATGATTGATTTTTTCTTCGACTAAAATGACTGGATGACGGTCTATGGCTTGATATTCGGTGACTTGAACGTTTTGGTGTTGAGTGGCTGGTGTTTACCGATTGAATTTTGTAAAAAGAATGATTCGATTTTTCTTGCTCTGCTAACTCCCAATTTAGAGCAATTTCGGATGATTTTTCGAAAGTTAAATTTTTCTCTTTGACAAATGTGATCTCAAATGACTATCACGTAATCCAAATACGAGACGGTCACGCAATGCTTGCAATACCGATTGGACACTCTCGTCATTTTACGTTAGAGTCTGTTTTCCTTTGCGCCTTATAAAGCTGGTATTTATGATGGGGTCCCTTCTGAATTGTAGCACGTATTTCTTGTAATTCGGGATTTGCTCCAAATCTTTCAGGCGTGAACATTTGGCGCTGTTCCGTATTCAGAGTCGAAGTAGGTTGTTACGGTATGTTTTCGACGAGGTCCGGTCTCTATAGTATTCCGTTCTAGATCTAGAGGTGAAGGTTTATTATCATGTATTACATATATAAATATAATTAAAAGGCAACTTTTATATTATTTTTAATTTATATATTTTTTAAAATAAGTATATTCCTTATAGTGAAATTTTATTTTTAATTTTCGATTCAAAATCGATTTCGATGCCAACAAACATCATCTTCAGTTGAAGCAATACTTATTGAATTGAAACGTTTTTTTCCTCGCTTTTTATACCCAAAATTTTTCCAGTGGTTGCGTTGAATATTTTCCAAATTTACAGAAACCTTCGCTTACGTTGATTAACCGTTGGAAATCAGCTCGTACATTTTATTTGTAGCAGTGTTTATTTTGCTGTTCAACATAAATTGATTTTCCTTGTTCTTGAATATTTCTAATTCCTCTACACGATCCATCATATCTCCTTTTTTCATCCTATACAGCACCTCTAAATTTGTTTCAAAATTCACGTAGTTATGCAGCGTGTGGTTTATATGTTGCGCGAATTTGGATTCTGTATTCATTCTCCCGATTCCTCTGACATGTTCTCTAAATCTCTCTCTAAATGAACGTCCCGTTTGGCCTATGTAAAAAGCGGGGCAATCTGAACATGTTAACATGGTTTATTATCGTTTTTGTCTTGAATACTTAAAGGCGTTAAATTTTATTCTCCAACTTTAGGATCTTCTGAACCATAATTTGAGAACTGGTCTCCATTTGTGCATGAAAAGCTAGTTTGGAATAGACTGAGAGAATATTAAATTTAAACCGTGATGTACCTCCCGTTTCCCGTATAATAGACACAATACTCTGTATATAAATAATGCCTTACCTTTTACATTAATTGAAATTATCAAATTTCTAACATTTCTCCTCTCATTTTTACAGGTTAAACAAGTCGAAGAATATATGGCATATCGTAAACTTCCACGTGAAATGCGTCAAAGAATAACAGAATACTTTGAGCATCGTTATCAAGGAAAATTCTTTGATGAAGAATTAATTTTAGGAGAATTAAGTGAAAAACTTCGAGAAGATGTTATTAATTATAATTGCAGGTAAGTCAAACCAAAAAATAAAATGAAAAATTATACCTATATAAACAAAAATTAAATAAGTTCCCGAAAGGATATATTTTTGTGTTTATTTTTGATAACTTTGACATTGATGTTGTTAATTGTTAAAAAAAACAAAAAAATTAAATTAATTTAAATTATTTATAAACAGCTCATGTTACAACATGATGAATTATTAAGTGTAGTGTAAAATAATAAAAAATTAAATCAATATAAAACAAACAACAAAAAAAACACCGATAATTGCTCTTCTCCGTACATACACATTCCACATATTCATGTTTGTTGGAAATATTCCTCCAAACGCAAAAAAAATTAAAGCGAAAATATTACAAATTTGACCTAAATATTTAAATTACTTTGTTCTTGCTAAATTCAGTTTTTATCGTAAGTCTTCAGAACCAAAATACAGAATATGCATCTATCTTGTACATACTAGTGTATACAAATATGCATTACAAAGTTCCATTCTGTAACAATTGCTCCATACATATACGAGCAACCAAAATTAAAAATAAATAAAACAGCAGAAACGTCTTATTCCCTAATATTATATGGTGGCAGAAGAATAGCAACAAAATTGTTAAACCAAAATTTCTCAGCAAGCGTACTTGTGCAGCAAAATTTGCAAACATATTTTTGGGTGAGGGGGATTTAAACTCAAAGATCCAGATTTTTTTTTTTTTGTCTTGTATGACTGTCTGTAATAAATTTGTCTAGATACTCGAAGTAGAATTGTAACAAAAAACATAAAACGAGATTTTCTATCTATTTTCTCGAGAAATTTACTTGCAGAAACAAAGTACCTTAATGCATTTTGTTTTTCTGTAAATTACAATTTATGTTTCCAGGTACTCTTAACGTTGTACCAGTACCTATGTGTATGCGAAATTAGAGAAGTGCCATTCTAAATCGGAGGCTATATCATTTGTATTGTGTTATGTAGTTTGCAGATGCTAAAGGGTAATATGAGGGCGAAAATTGTTAAATATAATGAATTTATGTAAATGATTTTTCAAAATAAATGTTGTAGTGCATTATTTACAATATTCCACAAATTGTATTCTATTACTCAGAATTGGTTGAGTCTTTGATTGTTGATTGATTATCTTCATATACTATATAACAATAGATTTTAAATCATCAAACAACAACATTTAATTTATTATTTTCTATAAAACTGTCAAAACTGGTTTTATACCGGTATTGATTTATAAAAATTATTTTATGAAATACGTCAACATTTTAATTTAGGTTTTTATTGCTTTTAATTAAGCGGGTGTTTTTTTTTAATTAAAATAAACAAATTTGGGTTGTTAAAAAATGTTTTGGTTATTTCCAATTCCCAGCCCTCAAAGGAATATGTTGTGATTCATGTGCGAATAAATTGGTTTTTTTTCTACGAACATCACATCATTTTTTTTAATATGTAACATCAATTAGCACTACTTTGGATTATTAATTGATAATTTTGAAATTTTAGTAGAAAATTAGAGCATAAAATTTCGAACACGTATACGACTTAACTGAACTAAATTTTTGGTTTAAGGTTATCCGGTTAATTAGAGTCCGCACACTTTGAAATTGAAACGATTTTATTTGATTCATCAAGTTGTTCGCATGTTCTTAGCATAATTTTCAATTTTCGAGACTGCTTTACTCTGAAATTATGTATAATTATGTAAGAGCGGTAGATGCTGTAGAGCGGTTCCCCAAGTCTGCTAATGTGAAATCCCATTTAGTTCTCTAAGGTGTGGATTAATTATTATATGAGAAAACTACTCACAAGTACTCACAACTACTCATGCAGTTGTTTTTACTATAATGTATCTTTACAAACCCGTAATAACTTGCAGTATTACCAAAAAAATAATGACAGCACGAAAGCAATGATAAGGGATGTGGAGTTCAGTCTTTAAGCATTCTATTTTTGATATTGGGTTTGTACTTCTGGGACAGACCAGGCTCAAGTTCATAAGATATCATCGTAGAAGATTAGTAAGCTTCCAAATACCGTCTGTAGGAAAGAGAACCAAGGAGATGGTAGAATCTGAAATCATTCGGCATCCTTTCTGACTGAAACTTTAGCGAATTTCTCTTGAATCGGAAGTCTAATTACTTTCAACTTATACAGTAGACTGTTGTCCCCAGAGGCGTGCCTAGGGCCCATGAATTTTGGGAGTCCGTAATTTTCGAGCTCCGTTAGAGGGACGGTCTTTGGTTTTTCAGGACTGCCGTACAGCGTTTCGGAAGGCTAGCTGTTGAGAATAACATTGTACATGTACGGGGTAAAAAATTACTCCTTTATATTTTACTTATTACTTGATATAAGGAAAAAACGTTAGTTTTAAATTTTTTAAGCTTTATTTAAAAATAATAAAATAATTATATAGAAGATTAACAAAATAAATAAACTATAAATTCAGTTAAAATATATTATTAAAATTATTAAGAGAAAGCGTAATAATTTTGTTCAATATCAGCATCGATTATTTCAACATTAATGGAATCATCGCACACGTATTTGTTGTGCTTTTGGCGGGCCGAATCAAAAACTGTACACTAAATAATAAAAACTAATAGAGACCAATAAAACGGCAGCTAACGAACGGTATTTATTAATTTTTATTTTTTCCATGTGTGTTGCTGTTTTTTGTATGAGCAATGTATGGGGTAACTTATGACCCAGTACATAGAAAGGCGTATAGCTGTTTTGAAATTAATCGATTTAAATGCAGTTTTTTGCCTTTTGTGTATAAATCTCAATGTAGACTGCACTCCTAAAATTAATTAATGTAGTTTTAATTCGATCACTTTTTATTTACATTTTTGTAGATTAGGGAAAATTTTTTACCCCTGTAGACAGAGATAAAGTTAACTAGAAACTTACCGATAACTTTTTCAGGCGAATTTGAAGAATGTGGCCCCAGAAAAGTTTTGCGAGATTTCTTTCATATGATAGAACAGTTCGTCTGAATTCCTTTAACTTTTTTTCTATTCCTTGCTCAACTTCTGCCATAAGTTTTTTTGATTAGATTAATGTTAGGAGCCTTACGCCCAAAGCAAATTGTTTAATCTGTAAACCAAAGCTTCACTAAGCTCTCAGTCTGTTTAGGATCGTTATCTTGTTACAAAATAAATGAAACCAGCATGTTTCCGAAGGAATAAGACTCCATTACGATCGATATGTAAAATAATTAAACATAACAAAAAAATTAATTAAATCGATGCCCAAATTGGCAATATCAATTATATTTGCATGCCGTCCAGCTCCGCTACATTTGTGACCATTTCATCTTCGTTAAGCGGAATAGCATCAAATTCTTTGGCACTACAGCTATCGATAACTTCCTTGTAGTAATGAAGTGATTTAATATTTCTCCAATCTGATCCAAAGTGTTTTTAATAATCGATCGACATCTTCACATGTGGCCTTCTTTACCACTGCCCTATAACGGCACTTTGTTTAGATTAATATTATTCGGTGACTGAAATCTTTTAAAAATAGATGTTGAGTTACCTATGTAAGTCAATCTTATAATTAACTTCACCTTGAATTAGAATTCCGTTAGCTTGCGATCGTTTAAAAACAAATGTTTTCCATGGTATTCAATCCTACTGGATTGATCACTGCAGCCAGACGAGTAACCTAAAAAATAAACAAAACATAATCACAAAGGAACCCATCTTATAAGACGTTAATTTATTAAACTTATCTAACGGAGAACTCTATGGACACAACTGCATTCTGCATCAAATCAATCAATCAATCATCATCATCTTTTTTGAGAATCAAGCACCCAAGTTGCCAAAAGTGAAAATTATCTACAGTGTCCAATCATTTTCCATTTGAATCAACTGAGTTATTGTCATGGTCCTTCGAGCCGGATGATTGGCACCACAAGAAAATTCATCGGCAAGAAAATTCGTTTACTATCGCAATACCGCTTTAAGTTTACGGTCTAAATACCGCTACCTGTTTTACCATCACCAAATTGATTAATTTACCGTCAATGCATATTTATCGTATTTCAAGTGTCGTTTCAAATAAATTTACAACTATCCAGTGAATATTCCAGTGAATAACTGAATTAAAAATCAGTTAAGTGTGAGTCGATTGTGTGTGGGCATCGTCTGCTACCTAATCTCATCAGTCATTATCGACACCAGTGAGAATAAATCTGAGTGGATTTATAACCAACCAATTAAACCAAGTGTATCGAATCAGCTTCTATAAATCTTTACGTGAATATTGTAACCCGAGTCAAAAACTCAAACGTGCTTGTACAGTTGAAGTCAAGATCGGTGAAGTCAAAGTCTTCGAAATCGTTAAAGTCAGTTCTAGTTAAGTATTACTAGGCAATGTGTGTGTGTGTGTGTATTGTCGTCTGCCATGTGATTTAGTTAAACAGTTAACCGCATCAACTATTATCGCTTTAAGATAACTTCATTAACCAATCAAATCAGTTACAAATAGGGACCGAAATAGAAATCGCAACTAAGCGTCGGTCGACAATACGAGGTGGTTTTACAAAATTAAAAAGTTTTATCAACAATATCGATTTAAAAGTGGTGAAGGTAGAAGAAGTTCCGGTTGAACTACGCTGAGTCGTTATTTACGCAGTTTAAATTAGTTGAAGACAAAATTTATCGATTAAATTCAAATGATCAATCTCAATACGGTCCAGTCGAAAAAATGTATTTCGAAGTTATGATTGGTTTGAACGAGTGCTTTCGCAATATTACATTAATGAGAGATGGATCCGGTGATACTAGTAGAACGGGTGACCAATCGGTGCTGTCGAAATCCCTGTCGGCTGAAGTTAAAATACCTGGGTTGAGAATCCCAAAGTTTATTGGAGAGTATACCGATTGGCAAACCTTTTATCAATTATTTGTAGCATCGATTTATGATAGCAATAAATTGCACCCGGTACAAAAGTTTCAATTTTTAATTAATTCCCTATCAGAGGAACCTGCCAGACTTCTTAAACATATGGATGTCACAGAGGCCAATTACCTTTTGGTGCTCAACAAACTTAAGGATCGATATGAACGGAAAAGACATACCGTAAATAAATTCATTGAAATGTTTCATGAACAACCGACAATCCATAAACCTCTTGCCCAAAATGTGCGACAAATGTATATGTAACCGATGAAGTAATTAGAGCCTTAAAGGGACTTGGTAATGAAGCTGAATCTGGGGATCCTTGGGTCATATATTCATTGACGAATAAGCTTGATGAAGAATCGCGAACGTTGTGGCTACGACAGTCAGCAAAAACCGATTTTCTAAAGATTAGCGAATTTCTGGAGTTTCTAACAGACCGCTGATACATTAGAGGGTAATAAGACTGATGACCGTAAAATTACCGCTCGTATCACTTCCAATTCTCGTACAATCAAGTCACATCATTCATCATCAACAGTTACAAACGCGGTGAATACATGTCCAATATGTAAGAATAACGAGCATTATACATTTCAAAGCAACAAATTCCGGCAAATGACAGACAGAGAACCGATGCTTCAATTGTTTGGGAAGCAATCATCTATCAAATAAATGTTTGTCGAACAAACGATGTTGCCACTGCCAAAAAAAACACCATACTTTGATTCATACCGTAATCCGAAATAGTGCACTACAATCAGTCTAATATAGAAGCGACCAAGTTGAATCAAAGCTCGAAGATCACAACACTATCAAGCCAAGACGTTAAAAACCATATTAACCATGGATGTACACTGAATACCGACTAACTGTAAAACAGTTTTACCAACTGCATTGATACGAGTAGAAAATTGAATTGGAGAATGGGATTATTGTAGAGCCCGTCTAGATTCTGGTGCTGATACTTTATTTATAACAGAATGTTGTATACAAACATTAGGCATTCCGCGGAATGAAAGCAAAGTAATTATACGAGGAATGGGGCCAGCCAGTACGATTCCTCCATCACAAATAGATCTCTCGTTGATTGACGCATTACAAACCGAAAGAATAGCGGATCCTAGCCCAACACACAAGACCAAGATAGACGTATTAATCGGAATAAACCATTTCTGGTCACTAATCAAGGATGGTCAAATTCGGGAGGACAATAAAGCCGTACCCCAAAATAGCAAACTAGGGTGGATCGTATCAGGAACGTTTAAGAAGACGGAAGCCGAAGTTACTGCACTCAACATTGATGTACAGATTGACCAATCACTAAGGAAACTTTGGAAGTCGGAGGAGATTTCTCGAGATGCACGTGAAGACGAAGGAGCCTTTCACAAATAACAATGTGAATCTCAGTTTTTAAGTAATTATTCTCGATGCTCGGATGGTCGATATATGTTACGTTTACCATTTAAAAGGAATCCAAGCTCATTAGGGGGATCTTTTCACATCGTAAAAATCAGATTATTGGCCATGGAAGCGAAGTTTCGTCGCAATCTGGAGTTTGAGCAAAGGTATAAGGACTTTATGAATGAGTACATTCATTTAGGTCACATGAGGAAAATACGTGATACCCCAAACGAAACCGATATGTACTTACCGCATCACGGTGTAATACGAGACCAGAGCACCAGCACCAAACTCAGAGTAGTGTTTGATGCCTCAGCACGAACATCATCCGGCGAATCAATTATTGAACATCTAGATGTTGGATTCACAGTTCAAAAATCACTATACTACATTCTAATCAACTTCCGTAAATACTCTATCGCATTTGGAGGTGATATAGAAAAAATGTACAGACAGATATGGTTTCATCCCGAAGATAGAAAATTCCAACCAATTTTATGGCGAGAAGATCCAAAAAACCCGATAGAAGTCTATGAATTAACCACACTAACCTACGGTATGGCATCATCACCATTCAAGGCAACCCGAACACTTAAATTAATTGCCGATTCATGGACTAACATAAACTTCCGAGCCGCTAATGCAATCAAGGACAATATGTACGTCGATGATTTGCTGAGTGGAGCAGAAACAGAGAAAGTCACAATCCAATTATGTCAGGATGTCAAATCAATTCTCTCGGCATCTGGGATGAATTTACGGAAATGGAGGTCGAATTCGAAGAAATTGATAACGAGATTAAGTGGTGTGGAACAAGAATCGCAATTACCGGTACAATTTGAGGACTCATCTACAGCCGCTGATGAGATAAAGATTACTTTACATATAAAGTCCAGCTAAATCATTTCGACAACAAAGCGAGAGATACTTTCCGAGTTTAGTCGAATTTTTGACCCTCTGGGTTTATTATCACCATTCACGAACAAATATTATGTTCCAGCGATTATGGTTACGCAAGCTCGAATGGGACGAACGATTACCAGATCAGCTAATAACTGAGTGGACAGAATTGCGAGGCTGAAATTTCGAAATTATCAAATTTACAAATACCCCGCTGGGTAGGACCAATCAACGAAGCTACAACACTGCATGGGTTTTCAGATGCCAGTAATAAAGCCTATGCAGCTACCGTTTATGTTTGCATAGATGAACAGGATATCAAGTTATGTCGCTTGGTCACTGCCAAGACCAAAGTAAAGCCACTGGAATCAGTTGGAATATCAGCAAGGAGAAATTATACGCTTGGACAGACTCGCAAATTGTTTTGGACTAGTTGGCTGATGATCCAGTGTACTGGAAACCGTTTGTAGCTAACCGAACCAGTTAAATCAGTAGTATGATTCCATTTGTTCAATGGTATCATGCCCCATCAAATTTAAATCCAGCGGACTGCTGAATGTCTACCATACATTTTTGAGAACCAAGCACCCAGGTTGCCGAAAGTGAGAATTATCAACGGTGTGTAATCATTTTCCATTTGAATCAACTGAGTTCTTGACACATGGAGAAAATTTAAAATGCCAGCTACTTAATTGTTTGAACACATTTTCAGCTTTAGCTTTCCAGTCATACACAGGAAGTTCCTCCAAATTAAAAACCGTTTCATGATCTTTAAATATATTTATGTACTCTTCAGGTTGTAAAATAGTTTCTTTTCGTTCTATTCATACATAGAAAATATTTTATTAGTATAGTAGTGATAAGACAAAATATTATGTACAGTCCCTCGATATACGGAAGGCAGTATTTAATCATTATTCAACATCAATTATATTCTTACCAATTAGAAAACTCACTGTTTAATGTACTTTTTACTTTAATAGTCTAAACGCAAATCGACGGTAGGTCAATTTATATTATCAGGTAAGGGTTTCCAATTCGTATCTCGTAAAACAAAAGTAGTGTATCCAAAGAACTTATATTAAAGGGTTACTGTGTGGATATGTGTCGATATGAGGATGACTATGCGTGTTCTCTCGATTAACACCCCACTATATTTGCAAAAGGTTATGTTAATTATGTTACCAATAATTAATGTACACCGATTGATATTTTATTAATTCGTTTTTATTTCTCTAATAGAATGATGTATGTTTAATCGATTTATTTAATTACATAAAGAATATTACACTTCGGATGATGTGTTGATGGTTGATTTTGTTTGGTCGTCAACTTTATTTTTCTTCTCGTGGTTTTTACTTCGTTCGTGGTTGACTCCCGATTTTTGACTTTTGTTTTTAGACTTCCGTCGTTTTAGAATACCGTGATTTTAGTCTTCCGTGGTTTTAGAATACCGTGGTTTTATCAACCCAGTAGACCACGAAAGGGTGATGTCGATTTTACTGATGACTTGCCTTGACGGTAGGGTTGCCGCCACAACTGTACATGTAAGAGAAAATACCTATACATATTTGTATTATTTTTATGGTTCCAATAGGTTTATACTTATGTAATAGAATACTAATGAATTAATCTTTTACTGGATTGCTAAATCGTCATTGTTGCTGGTTTTAACGAAACATTTAAAGAGTTTTGGAAGGGAACATATAAAAACAGAGAGTTTTGGAACAACAAATTAGAGAGTTTTGGAAAATTTTGCGATTTTCTTTCTTGATTTTTTGGTATTAAAGTTACTTTTAGAACATTATTTTTGATTTTGTGTTGTAGCTCTCGTCGAGGGCTTTCATATGATTATAATTTGCTTTTTTTCAAAAATGCCCCTTAGGCAGTTTTGGAAATGGGCGCCTCAAATAAGGTAACCAAAAAATCCTTATTTTTAAAATTTGAAAGGCAAAAATAAAAATTTAAAATTGAAATACCGATTAAAGTGAAAATATTGAAATTAATTGTTTAATTAAAATTATTTATTATCATTTTTTTTAAATATGTTGTTTTAGATTTTAAGTTATTTTCATATGTGCAACAGAATAAGCATATAATAAATAATAACGTCCTAATAATACAACAAAAATTTAAAATTACGAAATATAACCTTAAAATCAAAAGTATCACATTTTGTAATAATTTCATGATAATTTTATCGTGAATGTGAGTTAGCTTCCTGATAATTTGCTGATAATGTCAAAATTAGTATAATGTAGAAGAAACAAATAACAGTTAAATTGAATAGTCTAGACTGCGAGTAAATGGCCCCAGAACGAGATTTGTCAAGTTTAATCTAATATTTATAAGAAGAGGAGAAATTGTTAAGAGTTTGCACAATTCAGTTTCGATCTGCGAGCATGTGAAAAATAAATCATCTTTCAGTACATCTCATCAGGCTATAGCGACTGAACTGCTAATTTATTACACTGATTTTTTCCTATATATAGGAATCAACCGTGCACTTGTAGTATTAGCGAATTTTTACATTCCCCTTTCTAAACTTTTTAACAATTTCAATGTTATTGTATTTAACGCATACATGCGGTTACTATGTTCAAACTTTAAATTATTTTGGTATATTCCAAATTGATAAATATTTATAAGAAGAGGAGAAATTGTTAAGAGTTTGCACAATTCAAAAAATTGTGCAAACTCTTAACAATTTCTCCTCTTCTTATAAATATTTATCAATTTGGAATATACCAAAATAATTTAAAGTTTGAACATAGTAACCGCATGTATGCGTTAAATACAATAACATTGAAATTGTTAAAAAGTTTAGAAAGGGGAATGTAAAAATTCGCTAATACTACAAGTGCACGGTTGATTCCTATATATAGGAAAAAATCAGTGTAATAAATTAGCAGTTCAGTCGCTATAGCCTGATGAGATGTACTGAAAGATGATTTATTTTTCACATGCTCGCAGATCGAAACTGAATTGTGCAAACTCTTAACAATTTCTCCTCTTCTTATAAATATTTATCAATTTGGAATATACCAAAATAATTTAAAGTTTAATCTAATAATAGAAAAAGGTTATATAATTGTAAAGAAAGGTTTGCTTTAAACCAGAAATGTTTAAAACCAAAGATAATCCCATATTAAAGATGATTCTTTCAAAAATTGGGTCTCTCTAATATATACGTACATATTTTGCATACAAATAATAGATGTCACTACACAATCAAAAAAATATTCTGACGTTTTCCAAAAGGGGACAGCCAAAATCAATTTAATTTTCATTAATAATAATCACTTTTATAACACGAAAATATTATTGTTTATGTTTACAAAATGCACACATAAAAATGTCATACACATTTTGGCAGCAAATATGTATTTAGTGACACCTAGTAGCATTATGTGAAATTTGCTTATGCTTCCGGAGTTTTCTGAAAGATGGTAGCTCTTACGGTTTAAGATATTTTGACATTTAAACATGATCTATAGAGAAACAAAGAAATTTTGAATTTTCTTATTTATTGAACAAGTAATAGGGACTCATTTTTTTTTTTTAGTTTGACTATAAATTATTTACCGTTAGAAAGCTTATTCTGTGATTTCGCTATTGTTATCATTTAACTTACTTTTTTTTTTAAAAAAATGGACGCATGTACCACTTTAAAAAATAACGGCTCAAATGTTGATGTAAAATGCACACTACTGCGTAAACTCTATTTTTGCGTAAAAACTGAGTCGAATTATTTTGCCGTAACTTTTTTATGAAATTTATTTCAGTCGAACGGTTTGGGGAATATATTCAACTAGGTAGGGCATCCAATTCCGCAATTCGGAATTCCGGTATTCCGGAATACCGGCTCTTATTTTAGTTTCGATTATTCCGGAATTGAAAACATTAATTTCGGAATTATCGAATTTCTATTTCTCAAACTAATTTAAGTAGTTCCAACTTAATTTTATGTAATTATAGTATTTCTTGTACTAGAAAATACTATATACAGTGAAAGTTCTCTGAAGTAAAAATTTCGTTCACTTTATGGAGGTGGTCGGTTTAAGAAATAAAGCAGTCCAATAATTTGAAAATTAAAAGTATAGCTTGACAGAAAAATGTTCTTCAATTGTATTATTTTTTAATAAAGATTGATAATATTCCAGGGACTGATAAAAAGTGGTCAATTTAGGAAGCTGTACGAAATGGGTCACTTTTGACATTTTTACTGTGTTGCTCTTTTGCGTTCACTAGATATGGCGCTTACCACTTAATAAACGTATTTCGAAACAATAAATGCTCGTCCCTAAAGTTACCTTTTGCATTTACCTATTCCATTTTATCCATCACTAAAATAAACCTGTCAAATAAGTGTTGTATTGTTTTTCAGTTTTCATAACCGCCAAAAGGTATTTAGTACGATATAACTATGCAGCACCGTACATAGCCCGGTTAAGAACAATGTATTTAATGGGAAAGGTGTACATTCTAAATCGGACTCAAATAAACAATTCAGAAAGTTTCTCACCGTTATAATTCCGGTATAAATTTGATGAGATCAATTCAAACTCCGACGGCGATAATATATTTATCTGAAGTTTTCAATAAGTTTAGACCTTGGTCCAGAATGAAAGAAATTGGTTGTTTTCTGTAAAATTTTAATTTTTAATTTTTAATCAAACATTATTTAAAAAAACAATTCTGGAATTGGTTCCGAAATTCCGGAATCGAGAGCTTTCAAATTCGAAAATTCCGGAGTCATATTTTTTCCAAAAAATTGGATTCCCCTATATTCTACACATACTTGGCGATTTCTATCAAATGTAGTCGGCGTTGGTTTCTATGCAAGCAAAGGGGATGAGTATTGTCAAATTAAACTGTTCGAGAGTTCTGATCCCCCTTGTTTTATGATTAAATTTTGTTCATATTGTTTTCACCAGATGTAAGCTACTTTGTTGGAAATCGCGAATAGGCTATCAAAAAATGAAATAAAAAAAAATCGAGTTTTCGGATCGAGTTTGATGAGAACCTCCCCTTAACGGTGAATAAGAGTTGATTCAAATCAGGTTCAGTCCAATTTTCATGTTCTCTTTCAAATTGTAGCTCAGCAATCCTGTGACCTAAATTTTGGTTTTATTTCAAATTTCTATCTAGCTGACGGTTCAAAAGGTATTCACATTTAAAAATTTAGTTATAAGTCACGCTATGGGATAAATAATAAAATTTAGCCACGTATGATTAAACAAAGTACATATTATATGCTACGATAATGTGTTCTAAGATTGTTTTGAATGACCGTGAATTTGTTTTTAGTTTCAAGTTTCCAGCTAGTGCGTGTCAAACATATTCGCACAAAAAAACGTTTCTTTTAGGGTGGCCTAACATGTACAATATGGTTTTCAAAAATGCTTAAATATGATTACTTTTTTATATTATTATAGTTACAATCAATCATTTATCATATTTTTTTTCTCTCAGTGTGCATTCAGGAATTCAACTTTACCTAACATCCAACTTAACCGTCGACCCAACCCCCCAATAAATCCCAAAATCAATCCCTCCTTCAAAGCGATACTCGGCGCGAACATTACATGCATATATGAACACAAGATTTGGTTTTGGCTTGAATTCCACGTTAATTAAATCATAGTTAAATGCTTACCTCCTCAGTTAATGGATGAAATATCATTAAAAATAAATGTTCGTTTGTTTATTAATATAATGTTCAGGGAGCTTTCACAAATATTGGTTAGTTTATAATTATAAAACGATTTCTAGGAGATAATTGATCAAATATTAAATAAATTAACAGTTTTTATATATTACATGCATATATCTCAATCCCTCACTCGCATCAAACTGAGCCCTCAACTGTACATCCAGCCCAATATTTAAGTCACTAGGGTCCGAAAAACGTACGTCGTACATGAACTCAACTCAATATAACTCATGTTGACTTCCAACTCTTCTTTAACGTCACCTTAAATTTAGTTTAAGGTAACCAACCGCAAACCAACAGAATCAACAAATTCCCCAACTGTATTACTCTGTCAACCCTAACCAAACCTCAACTCAACTTGAAAATGGGACCCCCAACTCAACCCTCAATTAAATTCCAAACTCAACGCCCAACTCAATCCTCAAACCAGCATATATAGAAAGTTGGTCAACATGGGTCGAAAACCACGTTTAATACCAAGAGTAGCGATTTAAATTGCGATTCAAATGCTAAGACTACTACATCACAAAAATTCAAACATATATGCTTGAAAGGTTCGGTTGTAGATGCCAAAATAGTGAACCCACTCATTTTACAAAAAACTAAAAAAAAAATAACGTAAATTACAAATACTATTAAGATAGCATTCTTCAATCAGATCTCAGTTGGATTTTCTGATCATGATTTTATTTTTATTTTTTTCTTATGAAGTAGAAAATATAAGGTCTGACTTCTTGATTACTTTCCAAGATTTCAAGAATATTAATACATCTTGTCTAGTTGAGAAATGTCTTGAATTGCAATGGAATACTTTTTATTCGATTTTGGATCCTGATGATAGGGTAAACTTTTTAATTAATGGGATACGTAGGTTATTCGATGAGTTCGTTTCCCTTAAAACTATTATTATAAAGGCCACTAATCCACTTTGGTTCAATAATTTAGGCTTTTCAATAGGCTTATTAGTATTCGTAATTTCATTTTTAAACGCTGGAAACATACAAAACGTGACGAGCTGTTTCAGAAATATAAACGAATTAGGAAGAAGACAAATAATGCTGCTAAAACTGCTAAAGCTCTTTATGTTGCTAATCTTTTGAACCAAAATCTACCATCGAAATCATTTTGGAGGCACCTTAAATCCACAGCTGGAGTATTTAAGAAACAGAAGAGCTTAATTCAGCAAACGATTTGAATAATTATGTTTGTAGTCAGCAATCCATTTCGTCTGAGTTCGTAAATATTACTGAAGCTAGTTATATGGGGTTCTTTTTCAGAAACATTGATATTGTTGACTTAACTGTGGCGTTTAATTCTGTTAAATCAAATTCTTCTGCCATTGATGATTTGCGTTTAAAATTTATTAAAATTATATTACCCTTCATTGATTGTTTCATATTCCATGTGTTTAATATTATAATTACGTTCTCTAGTTTCCCTCTAGCATGGCAGCACTCAAAAGTTATACCTATTCCCAAAAAACATAGTGCATCTTGTTGGTCGAATTTTTGAACGACAAATTTACTAACTGCACTCGCTAATACCATTGACAGACACAAAGATTATCGCGGCATCAAATTGAAATAATTCTATTTCACTTACACTTTCTGCCTCTTTTTTGTATTTCATGTTTATCGAATTTGTACATTATAATCGTGTTGAGACAGACTCAAAAAAATAAATACATAATCTAGAATTCACGATTAGCTATTTTGTGTCTGTCGGGGCTATAAGATTTATGAAAAAGTACTTCTATCTCAAATTTTGGAATACTTAGAACTTCATAAGATGCTTTCTCGGTACCAATCTGCTTATAAATCGAATCATAGGTCTATTACCACTTTACTAAACATTAATGATTATATTCGTAGGGCATTTAATGAAAAGCTAGCATGTGTTCGTGTTCTATTGGATGTTAGTAAACCTTTTCATAAAATTGATCATCATTTGTTACGTTGAAAGCCTAGAGACTTCTTCTCTGCGCCTGTTTTGCGTTTCTGGAGTACCTCAGAGATCAGTCCTGGGGACAATCTTATTTAAAATGTTTATTAACGATCTACCTTTTGTGATAAATAATTGTGAGTATCACCTATTTGCTGATGACCTGCCGATATATAAATTTTGCGGTGCTCCTTCAAAAATTAACTTACCAAAGAAAGAAACATTGTAACATAATAAGTTTTATTTTTTTTTTATGTAAAAAAATAAAAGCAAAAAAAAAAAAAATGAAAATTGAAAAAAAAATGTTTACTTGTAATTTTGTTCTCTTTTCATTAATTTGATTTTTAATTTTTGATTTTGTACAAATCTCTCTTCCGTTTTGTTTCTTAGCACGTCATACGGTGCTGCGCATAAAAAGACGATATTGAAACAGCTGTCGATCATACCTATAATATCAGTTTATTGTACCATATATCTATATTTAGTGTTATTCATTTTAATTTATGGATCACTACACATATGTGTACATAATTTTCTGAAAAAAAAAAAATCAACAAATTACTGGAAACAAAAAACCCGAAAAAAAATATTGTTTAAAATAAATAAAAAAAAGAAATTTTATTTTATAGGCATATTTACATTTTCGTCACAATTTAAAACATTTGTGGAAAACTATCAGCAGAAGCGATAGGAGCGATAACATTTCTTTGATCTGTGCCTGCAAGGTTGACGAAGCATTTTTCAATTTAATATCCAATTCGCTTCAATATATTCGTCGATGCTATACTAACCCAACGAATTAAGTTAATCAAAACATAATTTAGAAGCGATAAGTGCGATATAATTCCTTTAAAATAATTCATTAAAAAAATTTTACCTTTACTTCAAAATTTGACTTACTGCATGAGAAAATGAGCAAAAAGATGAGCGGTAAGTTAATTTTTGAAGTAGCCCCAATTTTGCAATATTAGTAATGCTTCTTTTTGTATTGAAAAGGTTAACTAGGATATTCAAACTATTTCTGAATGGTCCACAATAAATAAACTTGAATTAAACAGCAGCAAGATTCAAAATATTTTTTTAGCATGTTCTGAGCAGTATACTGACCATCTTCCCAAAATTGTTGTAAATGGAACTAATATTAATTTTTCTAATACGGTTAATAATTTAGGTGTACATTTTGACAAGACTTTGTGCTGGAAGTATCATGTGGAGAACATATGTAGAAGGATTAATTTTCTACTTAGAATGCTTTGGACTACCACGAAACAATACGGTAAAATATATGTTTTGACTAACTGGAGTCGAAGATTCGAGTTAAGGGAATCTTCAGTCTGCAAAATCAATATTTTAAAAATTTACAAATGATCTTTAATTCATATACGTAATTGGATTAAGAAAGTAAGATCATATTTCTGAGTATACTAACATTTTATTGGGATCCTCCCTGGAAAATTTCTACAAGATCCGGGCATGTCTGTCCTTGTTAAAATTTTTGAAACTTAACGAACCGGAGTTCGTCTTCAAGCTTTAAAAATCCCGAAAAACAGTACGAAAATTATGAATTTTTCACTTTTTGTGAGAGGAATCAGTTTATGGAATTCCTTACCATATGATGTTAACAATTGTTGGACAACAGCAGCATTTCGTATTAAATTTTTTAATGGTAGTTATTAAGTAGAGATCAAGGGTTATATTTATATTCATATGGCTGATGTTTATAAGTTTTATAACTTTTCACATTAACAAATAAATAAATAAATACAGAGTTTACAACCACGTAGTTTTGGATCAATTTGTAAGGCAGGTACCCAAACCTTTCACCGTAAAAGTTCCAAAAGCGTTTCAATTCAACGCCTTGACCATGGAAACTGATTGGAGGGAAAAAAAAATCCAAAACGGACAAGACATTCTCGATACCGTGAGTACAGACATCCAGATAGACGTCTAACCATCCAGACGTCCAAACGGATGGACGAACATTTTTTGTTTTTTTCGGACTCAGCTTCAAGAGGTCGAGAAAAGTGGCTGTGGATAAACAAAAGTTTTTGTTATTTTGGTCTTTGCGGATCGAAGGCTTCGAAGCTTATAAATGTCGGTTCGACTCTTTGGTATACATACACAAATATAAACAAAATTATTACGGTAAATACTAAATTGTCTAATAAACAAGCAATTTAATTTTAAACGTTTGTATTTTGTTCCTCGCTGGGTCAAAAATTGCTAACCAATTTATGGAATTTTTTTAAGAAAAGCAAACAACAATTTAAAAAAAAAATATTAAACATAAAATTGATCGAATAGCGACAGTGTCTTAAATATTAATAACATCATATTTAATCCTGTATCAAAAATCATAAATAAAACTGTTTATTGTGCTTTCATAAAATGTAATTTTATAGCATCACTAAAATTCTTAATTTATAATTTGAACAATATTTTATATTATAAATCCTAAACAATCACCGGGGGTGGTCTAACCAAATTTGACAATGACGAAAAATTCGATAGAATGTTCGACTTGAATGTATTCAAAGTTAAAATTGCCCTATATCATTAAACTCTGTATAGTATTTAGGAAAACAAATTTTACATTTACAATTACCTGTCAAAACAATTTTGTTATTGTTAATTTTTTAGGTTATTGTGCATAATTTAATGGTACAAATTTTTAAACAATAATTTTTCTCCCTAAAAAATGAAAATATTGTATACGTAGACGTACCCCCCAAAAGTCCAACCCTTCTCTCATCTGCATAATATTATATTTACAGTTTATTGGAAAAATTCAATTTTATTTTTGTGGTACCATATTATTGGCAAAATTGAAATTATTTATTTATTTCAGATTCTAAAATAAAATTGAAATTTATATTCAAATCATGCCGATTGATTCATATTTAAATATTGCTAATATAGTCATGAAAAATTGTTTATTTTATACATTGTTGAAGTCAAATCGATACATTTTTTTTATAAATAAAAAGCACAAACACGAGATTTAGATTAAAGTTGCTCAGTGTTGCATAAAAAAAACTAAAATACTGTATGTCGTAGCTCGTAGGTGTTACATTTATCTATTGAGTTTTACTAACTCCAAACTTTAATACTTTGCTTAAGACAAACTTTCTTATTAATAGCTCTAAAGTTTTCTTTTATTTTTATTTTCATCTGCTTGTCGTAAATTTATGATTTTATTTCACGAGATGAATTTATAAAAACAACAAAGCAACAAATTAAAAGAACCGAAAACTTTATTTTGCTTGGTGTATGTTTAATAGTTTTATTTTCGTATCATATATTTATAATAGCACCTATAATAAAAATAAATTATTATAACGAGCATTTAAATAAATTATATTTAATTTACGTACATACAGTTTAAAAATAAAACAGAAACAATGCAAAAGCGGCATTTTTTTATGGTTGACTTAAAAATTTGATCAATAATGTGAATAAATGTAGTAGGCTAGGTGTATTTTTGTACTCGTGTTTCCATTTATTATGAACAAAATGGCGGTGTTGTATAATATTTTAATAACCCACCTCAAAATGTTTTAAGATTATTTCTGTAATATAAAACTGGTTTTTAATGAATTATGAAATGGTGTTTGATGCATAAAAATGGCAAAATCCAAATTATGGTATTATGTGAAATTAAATTATACAGTACAATAAAAAACAATTCTTTTTTTTAAATCATTAAAATAAATCAACACATGAATATTATGTATGTAGATCTCTAAATATGTACAAAAAATATTATGTAAATTATCTCAAATTTAATTTGACAATTGCCCCTGGAGAGAATCAATATACAAATTTTTATTTTTGTATCTCATGTTTTTGCTATGCTTAGTATTTTCGGTTGGTTCGAGTATTTATATAATGTTGTTGTTGTTGTTGATACCAATGCCACACAATGAGAAAACTTAAATTTATTTTTCGTATATATTTTATATCTAAAGTTGGAACAACACATTGGGGAATATTGGGAATACCAACTGATGGTGGGAAAACTTTAAGGCAAAGAATGGATGATTAAAAAAAATCGAAATTGCATTATTTGAAAAGAAAAAAAAACAGCAACATTTTTTTATTTTTAAATCTTTCCTGCTATATTACGGCTATGCCCAAGATGATATACAGAATGGCGGTAAAAGTAATTTTATTTTATTTATTAATGGAGAATCTTCTTAAAACTTTTAATTTATTTAATGTTTGATGAGTTATCTCCTAGAAATCGTTTTATAATTATAAACTAAGCAATATTTGTGAAAGCTCCCTGAACATTATATTAATAAACAAGCGAACATTTATTTGTATTGATATTTCATCCATTGACTGAGGAGATAAGAATTTAACTATGATATAATTAATGTGGAATTCAAGCCAAAAACAAATCTTGTGTACAGTCAAAACTGTAATAAATTAAATCAAATTAGATCGAAAAATTATAGTCTGTCCATAATGAAAAAAAAATGTTTAAAATTCTAACAAATAATCCACCACTACTGTCTTTGCCGAACGGCTTGAACATATTTCTCGTAGATATTTATTGAAAACAGCCTCAACTTGGCTTTCCAGTGTAAAAGCCAAGAATCTGGAATATCGATCGCTGATTTAGTTTGGCGAGTTTCTCATCAGCTTTTTGAAGGCCACATAAATTTCAACTCGGTCTTCTTCGAACAATATAAAAGCCACCTGATGAATTATTAGAAGCGATTTACAAAGTTGCCCGACAACTCCTCAAGAATAGCCGCCACTTCCGGCTGGACGATTCTCATTAAAATTCACTAGGATCTCCCAATTTAGGAAAACAAATTTAATTATGAAGTTTGAATTCGATTCATTAAAGGTTAAACCATCTGTGTTGTAGAGAAGACACAGACAGACAGACCGACCGACACTATTTCGAAACCTAAGTTTTTGAACTTAAGGGATCCCAAAATTAAAAGTTTCTAATGTAAAAGAAAGTAAAAAATTGAGGTGTGGTTAACACACGAGTTTTTTTTACGAATGGGGAATTTTGAGAAATTAACAAAAAATAACGTAAAAAGAACATTAACACGGATGCGCTCGAATTTCCTTCGTTATTTTTATTTTTTATTTTTTATTCTTATTCTTACTTCTTCAGACTATGCTGCTACCAATGCTAACAGCAATTAATTATCTCTGATAAAATTTTTAAATTCAAGAACCATTAATTCTGCTGCGAAATTTGCTACCCTGTCCTTCCAATGATTTCCGATTAAACTAAAACATCTATTCAGTATCTATATTAAAAAAAAAAAAAATTAAAGATGCATTTAAGATAACTGCAGACGAATAATAATTCAATTTTATTTATATAGTAACTTAAGTATTCTATTTATCACATTTCATTTGAAAATCTGTTTAGTATACTCAGCGCTGTGAAGAAAATCCAGCAAAACTTGTTCGGAAATCGATTGGCACAAACAATATTTTCCAAAATTTTTTCAAGCGAAAGTATGCATGCACACAATAATAAAAATTTGTAAAAATGAACTGCATAGATTACAAAAAAGGACCCTAATAAACAGTGGCAGCTGCTGACCTACATTTTCATACATGCAATAAATCGAATTAATTGTTCAGCAATATTTAACTTAAATCAAATACACTTGAAATTGATTTGAATTCGTATTTTATTTTATTTTATATTTAACCCCTAATTTTCATTAGGGGACATTAACATTTTCTTCAAAAACCACCAAAGATCTTTTCTTTGCTGTGATACAACACTACAAACAAATCATTTGAAAATATGACATAGGTTGCTTAGATTCAGCGGTATTGCAGCTAACGACATTTCTGGTTGGGAAATCAAAACCGGTTATGGGTTGATCGATTAATTTCAACTTTTTTGGTTAACCGATCCGCTATTAACCATTTTCAGTAAACAAGTATTTTCGTGTTTCGACTTTCGCGTTACGAATTTCAAGAACAGCCATTACGAGAAAACACGATTATTTAAGTGTTATTACGAGAACTCGAAATGTTTTACATAATCGTGTTTTGCCGCGAAATTTTATCTTGAATTCTAGTGACGCAAAAAACTGGATCTCGATCAAAAAAACTGAACTGAGAAAAAAAAATTGATTTCCCTTGTAAGAGACAAACAGAGCATTCGCAATGCAAAAACTTTTTACTTTTTACTTACAGGTTTGTATGAATTTCCAACTTGACGAATAAAAATATTTCCTCGTTAGGTTGGAAATTCATACAAACCTGTAAGTCAAAAGTAAAAAGTTTTTGCATTGTGAATGCTGTGAAAGTCAACGTGTTTTTTTATTTTATAGCAAAATTGTTTTGCTGGAATTTCTCGAGAGTAATTATTCGAGCCTAATCGAGTTTCTCTCACTCAGTTTTATGTAACTGATATTATTAAGAATTTTATACATTTTCGACTTATTTTTTTTGATTTGTTTTTTCGAGATTCTTGGAGATTTGCGGATTTAAATAGCGCGAAGTTGCTTGGCAACAAAGTTATTCAAAAATATCAACATTATACAATATTTTCGATATTATTCGTGCGATGTCTGTATAATATTTTTCAGATTGTTCGAGATCTTAGTAGATTCTCGATTTTTTAGGATTACATATAGGTAGCCCAGGATCCTGAGCTTTTTCTAGAATTCTCACATTATTCGAATTTTTCGAGGTTATTTATGTTTCCGTTATTCCTTTGCAAGCGATGGGGTTGCTTCTTGTTACAAAATTAATGAATTGCTTAGCATTGAGATATTTAAAGTTAAGCTAAGACTGGAGGATATTGGTTTACATATAGGTGATCCGAGTTCCTTAGAATTCCGGGTATTGTAAATTTCAACGGGCGAATTGGGTTGCTTGGTATATTCGATATTAACATTGAAGATAATTCGAAATTTTTGAGATTTTCGAGACTATCTGCTCGTTGATGTTACCCCCACGATGGCACGATGTTACAGTTAATTCAAAAATTTTGATAATGCTGATGGTAATTCTTCGAGATATTTTGTAATTTTCCAGATTCGAAGAGACTTTTTGATATTATTGAAAATTGTGAAATCACTTGACAATTTACTAGGAGGATTCAGTATAACTGCTTTATGTTGAGTTGTTTTATTATTTAAAATATGATCATCTTACAGTGTTCTTGGTTTTTTTTACAGGTAATGTTTACATCAGAGGATGGAACGAGCGAAATCGAGCGTTTCGAAAAATGACGTAAAATATTTTGTGTTTGTTCGTTTTTGAAAAAAAAAAAAAAAAATTGTTCGCTTTTGCTTGTTTTCATATTTTTTTCGTTTTCGTTTGTTCGTTTCGTTTGCTTGTTTGGTTTTGTTTGCTTGCGAGCAGCAGTTTGATTGTACTCGCTCGCAAATTTTCGAAACAACTCGAGTTGACCAAACATGTAATCTGATTTTGCAGTAATTTTGATAAATTTATTTTTTCCTAATTTTGTTCCTACTTAATTTACAAATTGTAAATTAATTTGTAATTTAAAGACTTTATCAAAACTCAATAATTGTTTTTTATCAGAATTAAAATTTCAAGTAGTATGAAAACGGAAACCTTAATTTATTTTTGGAATAAGTTCTGAGGTATGGGCAATTAGGAAGGAGCACAGTTATTTCTTTACCGATTTTGATGAAATTGCGGAAGTACGATGGAAATGGGATTTTTAGATGAAGTTTTGAAATATGGCCAATTAGGAAGCAACTTGGTTATTGCTTATCCGATTATGATGAAATCTAGCATGTACGATGGAAATGGGATTCTAAAACGATTTTTGGATGAAGTTCTCGAATATGGCCAGATAGTAAGGAACTTATTGGCTATTTCTTAACCGATTTTAATGAAATTTGACATGTGCGTATGGCCAAGTAGGATGGGAGTTGGCTATTTCTTAACGGATTTAAGAGAAAGTTGACATGTACGTTGAAAATGGGATCCTTAAATGATTTTAAGGTGAAATTCTGGAATATGGCCAAATAGTGAGGAACTTGGCTATTCTAAACTGATATAAGTGAAATTTGGCATGTGCCTTGGAAATGGGATTCTAAAATGATTTTAAGGTGTAATTCTGGAATAAGGCCAAGTAGGATGGAACTTAGCTTTTTCTTAACGGATTTTAGAGAAATTTGACATGTGCATTGGAAATGGGACTCTTAAATGATTTTAAGGTGAAATTCTGGAATATGGTCAATTTGGATGGTACTTGGCTATTTTTAAACTGATATAAGTGAAATTACGCATGTGCGTTGGAAATGGGATTCTAAAATGATTTTAAGGTGAAATTCTGGAATAGGGCCAAGTAATAGAGCCAATTTTAGAGAAATTTCATATGTGCATAAGAAATCCGACTCTAAAATAATTTTAAGATGAAGTTCTAAATTATGGCCAAGTATAATGGAATTTGGCTATTTATTAACGGGTTTCAGTGAAATTTGAGATGTGCATTGAAAATCGGATCTGAAAAGAATTTTAGAAGAAGCTCTAGAATATGGCTAATTAAGATGTAACTTGGCTATTTTTTAACGGATTTCATGGAAATTTGACCTTCGTGGTGGAAATGGGATTCTTAAATGATTTTAAGATGAAATTCTGGAATATGACTAATTATGACGAAACTTAGCTTTTCTTAACCGATTTTTGATCTGCCTCACAATAGATAAGCCTCAACAGCTGCATGTTGCCACAACCTCCAATTCACTTGGAATAAGAGCATGAACAGCAAATATGATCAATTAGCGAGCTATCGCAAACAAATATGCAATGCACGCGATTAGAATGAACTTTCCTTTAATGAATACAAACGTGGAACTACAAACTTCTGTTCGGATGCATACGTACCAATTTATTTATCCCAAACACAATCATATGTTATTTCCACAGTATACCTTTCCTGTCAACAAAATATTGATAAGAGTGAAGAAAAACAAATTTTTAATTTTTTAATTTTAAATTAATTCAACCAGTTAATTTATTTTGTAAATTAAATTCACATTTCTTATTGTATTTAAAAAAAAAAATAAAAATATTTATATAAAAAAAATTGAAAAGTACTTAGAACTAAAAATCTTCAGTCGTTGTTTTATAATAAGAATTTATTACTGCTATATTATCCACTTTGTTAGAATTCAATCTACTTCTTTTATCGGTAATTATATTGCCAGCCGAAGAAAATACTCGTTCTGACGCAGCCGATGTTGCAGGAATACAATTTATTATGTTACTGAATTTATATAAATATTTAAAAATAGTTTTGTGCTGCGCCCTCCAGCCTAACATATCAATTTCGGTTTTCGGCACTTCCATATTCAAATATTTTCTTATTTCCAAATCAACAGCAGTGGAAATATCTGCAACGCCTGAATTATTTGACACATTTATAAAATCGTCGAAAATTGAAGAATGTGGTAAGTTTTCAGCCGGTTCATTATTTTCTTCTAATTCGCTGAAATGTATATTACGTTTTATGTACGAATATATTTCTTCTCTTTCGGTTTGATTTAATAATTTCATATCCTTGCAGATAGGATATAAAAACGTAGCTGATCTATGAACTATATTTATGTTAGGTAAAACTATTTGTTCTAAAAGTTCGGCAATTTTTAATTTGAAGTTAATCATTGTATTACTATCTGAATTATGTGGTATACACGTCTTTTTTAAACTAGAATAATATGGCATTACTAAATATAATGTTGGTTGCTGTGAAGCTTGCAAATTTACGGAAAACGATTTAAACGGTTTTAAAAATGTAACCATTTCATTTAATAGGTGAGTATTAACTTCATATATCAAATTAGTTTTATTTTTTTCCTGAAGGATTGCAGTTATTTCATTAATGTTTTGTTTTAAAGAATCGCACATTTCGTATTTAGTATTCCACCTTGTAGGACATTCAGATTTTAAAGTGGTACTTAATTTTGCTAACAAATTACTTGATTTTTTGAAAAATCCAACCAATTTTTTACATGCGATAAAAAATGATGCAACATTTGGAATTTCAGCACTGGCCTTCTCAAGAATGTTGTTGTACAGGTGGTCCATGCAATTATACCTTTCATAGCTTTCCAATGCTTTGACAACATTAGAACCTCTGTCAGTTATAAAGGTTATTTTATGAGGATCTGTTATTTGGTATTCTTCCAAAATTACAGTTAAAAGATCGATCAAATTGTCCGCTGTTGGCCGATCGCTCAACTCCCGATTTGCTAGCACTATTTCGCGCAATTTATCATTTTTTATAAAATGAGCTGTTACACTCACATACGATTTTCTTCTGTAGTTGTCGCTCCATAAATCAGTCGTTACAGCCAATTTCGATATATTCGCCAAATCCGCAATAATAAATGATTTAACTTCAGTCATTATAGCAGTTATGTTATTCGAAATAGATGAAGGATCGGGCAACATTTTTGCAATATCTATATGTTGGCCATATTTGGCTCCCATTTTAACACTAGTTGCAATTAATTCTTGGAAACCTTTTCCATCTATTATTGAAAACGGTCTAAGATCTTGTATGCAAAAATTTGTACACTTGTCCATTACTAATTTACGATCGGCACTATTTATTATAACTTTATTGGTTGACGAGGGCATATTTTTCTTTACACACAAATGATTCATCAAATTTGTGGTAGTATTTGCATAATATTTTAAAACTGCAAAGCATGACCGGCAAGCAACAAGTGTGGGAACTTTCTCATTTGTGTCAGTAATTATCTCGCCGAACAAGTCCCAGGCTATGCTTCTGGTTTTTCTTTTGGCTTCTATTTTATAAATATTCCGTTTAATTTTATCACTTATTTCCTCATGTTCCATGTTAATTCTGTCATAATAAATCAAAATAAATTACAATTATGTAACAACATTAAGTAAATTATAGTACATATTTACTTATAAATTTCACAGGGCGTATTTCAAAATTTAATATCAATTCAATAATCGCTCCTTAATGTGTACGTGTCAAGGATGTAACGAGTTGCTACAATACTTTTTAGTTCGACATTTGGGACGAGGCAACAAAGGAATCGAATCCAGAATTTCGAAACGATTACTGTGACGGTCGTTGACCATACGTGTAACGTATGTACAACGTTTTATTTCATACTACATGTTGCATTAATTCAATTTTTTCAAAAAATTTAAAGCAAAAACGTAAGTTACAATTTAACAAAACATTAAACGGTTTTAAAAATACCGCGGGTTTAATTCTTATTGAAAATGTATTAATTTCGACAAAACGCTTCAGTAATGACAAACCTCGTAGACCACATTAAGTAAAATTTAAATGAGTCAACAAAAAAGTATTTAGAACAAGGAAATGTACAGTTTTTGTAATGTGAATGTGAAATTATAGACTGTGATTTAAAAAAATGTACAGGGTTAACAATGACAGTTAAATAGTAGATAGAGAAAAAATTAATTTTTGAAAACAATGTGGGATATGAATTATTATCGTTACTAAAGCCATATAAATATTTTTGCGGAATTAATTCGAACCTCTACACAAATTTTATAGAGGGGGAGGGGGTTATTAATTACTAATTTCGCGCGAAGGTTATTTGGTTTTTCAAAATTTGATATCACGAATTTAGTTAAAATTTGAATTAATCGGTCCTACCTTTACGAAAAAGTATAATGCTGCGAATTGATATTCAGGATAAATACATTAAGTTCGGTGAAAGTATTTACTCTTCTTAAAGAAGGTCACCCAATAAAAGCAATAAGTGTCTGTTGTTTAGATTATTAACTTTTTATTGTTGTATGAATTGGCTAGGCGCAAAATAGGAAAATATACTAGTTTAAAAACAAAATGGACGATAAACTCGAGGTAATAAATTCACCCGAGAATTGGTTTGCAGCCTAAGAAAACAAAATAAAAATGAATTATTAATTTCGTGTGAAAATGGGTAATTTAAGAAATGTTGATGTTGCGAATTTAATTCATTGAATATTAATTACTTTCGCCATACTCATTTTCGGAGAAATTAAATCGGTCGATTCTTAATGAAAAATTAAAAATAAAATAAAATTATGTAATTATTTTTGCGCGGATATAATTCAGTTATAGACACCAGACACCAATTAGAAACCCAATTCCGGACTTAAGGGACCTCAAATGCGAAAGATTTCATGATTGCTTATTTTATTAATGTAAAATGTAGTAAAATCACTTACCAACTGTACAAATTTTAACACTGTTATTACTCACAAATTTACTCACAACACTCGTAAACAACTTATGATTTGCAATGTGGTTACCTACGAGTATATATACGATTACACATTTGCGTATACATATTTTCAAATACGTTTTGAAAAAAATCCACTCAGAATACCGTTATTTTTCCAGATACAAACTACAGTGAAACCTTCAACTTCACTCAAGGAGGGACTATTAATTATGTCTCACACAAAACTAAAATTTAAAAATTGTGATTTACCTGTTACAACAAACAAAATTTTTTTTATTTTTATTTTTAGTGAAAATGCAAATAGCCGATTAAATTTAATCCGCCCATCTGTGTTACAAATAAATGAATTTACACACCTTGTTTCCCGTCGATGTCCGTTGTTGTGAGGTTTCACTGTAATTCGTTTTGAAAAAATCTATCCAAAATACCGTTATTTTTCTAGAAGCAAACTAATTCTCTTTCCACAAAAAATTCCACTCTACGTTCCGTTATTTTTCCAAACAAACTGAAAATGTATATTTATCGAATAGAGATAATAAAAAATAATGAAATTGCGCAAATCAATTTCTTCCTATTAAAGCGATAATTCAATTCATTCGTGAAACATTTCAAAATCGACTAATTTGTAGAAAACTAAGTTTAAAATTTCGTAAAATAAGAATAAGATCCAAGTTTTACGATGATCTGTACCAGTCAGTACATTAAACTACAACCACAGAATAATTAATGTTTAATTTTCAGTCACTGAACGACAAATTAACACTGGAAATCTTATTTTCGCCAAACCAAGCTCAAAAAAATGATTCCACGTTTCTCTATATGAAAACTACGTTATGTCGCTTCTGAATATTCTGGTATATACCTAACGATTTAAAACAGCATTTTCAACTTATTCCATTCATGAAATGGAATGTCGACATATTCCAAAACCGAGTGCAATCAAAAAATAAAATTTGAGTTTTTATTCGAAATGTTCCACTAATGAATTGGATTATCGATATACTCCTGTTCTAAAGTGTCCTAGACATGTCTTTTTCTAAATTTTCCTAATAAATTACTTTTTTTTGGCTAGTTAGCTTAAACCTTTTATTTTTTATTAATTTTTTATTAAAAAACCCGACGATTCAATGGTATATTCCGTCATTGTAAGCTATTTTTAAATTAAATTAATTTGGACAGAAAAAGAAGTTGGACAGCGCTGATTTATAAAATAATTCAAAGAAACTTTTTTATAACGAATGTTTATTAAACGTAATTAAAAACCGAAGTGTAAAAAACATCTTTCGTCAAACATATATCTTCTTTTATCGGTAAATTGAGGTCATTATTGCGGCCATTAATAGTTTTATTCAGTAAATTAAATTTACATGTGAAATTGAAAATCAAGGTAGCTTTTTTTATATTTACCATAATCAACATTTTATCAATAAAATTCTCCATAAGTTTAACTATATTCAATAAGATTTGATTTTGAAATTAAGAAAAATAATTAAATTTCACTAAATCCAAATTAGTCATTAAAAGGACATTCTTTTATTTATTTACTAAAATGTTTGGCCACGCCAATTTGACAACTTGAGCATTAGCTCATTCATAATAGAGTATACCAAATTATACGATTATCTAATAATTTACAAAAGCCGCTTGTTTCTGTAAGATTAGTAAAACCACAAACGATTAAAGTCCCTTGGCGTTTACAGACTGTTGCATTGGACCACTGTTTCTCAAATTTTCTACATCTTCGCAAATCTCAAATATCAGATAGCATGTATTCGGCAAAGGAGTTATTTTTAAATATCATCTTAGTTTTTAACGTAGACTGAAATAATTCTTTTATTAAATTTGAATTCAAAATTGTCACGTTATGAACATAAAATAATCGACGCGGTTTGTTCTTAGGCAAGTATAAAAATTGACTGTACGTGATTTAGAGATCCTCAATTTAAAATTACAGTAAAAACTCGATTTAAAGGACCCCACACTGATTTAATGGACAAAATTCGGATTTACGGGATACTATATTTTTTTATTATTTATGCTATTTCAGACTATCTGGGTAAGTCAAGATATGTATATCGCTTATATCGCTTTTGGTTAAAAACAGGTGATTTTCGGGAATATGGCTGTTTTTTAACCACCTACGACGAAATTCCACATGTACGATGGAAAAGGGATTGTAAAATGATTTTTGGGAGTAGTTCTGGAATATAGCCAATTCCGACAGATCTTCGTAATTGCTCAGCCGATTGCGATATACCCTTACGTTAAGGTGCAGTTCAGCATGTACGATGGAAACGAGATCCTAAGATATTTTTTGAAAGAAGATCTGGAATAAGGCCCATAAGGAAGGAACTTGATAATTGAATAACCGATTATGGTGAAATTCAGCATGTATGATGGAATTGGAATTCTAAAATATCTTTTAGAATAATTTCTGGAATATCGTTAATTCGAAAGGTACTCGGTTATTTCTCAACCGGTTATGATGTACAAACCATATTAATAAGGAATTTGGCCACTTCTTAACCGACTACGATAAAATTCGGCATATAAGATTCTAAAATAATTGTTTGATTTTCTTTAAGGACTTCTTCTAAATCGCTATGGAATCCCATTTCCATCGTACTTGCTGACTTCATCATATCTTTAAAAAAATCCAAGTTCCATCCTAATTGTTTAAATCCAAAAACTTCATCTAAAATTCATTTTAGAATCCGATTTAATTTTATCGGTTAATAAATTGCCAACTTCCTTCCTAATTAGCCATATTGCATTACTTCATCCCAAATATAACGTACATCTCAACTTTCACTAAAATCCGTTTAATAGGCAAGTTCCACCATAATTGGTCATATTTTAACCCTCGTCCGACGGCATAATTTTACAACGTTAACAGACTCTCTGCATGTATTCCTTCCTGAAAGCATTCCTCCCTTTATGCATTTTTTTATGATCTAGACTAAAAATGGATAAATCTTACAAAAGTTCCATACTCTATGGCTTATACAAAAAAAGTTACCGCAATTTAAAAATCGCGAAAAGGTACAATTGTACCTATGCCGCCTGACGAGGGTTAAAACTTCATCTTAAAATCACTTTAGAATTCCATGCCCATCGTGCATGTCAAATTTCACTAAAATCGGTTAAGAAGTAGCCAAATTACATCCCAATCCCAATCCCTGCCATACTGCAGGACTTCATCCAAAAATAATTTTAGAATTCCATTTTCAATGCTCATCTTAAATTTTACAAAAATCCGTTAAGAAACAGGCAAGTTCCTTCCTACTTCGCCATATTCCAGAACTTCATCTAAAAATCATTTAAGAATCCCATTTCCAACGTATATGTTGAATTTCATCATAATCCAAGTGGCCAGGCTCGTTTCTAATTGGTCGTATTCCAGAAATTCATTTTGGTTTTAATCAAGAAAATCAAGATAATTTTATCTTGCCTTTCCCAGATAATCTGACAAATCTTATATAATAAAAACTAAGAAAATTTGTCCCGTAAATTCAAATACATACTTTTCATTAAATCGGAAGTAATTTTATTCCAATTTTTGTATTTTATTATTTTTATTAGCTTGTAATTGTTATAAAATTCCTTTAATTAAAAGATCGAGTTTTATTGTAATTAGAAATAATAATAAAAATGTACATTGTAATGTATGTATGTTGCTGTTTATATAAAAACTCTTTATTTAGCATATTTTAATTAAGTTTATAATCCAAACTCAAAAACAAAATACATATATACCTACATATAAAATTTCTAACACTGAATTTTCGTTTTGCGTTTGTTGCTTGCAAACAAAAACAAACGAAACCGAAAAATTTTTTGTTTTTCTAGTTTACTTGTTTGTGCTCGTTTGAAAAAAACGAAAAATGACAAGCAAAAAATATCAAAAATATATTTTTCGTTTTTATTTGTTCTTTCCGTTTTGTATTTGTTCGTATTCGTAATAAGGGGTTTTTGTTTGGTTTAGCTCGAAATTTGGTGCTCGTTTCCGATCTCTGGTTTACATATTATGCGAACAAACAGAAAGGTAACCGTAATGTATTTTTTCTACGATAGTGCAGTAACCAATGCTTTCGATGATGATTTTTGAATTTAAATTATATAAGAAAAGGAGCCTTTGCGTCGTATACTAAAATCGTGTGGAAATATTCTCATTACACAACGATTTCTTAATATTGCTACACGATTTGTGAAAACCCAAATGTGTTAATGTTTTAATAATTTTTTGTTGATCCATACAAGTTTGTAATTTTTTATGTTTCTACTTATTTATAAATGTTATGGGACTATTGTATCGTAGAAAAAATAGCGTGTATAACTTGTGTGAAAATGAGTCATTGCAATACTCAAGTGATTGCAGCCCTCGCTATCGCTCAGGCTGCAAATTTCACTTTCGTATTGCAATGACTCGTTTTCTTCACTTGTTATACAATATACTATTGGACACTGGGACAATCTTGCTTTTCAGTCAATTGACAATATATCTTCAAAACGTTTTGCTAATTTAACATTTATTCAGGTTTCTCAAGAAGTTTTTGGTGAAATTAAATAAAAATATGTTTGCCTCGCGCTTTGGAGAGGCGAATTTATTTATGCTTGCAATTTATGCATTGCATTCATATACCAACCGGCTCTGGTAATAACTCCTAATACTAACGAAATTTTTATTCGACCACTTCGAAAAATTTCGGTTTTACGAGTACAAAATAATAAATCGAATTTTCTTCGATACATTTAAAATGATGATTTAACTGTCCGACCGGTGACCGGCTCGCTGTAAAAATCGGCCGGACTGGTTCAAAACCGGCCAGTGGGCAACCCAAACAATATGGATAACCCAACACCGTTGTCGCTTGCTGCTGTCAAATTTAAGAATGTTTCAAGGTCCTCGATTGTGTTGAACATCCGATTCCCTGAACAGAATGGCTTCCAATATCTAAAATTGTACTTCACCAATATCGGCACCTGTTTGGGCTGGGTGTTTATAAGTCCATCGAAAATCGCGAGCTACCCGCCAACAGCTTCATGTTGCAACATCCAATCTTGGGCAATTCCGTAAAACATAAATCTCGAGTTTTCAAATTTCCAGATATGTTGCTGCTTGCTGCTGTTAGTGGTCCGAAATACCTTATTATTCTAGATCATTTCGGGGATAATGTCATAATCATCAAATATCAACCGCATCACCTCCACCCCGAAAGGACACTGTCGTCAAAAGGAAGGTTTTCGCTACCTTTACTATGGATGATAAAGTTGAAAAAGTTACTCTCTGGGCGACTTAATTTATAAGATGTTAGGTCATCTGAAACTCACTGTCCGCTGAATTTTTCTTTTCCGCATCATTGTTTAAAAAAACTAGAATGATCATTCACGAAACTAACCTCGTTTGAAAGACTATTGAGTTTCATTTTAATGGTTGGTCCAGCTATTCAGGCAGATTTGTTTTCGATTTTAATCCGCTTTCTAATTTTCTAAAATGTATCGCCAAATATTAGGTTACTAGGACGACCAAAGGTTCCGACTCTCAACAGATCACAAACAATCTTTACTTGCCGACTCAAATTCGACTGAGAATGATGTCTATATGTGGATACAAACTTCATTGCTGCTGTCATATCAGTTATTTCAGTTTACAAAGTTTTGGTAACGTAAAATGATGAGATCGATTTAATCAAAATACTTGGCATGTTTCATCTGCTATCGCACAATTTCATTTTTTTTTTGCAATTTCGGCAGTCAGTTAGAAAATTTTCGTTTCACAACTAGACACCGCTGCGCAATGAGTTTCATAATGGCAAATCTGGCTATACAGTTGGTGAGTGCAATAAAGCTGATTTGACTTCAAGATGACTCCCGCAGATAAGTTATTTAATATGATCTCTGGCTCAATGATCGGGCGTTTCCATTAAAAGTAACGTCATGTTGGCCAACGTTTCGAGAAGACCACTTTCCACTCCCTTTGCAAGTTTTAGAAATGAAGCCAGTTTCAACAATCGCCATAGTGCAAATAGCACTCCAGATATATTAACCGAAATAAAATTTTGCCTACACTCTGCGATTGAAGTTCTAGACTTTAAATTTAGCGAATCAATGAAAATTTGAGCAAGAGGACGATCACTGTCGTCGTTCTGTAATTGTGAACAGTGATTAGCGTTTTCAATTATACCGACAAATCAGATTTTACGAGGATAATCAAAGGTTTGAACTCATAGTGTGGCGAAATTCTCTGCCAAATCTAATCTCAACATTTCTGCTAAAAAACATGATGTTAGGCGCAGCACTCATCGGAATTTCCATTTTCCTATTCTCGAATTTTTAAATTTAACGCCGGAAGACATTTTTATGCGCTTCAATTCAACAATCCGGAGCCTTCTCAATCACATTGAATAAAGAAACTGGTCCAACAGCAATATTCTTTGGGCTTCGAATGCCAAAACTCGTACGAAGTAGAAATAACAACCAAGCGGCACTCTTCAAAAAGCATTATAAGAAGTTATCGAGATTAGGTAATTAAAGCTCTTATAGAAGCATTGGAATCTGAGCAGTTGAGCGTCACTGTGCTAAATTTTGATCCGAGGCAGAAATATGAAAAATCGGACAAACACAACGTCCGTTAAGTTATTCGATTTAGTACAGGTAGAAAGTATACCGCGTAAGGGAAGTGTAATTGGAAAACCTTGGAAAATACAAATATGAAGGCTAACCTGAAAAATTATACAAATATTTTATTGCTTTGTTTATTTCAATAATATATCTCAATACTTTAGAGCAGTTGGCTTTACAGGAATGTTCGCTGGTGAAGAGCCAATCCGAGCCTGGTGCGATAGTTCAAATGCATGTGCCTAAATGTTAACATTTAGGGAATTGTAGAGATAGTGGGTTCTTTGAAAGAGCTCTTTTTCCGCTATCCGTACTCTGGCCATTGTTCCGGAGTTCATGAAACCTTGCATTTATTGTCACTCTCTTTAACTCCAATTTAACTTTGGGTTTCTCAATTTCACGCTCCCGTCAATATGCAATTTGGAATATCTACAAACTATTTGCAAAAATTCCATTAACTGTTGGGTTAAATTATCATATAATTTTCTAAATTTGACCTGAAGTTTTAAATGGTTGAAAATATGGTTAGGTAGGTATATGGTTCAAAAATTCAAAAATTTGCAGATTAGTGATTTTTCACAACACTTTAAATATTCTGCAACTTAATAAATTCCGAAATTTGATTTTTAAAAGATTCAAAATTTTAAAAATATCCTTTGTTTCACGAAACTTTAATTTTTAGAATAATTTAAAAATAGTAAAAGAAAAATTCGATTGTCAAAATTAAAAATTGGATTAAAAATTCATAAAATTCATAAAATTCAATTTCATATTGAGAGGTATTCAAACAAATTGAGTTTTCTTTTGAATTGAATTTTATTTTTAAAAATGTTACGAACAATTTGAGTATGAGAATAGCTAATTTCGATATTTCGAGTTACAATTTCAAAATCAGAATGCGGCATTCATTAAATGAATGCCATTCGCTTTTGGTTCTCTCTAAGATGAAAGTTAAGATCTCTCTGTCCAATAAAATTGTTGGATATTGTGTTTCTGTTTTTTTTAATTTTTTTAATTCTTTTTAACGAAGAAAATCTCAAAATTTTTAGTTATCTAAACTTCAAAAATTGTATAATTTTAAACTTGAAAAAGCTTCTCAGAAGACATTTCTAAAATTAAAATTTTGTAGAAAATTAAAAATATGGAGATTTCTAAATTAGAAATAGTAAAATTCTGAAATTAAAACATTTAGTAGGGTATAATGTGGGGAAATTAACCATATTTTATGTTAGTGGGGAAATTAACCATATTGAATCAATTTTTTAAAAATTGAATGAATATTTAGATATTATTCACGGTTGGTCTGCCAAAAATGGAATTTGCTTTACAATACATATCTAAGTGTACAGCATTGATTTTATCAAAACACATTATATCAAACCTACCTACGTATTACAATGATCATAACCCAATATTCTTTTCAGCAAGCGTTATTAATTTAGGATTAACACTTAATGAAAATTTATCCTGGAATAATCATGTATCTAAAGTAAGCGAAAAAATCAATTCAATTCTGTACAGTTTAAAACTCCATAAGCGCATATGTTCCACTGAATTGAGAATCGAGCTAAATCTCTTATTCTTTCTCATATAAATTATTGCGAAGTAATTTATTTAAAAAGGGGTGCCGCGACTAATCACACTTTGCAAGCTTCATTTCCTAATGCTATCAGATACATGTTTACAATTTTATTCATTATGATTATGTCTAAGGTTTCGCCAAGTCTTTTCCTGGACATAATCAGTCCTTCATGCACCATCTAAATTTTAGAATGCTTTTATTTATTTTCAAATTGATCAAATTTGGTGAACCAAAATATCTATTTGATTGAGTTTGCCTTATCAATCAGAACGCGTCACATTGTCATACTGCGAACATATATAATAACTCGGTACTATGAACAAAATTCCCAAATCAATAAGGGAAATAAATTCCCTAAATCTATTCCAAAAATTTCCACTTGAATATATTAATGGTTCATTCGATTTTGCAATTTTGCTGCACACTTGATCTTAAATTAAATATTGAATGTTAATTCTATTTAATTATGTCTATTTATTTTGTGTATGACGTTTTTTTCCTTTATTTAAAAACTATTTCTAAAGCAACAAAAAAAAAACCTATGAGCTTAGGTCGTCACACTTAAAATGTATAATTTTAAAAATTAATAATTTTATAGTTTTCCCTGATTCTAATTTTTTAAAGCACCGATCCTGTTTACCATTTCTGGTAAATTTCTAAATTTGTAAACGTTTTCTAAAAATCTCAATTTCTATATTTCTTACCTTCTTCTGTTCCTGTTTAGAATTTTCAAATTCTGAAATAAAAATTCTGAAATTTAAAAATAGTTGGGTAATTCGTTAAATTCAGGAATTAAAAGATGTCAGAGAAATACAACGTACTTAAATTAGAACAATTTTGTTTTTAAATTTCTCAAATTCCTAATATCTCAAAATATCAATTTCCGAGTTCCTAAATTAATTTTTAGTGTCTTTCAAAATTAGAAGTTTTAAAATTTTTAAATGTCTGAGAGTCCCGAAATTCTAAATAATTATTTAAATTTACCTCAAAATTTTGAAAAAAGTTATAGAATTTGTAAATTAAAAATTTATTATAAAATTGTCAAATCAGGAAGAAATTTTCTAAATTCAGTAGATATTTACGAAGAAAGAGGCAAATAGAAATTCGGCAATTTTTAAATTAGGAAATGCGCAAGTGAAATAAAACATCTCATTTCAATTTAAAAACCCCTAATTCTTTAATACCCCAAATTGATTTGATTGATTGATTGGAGTGTATGACCAAGCCTAAACCTGTCTCCCAAAAAAGTATGGATAGGAAAGGAATGTTAGACCCGGTTACAGACACCTTTCTATTCAATAGTTAGTAATTTTGGTAGTATAATTTATGATAAATTAGTTAGCCCAAGACAACACAATTTTAATCTACATGTTGATTGGAGTCTTATTTCTCGTGCCTTGCCCGGTTACTCAGGTATCTGTAAAATAGATTACATTAAAGTTAATTCAGTTATTCTAAGTAATGTTTATCCCAAACTGACATTTTTTTTTTAATTTAACTTTAAACTCTGAAAAATATTATTATTGTAGGATAGAAACATATTTGTAAGATAAGTTGGCACCAGCCATCAAGTTCCTTACTCTGCGCTCGTAAGCTTGAAATGCTGCGACATTAGCCGTAGTTCATCACCAGTCAATTATTTAGATGCTACCTTATAATTCGCCCGTCCATATCCCCTACCATCAATTCCACTATGGCTTTTCCTTCATAATCTAGATTTATTATTATCAATCATCAGCACCTTCTTTAGGTCTTCCCCGTTACAGAATAATAAATATAAAGTCTCTATCCTTGAACGCCAAGGAAATAGAACACGAGAAAATTGCAATGTTTACATTCTTCGTCATTCCTTTTTGAAGTTTGCAATGCTTTGCTCACTGAACTCTAATGGGGAAGTGCAAATTTAATTGTTCTAGTACAAATAGTCTAGTACAACTTTAATAATTAGTAAATTAAATTCTAGTAAATTTAACATTGGTAATCTTGATAACTTACAATTATTAATTTAATACTGTTAATTTATATGTTAACTTATTATTATTAATTTGATTAATTTTAGGTTTACCGTTCTGTTAAATAGACACCACGTACCTGGGCCATAGAATCCGTTCCCTTTCGTAAGCCATTACTAGTTTATTTGTAATGTGAAATGTACACAATCACTCAAAACACAGAACACAACTCTCACGTGCAATGTACTATAATTGACCGAAATACCTAAATTGGTGCTAGAGTAACATCGCCAAGAACCCGTAAACTGCGGCAAAGTAAACAATTGTATTTTCAAAATTAATCCATAAAACACCCACATGATCAACCATATTCCGCTTTAGATTGCAGAAATTGATACTGCGCAGCAACCTTACACTGGAACAAGTTGAGTAACTCTATACCACTCCTATACCATTCATTCAAATACACATCACATATCACGGGTGCGATTATGTAAGCGAGTTTCGAGTTATCAAAATTTGCAACAACGCGATTATGTGCCAGACATTACAAGTTCTCGCCATCGCGATTTTATTTTTATTGTTTACTCGTACAATGTAAAGTATGACAGACAATTCGTATTGATTGAAGATTGAGATTTTGACGAAATTTTTCAGCATATTTCAACCTCTCGAAACGTAATACCTCCTGCCAAAGACCATTTGTTCACGACACACTTCAGTGATTCATTTAAAAACCTTATACAACACCGCCTCTGTGTGTTCATTATGTGAATCTTATTTAAATTATAAAGATAAGACACATCGTATACTCACTCGCCTTCCGGCCCGATCCGAGATCATTTTAAATATTTAGGCGTTTCAAGGTTATGTCCGCCACGCCTCAAATGAAAATTTGAACCGACTCCAAGACAATGTCAACTGTACGCGCTCCAGATTTCTTCAAGTTTAAGCGCATTTTTTCTTTTGTAGTTGTCTTCTGTAGCGGGAAGCAATCCAAGCAATGGAAACTTGTTTTTACCTTGGGCACTTCGCACTCCATATAATTTCACCCTTTAATCAATAATATTTATCTTTAATAAAAAAAAAAATCGAATTCTTTAATATCCCTAATATTATATAAATTAAGGAATGTAGAATTTTGGAATAAAAAGATTCTAGCATTCTAATTTCCTCAATTTCTCGACAATAAAATTCAAATTTAGATGTAATATATGTATGTCCATGATGAAATTTTAGCCCTCTCTCAATATCTGAGTCATGCCAAAGCAATCTTGATTATACAAGCCATAATGTAAAAAACGAAGCTTTTATAAGGGAATTAGAAACGAGAAAAAAAAACAAAATTTCCATAGTAAAATACAAAAAACATATGGGAAATCACTTTTTTTCCTAAGACAAATTTGTAAATGAAAATGTTACAAATTCTTATTTATGATTTCTGAAGTATTTTCATAAATGTTTGAATTTCAACATATATGAATATCGTTTAAGTAAATCGTTTTTATTTTCTTGTAATACTTGATTTATTTAAACCAAAATTTAAAAAAAAAAAGTTCATAACAACAGAATTCTGGTCAAATTAAAAAGAAAAGCTTACTACAAATCGTGTGCATTAAGTCAATAAACATTACATAGATGGCAATGATGGCAGTAAACATTTTGTAAAATCGTACCAAAAATTGCCACAGTGGCACTATTCTGGTTTTCCCGGGGAATTGCGAATTGGGAATTGTTTTATTGTCAGTTTTTAGTGTATATTGGTTTTCTTTTTTCGAAAGCATACTGAGCGATTGGCATTTTGTTCATGTTTTGGGGAAAAATAATTCCCAGCCAAATTTTTAGGGAAAAATAAACAACAAAATTGCTATGAAATCGAACTATGTTTCCCCAAAATCTAGTATGCTTTGGAAAAAAGAAAACCAAAATATACTAAAAACTGACAATAAAACAATTCCCAATTCGCAATTCCTCGGGAAAACCAGAATAGTGCCACTGGGGAAATTTCAGGTTAAAAAATTGTAGCAAAAGCAAAATAAGTTCACAAAATATTAAAAACGTGTGATTATTTTGTGATTAAATAATTTTTTTTCGTATTTTTCTGTATAAATCTTAGACATCTAACGTGAAGAAGGCTCTGGTCATGCTCTTGGAAAAAAGATTTTAATTTATGAGACATGCCAATTCACTTTTGCAATATGTTTGGTTTAAATGTTGGTATCTTTTCAGATGCCGAATTTCCGATGTTGGTACCTCTGCAGAATCATTCTCTTTCATTAAGTTCTGATTTTCGTCATATAAAATCTGAAGATCTTCCTCCGTTAAGTCTTTTTCTAATCTCATGTATTCGTGCACCTTATTCAATATGATATCATTAAATCTTTCACCTCCAACCGAATGCTCCAAAGCCGCCACTTGGTGTGATTCAGCGTCTTCCTCTCGCCTTCGACTCCCGCAGGCCACAATTTTTTCCATAAACTTTGGAGTGTATTCTGCTTTAATTCCTAAAAAACTTTGGCGATAAATGGTACACAATTCCTCATAGAGTATTCTTTCCATATTTCGGTAACTATTACACCTGGTCGGTTATCTAATTTATCTATGATGAATTCAAATGTGACCCGTAAAAATATTGTTTTAAAGGTGGCTATAATACCCTGGTCTAATGGTTGCAGCAACGATGTCTTATTAGCTGGTAAGAAAATTACTTTGACGTAGGACGATTTAGATCTGGTGTATTATCAGTGATAAGCAAAGTTTGTAAACCTAAATTTTTTTATTTAGGTATTGCGTGAGTTCTGGAACAAACATTTTCGAAACTATTCTCTAAACAAGTTTGACGTCATCCACGCTTTTCGGTTTGCTCTCCAATATACCGGCAATTTACTTTTATCGATATTTTTGAAAGCTCGAGGGTATAATGCTTGATGAATGAGCATTGGTTTTGTTACTAAATCCCCCGATGCATTACTGCATAATAATAGTGATATGCGATCTTTCGCAACTTTAAATCCTTGTGCTTTTTTCGTGCTTGGAAATGTATGGCCGATTTCCAAAATATCGTACAATAGTGATGTATGTACAACAGTAAGAGCGAAAAAATAAACGTTTCAAATATGTACATTACATTCATATTTGCAGACTTGCAGTATCATAAAAAATGGTAGGAGAGAGTTATTTGTGTAATGTACATATGTGTGTGTGTGGCGTTTATACATATGTATGTTATGTAAAATAAAACGGTTTTCTATTCTTTGTATCGTATAAAAAAATCGGAATCACACTAAACCGATATTTTCCGCAGATAGTACATTCCGGTTAATTGGAGCACATTGGGACAAGAGAAGAATTATACACTAGGTTTCGGTTAATTAGGACACATCGGAGCCATTGTTCCTTAATTTAACTGTAGGAAAGTTTGGTTTGTATTCTCAATTTGATCCCGTTTTGCAATAGATAGCCCAAATAAATGATTGTCTCGTTTAACCGATGGCCCAATTAACCGGATTATACTGTATTTTAAAAATTACTACTCAAATTTTGCCAACCAAAATCGCATAACCTAAACCCGCATAATTCAAGGGTTACCTATAAAATTTGAAGCAATTAGAAATTTAGAAAAAATTTTTGCAATTTTATTCCTTTTAACGAATTTTAAGATTAAGAAAGAATTAGAAAATTTATAAATTTAGTTTAATTCATTTTCTGTTGGCCTACCTCTATTAATATAGCTGTTATGATGTGACCCAGTAACAGTCTTACTCGAGTAAACTTATTTTCATGGTCAAAGTGGAATCACTGTTACTCTTTATATATTTTGACTCTAGGACTATACCAGTCAAATCAACTCAGAAACTAAAACAACACTCTGTACCTTTGATGGTTCATTCAAATTTCATCGTTTGACGATTGGTAACATTGTAACTATTCATACTGCTTTGGATTGGCCGCATATTTGTGATCAAAATCCATCATCACTTTTAATAGTGAACCCACTTCTACTTCCCAGGTCTTGTTTCTTTTTGACAAAATGCTAACATTGGTTCCAATATCGAACTCTTGTCCAGACAAACTAAGTTTAAAATTTCGTGGTATTTACAATAAACAACTGTAGTTGGCACGACAGTTTTCACTGAATTTGCTAGACACTCAATCATATTTCCTTTTTTTTTTTTTCATATTAAATATTATATTAACCGCCCGATTCTGACGCCCAGTCACTGATCAAAAAACAGTCTTAGGTAAGACTTTTTCTGTTAGTTAAGACTTTTGTGTTAGTTAAGGCCCATTTCGTATTCTACAAGTAATCTTAGCGATCATTAGTCTTACAAAATAGTCTTATGTAAGACCAACAATTTTGATGGTCTTAACGGTCTTAATTTGACATTTCTCTTGTAGCAAAATGATGACGCTTTTACAACAAAATGTCATCATAAATTATACGTATCGACATAAAAGCATTTAAATATGTTTGTTTATGTATTTTCCAATAGTGAAAATATCTCAAAATACAAATTAAAGCTGAAAAACTAATGAAAATAATGCGTGGGAATTTTTTCCTAAACCTTTCCTAAAAAGCAAAAACAAATAGTTAGGAAACCCTATTTTAAAACGTGAAATTTTTACCAAATCTAATAATGTGAATATGTAATAGTGTACGTATGTTGAAAAAAGATGTTAAACATCACATTAATAAGATATCATTCAATTCTGAATGTAAAAGATCACAGGTTTAAATTGAACGACTAACTTTCAATATTTGAATTTACTAAACCATCAAATCATTTACTAAACTATCAAAGATGGTTTAGTAAATTCAAATGTTAAAGGTTAGCCATTCAATTTAAACTTGGAATGATTTTCGTCATATCTAACCCCCTTAGCTCCAAGAGAATCTTTTCAATATTTGCATAAGTCAAGAATGGATCATGGTCTACATTTTGAGCTTAGTTTTATTTCCAGACAAGATTTTGCACTTATTGTATAATATTAATATTTTAACAATAAATTATTATCTCTGATTTATTTTCAATTTTCCATTTGAGTGTTTCAATAAAAAATTATTGATTACAATTAATTGATTGGTTTACTAATACACTAAAATGTTTTTAAAATTTAGGAAATAATTCACTATTAAAACCCGATTCTAAATATTCTCCTTTTACTCAATAAAAATTCCACAGTTAGTTCATAAAACACAAATCTATTTTTCTTTTTATTTAGAAACAACATATTCCACACTCGACCATACTGTTTTTCATTGACCTTCCCTTTTTTTTAAAACTCTAGACTACCTTGTTATTTCTATCGTTGTATACCCTTTTTCGTTTATCGTTGAGTGTTTTTTCATGTACCCCGGTACCGTTTCAGTCGTCCATCCTGCCACCAGAGATGTCCTCATCGCTGTTGTCGATATTTCCTACTTCCTCCAGGTCTTCTAGCGTGCACCAAGGTTTTAATCGGTCAGAACTGCATACCCCTTCAAATTTTCGCTGGGTTTGTTCGGCTCCTGGAACGTCGACGATGTGATATCTATCGTGTCCAAGCGCTTTGTCAATTAAATACGGTCCCCGATATTTTGGAATTAGTTTTCTTGATGTACCACTTGGAGCACCGCCTTCCCACTTTACAAATACCATATCGCCTTCGTTGTATTTATGCGGGGCACAGTGTGGTTTATCGAAACGTTGTTTCTGGCGTATGCCAGCTGCTTTAGTTCTCTCATAAACTAGCTTGTTAATAGTCTCGACCTCGTCATCGGTAAATTTTGTATTCTCCATTGACGGCAACAATTTATTTTTTAATATATTTCGCGGTTAAGATTAGTCGTTGAGGTGATAGTTTTGTGGTGTCATTGATCTGTATTTAACGCCCACTGTATATTTCGAATTTTTGTGTCCCATTTCCTATCGTCTTCTCCACCCATTGCTCTTAACATTCCCAAGATCATTCGGTTGTACCTTTCACATTGGACGCTGGCTCTTGGCGTTGCGGTGGCATTCAAAATATGTTTGATATTGTTTTCCGAACAATATGTTTCGAATGACCTTGCTGTAAATGTAGTGCCACGATCACTAATTAATCTCGTGGGAACTCCGAAATGAGTAGTCCAATCATCCATGACCGATATAACTGGAGCTGTATTCGTTGATTTTGCTGCTCTGAGAACTACGTATTTTGAAAACGCGTCTATTATAACTATCAAATGAGTATTACCTTTGGACGTTTTCGGGAAAGGACCCAAATGGTCTGTGTGTATGGTGTGAAATGGTATTGGCGTCTTATCAATAGGATACAATGTCGCTTTCCTTTGTCCCCCCTTTTGATTTTGTATACCCACATTCCAGACACGACGAAATATATTTCCTCACATAGTCTCTTATTCGAGAGAACCAAAAATGTCTGCGAATAACTTCAACCGTTTTTTCAACGCCCGGATGTCCCATATCGTCGTGATTCATTTTAGCAATACGCCACTTTAATGTTCGGGGCACAACCCACATTCGTTTATCATGTACCATTCGGTACAATTGTCCTCGATATACCGTATAATCTGCCTGCATCTGTCGTTCATCCGGAGTATTTGGTTTCCGGCTTATAACTTCGATGATTTTTTGAATATCGTCATCTGAGCATTGCATGCCGATCAGCCAATCATCTTGCTGTGAGACTAAGAACACATCAATCGTTGCTGGTTCCAGATCCATTCCTTCGTCAATTGTGTTCCGGCTAAGTGCGTCGACATGTTGCATCATCTGCCCACTTCGATGAACAGTATTAAAGCTATATTCAGCCAATCGCAACCACCACCTTCCTATTCTTGGAATTAAATCCTTTTTCGTAGCGCAAGTTGTCAACGCCGCACAATCTGTGAGCAAAGTAAATGGCTTTCCGATTAAATAAATGCAAAATCTGTGAAGCGATTCAACGACTGCCAAAGCCTCCAATTCATATGAATGATATTTGCATTCGTTGTCCGTGGTTCGGCGACTAAAATATGACACTGGTTTCGTCTCCCCTTTTTCGTCTCGTTGGAACAGTATACCGGCGAGACCTTTGGCACTGGCATCGTTACACACCTCATGTTCCAACCTCGGATTATACAACGTCAGAATATCGCGACTTCCCAACTTGCTTTTTAATAACTCGAACGACGTGGTTTGCTCATTTGTCCAGTTAAAAGATTCATTATTTTTCGTTAGCCGCGTTAGCGGTTCAGCGATAACTGAAAAATTCTTAACGAATTTTCTAAAATAACTCGCTAATCCGAGAAATTGTCGTACCTCATGAATATTTGTGGGCGTTGGAAATGTTAAAACTGCGTTAGTTTTGTTGATCCCGGTCGTATACCCTGGAATCAATTTCATTGCCAAGGAATTCAACGTTCTTCTTGAAAAACTGACATTTCTTTAATTTTAACGTTAACCCTCGTTGTTGCAATACTTTCAATAATCGTTCCAACTTTTCCATACCTTCCTGGATGGTCGTGCTTAGTATGATAATATCATCCGGATAAACAATTACGTCGTCGTTAACCTCCCGAGCGATGGCGTTCATCATTTTTTGGCAAACAGCCGGAGCATTTGTTAATCCAAAGGGCATCATCAAAAACTCGAAATGCCCATCCGGCGTAACGAAAGCTGTACAAGGAATTGATTCAGCGGACATTGTAATCTGATAATACCCGGACGCCAAATCCAGTACAGTGAAATAATTACTACCACTGAGTCGTGATAGTTGATCTTCCATAATTGGTAACGGATACTGGTCCCGCCTCGTCTTATTATTCAATTGTCGGTAATCAATGTACATTCGTTCATCACCGTCCTTTTTTTTAACTAGGACGACTGGACTAGCATAAGGTGATTCAGATTCACGTATTATTTTATGTTCCAACAATTCACTTATCATTGTTTTTACTTTTTCGCGTTGATGGTAAGATAGTGACTACTGGTTCATCATTATTTAATTTAATTTCCATTTCAACATCCCTTTTCCCAAGTTCTTGCAGATTTCGCGCAAAGCAACTTCCGAATTTTGTTACTAACTCAAATAACCATTCGCGTTCACTCGGGGTCATACACTCATCCATAGTTAGTTCGGCTAACAGGACTTCATGCACCCCTCCGCTTTGTCCCTTTGAAGAAATGGCCCTTGAAACATGACTTCTTTCGGCTATATCCAACGTTCGATTAATCAACAAAGTATCGCTTACGTTGATATTTTGAAATTTTAAGATATTCTGTTCTCTGATCATTCTTACGGTTGGTTTATCAATAATATGTTGACCAATTAGGGATTGTGTATTTAAATATTGGTCAGGAACAATAAGCAACTCAATCTCATCGGCAACTTCATCAATTTGAACCCTTGCTCGTATCTTCTCATTGGCAACCATACTGCCACCTGCAAATCCTTTGACAGCCACGTTACATTTACTTCGTTCCATTTCAAGCCGCACGTTACTTTCTCGTTTCATTGAGCATTGACTTCCACAATCAATTAATCCCAAAATTTTCACGTTACCGTTCAGCATTACAGTTTTGATATAGGAACACGCCCCGTCAGTTGTTATTCCACCATTGAAAGCTTTTTGTGTTCCAGTCGGAGTGGAACATTCTGGTTGTCCCCTCGGATTCACACGCGAACATCTCCTACATCGTTCTCGTCTTGGTGGTTCAGGACAATTTATCGACAAATGCCCTGGTTTTAAACAATTATAACACTCATATTTCCTAGCTGGACGAATTTCGTTGGTTGCGTCCTTGTTTACTATTTTCCCGGCATACTGATATTATTTTGTATATTCAGCCGTCCCGAATTGTGGTCAGCATTTATAGTCCGTGCATTTTGCGCACTTCCTTGCCGCATGCTCGAATACCACTCGATACGCTGACGCAATTCATCAATATTAGCTACTGTTTGTATACGCAACGATGCACTTAGCTTATAATCATTCAACCCCAAAATGATATACTTTATCAAGACCTCATCTGAAACTTTACGTTGGCCGATGGCACACATTTCGAAATAATATTCAATCAACGTTTGGTCTCGTTTCCGAATTGTTGATCGTAACTTGTCGTGTAAGTCAGCTTCGCCCATATGTGAATTAAAATGTCTCATCAATTCATCTGCAAATATCCTCCACTTGATAAACACGCATTGTACTGAATTAAACCATAATTTGGCCGATCCTTTTAGCTTATTCCCGATTGTTAACATAACAATTCGTTCATTTATTTCATAAATGTTCATCAACGCTTCAACTTTTTGAACGAATTGTTCCGACGTTAATAGTGCTGCCCTTGCAGGATCAAATTCTGGGAGTATATCGATCACATCACGGGGTGTAAGGTTAAATCGATTTTGAGATTTACGATAGTTGGTATCTCCCTCCGGCGATGTAGTACGTTTCTCGTCATTTGCTTTGTAACGCGTTAATTCTGCTAACTCCTCATTGAGCATACGCTCACGCTCAATAAGCACTTTCTCTCGCTCTAACAACTTTATTCGCTGTTCAAGTTCCGTTAAATTTCGCCCGTCACTACCAGTTTTCGAATGAAATACTACATCATTTCGCTCATCGGCCTCCCAAGTATGTTGATTCACTTCACTCGGAGTATTACTAATGTTTCTACAATTGCCACCATTTTGCTGCAAACCGTCCCCATGTTCATTGTTCAATATTCCTTGTAATTGCGACGTTCCACATTCATACCTTTCTAACGTTCCGCTAACGTTTTACGCCTTCCGTCATTACTTAACCCACGTTTTCCGCATTCGACCCGTAACTTCGAAACCGAAAGATTTGAAAAATCCATACCCACTTAATTGGAGTCACCTTGTACAGTTTTGATGTACCCCAACGTTCCGTTATATATAATTCTAGCTGTATTACTCTCTCGTGCCCAAATCCACAGATATCCACGTGTCGGTCCCAATTTATGTTTCATTCACCGCTTGTGGGTTGGTTTTTTTATTTTTTTTTTAGAGTCTTTTATCCCACTATTGAACTAAAACCCGATTCTAAATATTCTCCTTTTACTCAATAAAAATTCCACAAAAAGGTGCAGTACTTGTTTTACTAACGAGCTAGCTAATTATCAAACAAGCCCAACCTTTTATAGTATACTGAAAATTTGATCAAATATAACATTTATAATTCGAGCACGTGACAATGCGTTTAGAAGTTTAACATCTAGGTACATAATTCAGCAATTTGAAAATTTACTCAACTCCAGTTTTCGCAGACGTAATCAAATTCCTGAATACAAATTAAATATTGTTTAAAACGAGCTTAATGTGTTTATCGGAAATTAATATTTATAGGTACATATAGCAATAAGTGTACAACTGTACAAGTATTTCTTTCAATATCAACTACTAAACAAAGACACAACTATGAGCAATTTCCAATAAGTCATATATGAATTGAACTAAATTAAGATGGATGAAATTTTTTTAAAAGTTTTCATTTTGAATTTTTTTTTAATTTTTTAATGATTTGACGGTATGCTGCCACGAAAAGGGAAATTGAGGCAATTCGACATTATTAAAACAAATCACCGTTCTAGCCAAAACATATCGCAAGTCGACCAATTTTACCAAGTAGTTTTCAAATTTAAATACTATTTTTTTTAAAGTTTGTTTAGAAATTAAATTATAAATACTAATTATCATTTTCTTCAAAAATAACCAAAAGGTCTCTCCCACTTTACGTCCTTTTTTAATTAAAGACTATTTCTTCATATTATCTATTCACACATTAATTAAAATTATCTGATTTTGAGAAAAGGATTTAAGAGAGTTGGCAAATTTTAATCTTTACAAGTTTATATTTCTTATGAACTTTGAAGGTGTTAAAAAACATTCAAGTTCCAAACACCAAATTTTTTAGCACTTAAAGACCCTGCATACTGGTAGTGTACAAAACAAATCTCAACTGTTGCTGTCGAAGATAGTTTTTCAACCGCGGTAAAAACCTTTACCATGTATCGGTAAACTTTGCGATTTTACATTTAACGGAAGTTTTTACCAGTAATTAAAATTAATCAAAATGTTGCTTAAATTATTGTTCCCAAAAAACGAATTATCCGTAATTACGTAAAACTGAAGGAAATCCTATACCGGCCTTGTAAAATGTAAATAACCTGGAAAATTATTCAATAATTTCGAATATCCTAGCAATTTACTAAAAATCTGAAAACTTCGAATAATCCGTGTATTGTAAGAATCTCGATTGATCTCGAACAATTTCAATAAAACCGGAAAATCACACCCATGAACATTTCGAAAAATTCGCGACAATATCGAATTATTTGTCAAGTATTATTAATATTATTAATACTACTAAGCAAAATTCTACTAAGCAAGTTAAGGCTAAGCTCAACAAAACGATAGGCAAAATTCGAATAAGATCGGAAGTTGGAACGGATAATTTCGTAAATCGACCAATCATATTTCTCGAATATGCTCTAAGAATCTCGAGTAACGCCGTACAATCAACTATATTCGACAACCTCGAATACTCGAATAATCTCGAATATCTCGAATAACTTAACTGTTTCCAAACACCGAATCACCAATTAAGTCACGAACATCACGTATCTCATCTCCATGTTAAACTCTAATAATCTCGATCGGTTTTATTAAATCGCAGTGTCTCAAGGGTATTACGTGATACTTAAAATAAATATGAAAAATTGTTTTCTGCTTTTTATAGATAACATATGTATTATTTGTAATGACATACTTATGATTTTCGATTTGGTAAATCAGTAAAATAAAGCAGTCACACTCCTAATATATCTACCCAGCAAAAGTAGACAATATTATTCCCCTCTCCCTTTCTTTACCCCAGAGTCAATACAAAATGTATCGACTCTCAAAAATGAGAAACCTCTTTGAGATTTTTGTGTTGGTAATTTGGTTTCGTAGCTACGACCGAAATACAAAATTCCAACTCTCGCTAAATACATGAAATATACAACCAGAGTGTATTGAATAAAACATGGCCAATTTCGATAATACCATATTATGGTGCATTTTCACCGTTAGTCCCCATAATTTTGAAATAAGGGCGATCTTTTCTAATTTCATAAGTGTTCAGAAGTCGGATACCATACGTAATTTCCGGAGGACACTTCTGAGATCGGCGTAAGTAATTGCGAAATTGGCCATGTTTCATTTTAAGTATTATGTAAAACTGTGGGTAATTTCACCCTTAAAATGCGTGATTTTTTAATGACGCTCGGGTTTTAAATTGTGATTGAATTAAAATTGTCATGTACCTATTTGTACGCAATTTTAAGAAATTGAAATTTGACCGCCTACTTAGTGTTTATTCACTATAAGGCCCGAATTTATAGTCGTTGCTATAACTATAACAACTGTTATAGTAACAGTTTTCGTATTTATAAACCTCACTATAAGATTTATTTGTAATGTAGCAATGGTTATAGTGATCAAAATCCATCACTATAAACGTTGCTACAATATATCCAAGACAAGAAAGTAAATTCGAAATTCGTATCGAATTTTATACATGATTTTAAAATGATTTTCGAAAATCGTTGCTATAGCAATAGCAATAGTTACGATTATAAATTCGGGCCTAAATGTATGTATGTCCAAAGGAAGCCTAAAGTTTTCAGCGAAAGTAATAAAAAGTCGGTAATGAAGATAGTGTCTTGGGTATATCAGCCGAAAGTTAACAGCCGACATATTTCAGAGAATTTTTCTAGGGATAACCGTTTTTTAGGCACTCTAATCCAAACACTTTCCAGATATGACACTTTAATCGTTAAATTTATACAAATATATAAGTTTCAAACGGGCCTTTCATTCAAAGGAATTTTTTCCTCATAAAAAACTGGACCTGATAATTTTTCTAGGGACAACTGTTTTCTAGGCAAACTAATTGAAATAATTTCCAGACATGATGCTTTAAACACATGAAACTTGTTTTAAAATTGAATTCGTCCAATCTTTCAAATATCTTGGTCTAACCATTAATAATTCGATGCATTTTAAAAATCACCTTGATAATATTCATGTTTATTTGGTATCAGTGATTAGAAAAGTATAGCCGCATTAAGAACTATTTATTTTGCTCTTGTGGAGTCGAAGTTGCCATATGGATTAGTGTGTTGGGATGGTACTTACTATGCTAGAGTTTACCACTTGCACTTATTATAATACAAAGCATGTTATAAGAATTATTCGTAATGCTCCTCGTTTATATGCTTCGAGGCCTTTATTTCAGTCTTTGGAGATTCTTCCTTTTAAGCATTTATTTTTATTCAAAATTATGAAAGCTTCTTTCATTATTAATGTCAGTCAATCACGATGTCAGTACTAGTTACAATTTGAGAAATTTTTTTTTTTTTTTTTTTTTTTTTTTTTTTTTCATTTTATTTTATTACGACTGAGACTGCGCTCATCTAGCAATTTTTCTTTCAAATACAAATTTTTATATATCTAGTAAAATTCACGTTTGTTGGGGTGTAACCCACTGGTTAGCCCCATAATCAATTAAACCTATTTACTAATTTTAGTTTGGTAAGTTCACTAGGTCAAGTGGCCTCGTTCTTTGGAGTCTTCTTTCAACGACAGGGTTATCTATCATATGGCGAATATAGGGGTTTCCATGTTCCTGGAGCCTTATTTCGTGTTTTGCGGCATGCATTTTTATTTCCTCTTTGATGTATTCCATCCGTAGGTCCCTGTGAAGGTCTTCATTTCTTGCGTACCACGGAGCATTGACGATGCTACGAAGAACCTTGTTTTGAAACGTCTGTATCATTTTGGCGTTTGTTTGCTTGGTACATCCCCAGAGTTGTATACCGTAGGTCCATATCGGCTTCAAAATTTGCCGATATAGCAGCAGCTTATTGTGAATTGTAAGCTCAGAGCCTCTACCTATGAGCCAATACATTTTTCTGAACTTTATGTTAAGTTCTTCTTTTTTCTTTTTGACATGCTCTCTCCACTTAAGCTTGGCATCGAGGGTCATGCCAAGGTATTTAGCTGTATTTGCATATGGCACGAGTCGCGAGTTAATTTCTATAGGTAGGTGGTAAGCCTTTTGATAAGTAAAGTTAATATGCGTGGATTTTGTCTCATTAAGTTTGATTCGCCAACGCTTTGTCCAGTTACAAACCGCATTGGTCATCCTCTGGAGTTTGCTCGTTGCATCAGCGACATTATTTCCAACTGCCATAATTGCTGAGTCATCTGCAAAGGTGGCTATGGTTCCTTCATTTGTGGTTGGTATGTCCCTTGTATATAGTAAATACAGAATTGGTCCTAAGACACTCCCCTGCGGGACACCGGCAGAGATTTTCTTTAGCTCAGAGTATTCATCCTCATATTTCACTCGAAAGTGTCTATTGGATAAATAAGATCTTAGTATGGCATAGAATTGTCTCGGTAGATCTCTATGCAGCTTGTATTCCAGACCACTGTGCCAGACTTTATCGAATGCTTGCGCGACGTCCAGGAATATGCTTGAGCATACTTTTTTACGCTCTAACGTTCTTTCAATTATGTTGGTGATTCTATGGACCTGTTCAATTGTAGAATGCTTTTCTCTGAATCCAAATTGATGTGGAGGAATTAGTTGTCGGTCCTCAATTATTGGTTTAAGTCTCTTTAGTAATAATTTTTCAAAGAGTTTTGACATGATTGGCAGCAGAGAAATTGGCCTGTATGATTTTTTATCGTTAGGTGGTTTATCAGGTTTTGGTATCATGATTACTTCTGCTACTTTCCATTGATTCGGAACATATTTTAACCGAAAGCTCGCATTGATTATGTGTAGTAGCTTACGAAATCCTTTGTTAGGTAGAGCTTTGATAATTTGGCAAGTAATCAAATCATACCCTGGGGCTTTTTTAACATTCATGTTACTTTTCACTTCTTCTTTTAATTCTTTGAGAGTTACTGGCCGTATTTCAAACTCATCCAGCTTGTGAATAGATATTATATTTTCATTGGCAGTTTGTCTTGGTAGTGGTTGGAAGGTTTCCTGGAGATACTCCGCAAATAGATCAGCCTTCTCTTTGTGGCCTCTTGCCCAGGTTCCATCATTCTTTTTAAGTGGAGGCACTTGCATTTTGGGTCTTTTAAGTCCCTTCGTCGCCTTCCACAGTGAGTAATCAGAATTTTTTTCATCAGTTAGGCTAACTAGATATCTGTTGATTGATTCATTTTTAACTTCTTTAAGAAGGGATTTGAGGCTGTTACATAAATTGTTAAGAATTGTTTTGTTCTCCGGTGTTCGATTAATTTGCCAGGTTTTACGAGCTCGTCGTTTTTCTCTTACCAACTCTCTAACTTCCATTGGTTAGGATATGTTAAGCGTCTTCTTATTTTGTAAAATGGGAGTGCTTGCCAATGCAGCATAGTGAATTATTTCATTGAGTTGCTCCAATTCGTCTTCCATCTGTCGAGAATTTCTTATCGGTACCTGGAGATTGATTTTGTCCTCCATTATTTCACGAAAGAGATCCCAGTTTGTTTTTGAATTTGTTAATCTGGGTGCACTTTCCCTTTGAATTACAGTTTCACTGACTGTCATGATAACCGGTGAGTGATCCGATACTAGAGAATTGCTGTTTTCAATGTGAATATAGTTCTGAGATATACCTCTTGCTACATAAAAGTCGATTAGGTCCGGTATCTTAGCTTCGTCACTGGGCCAGTATGTTGGGGAACCACCAGAGTAAAATTCACATTTTGATGTCTGGGCTGCTTGAAACAATTCTTTATCCTTTGACGTCAAAGGGTAATTTGAGAAATGTTCAGTTTATTCGTCTTCAGAGATTTACAACGGTCAATTTTCAAATTTTTTTTTTAATTCTTGCTCCGAAAGTCTTTAATAACGTCCCGGTTGAATTGCGAGATTGTTGGAAACTTCATTTGGCTTAAAAAAAAATTTATTTAGTGACTCAAATGTGAATAGTTTGAGCATTTTCAAGTATAGTTTAATTTTAATGTATTTATATTGTTTACATTTTTAGTTTCCTTCATTTACTAATCACCACTGCATTGGGACGACCCCCAAGATTGTATTTTTATATAAATAAATAAAAATATTGGCCTTTCATTCAAACGAATTCTTCCAGGCTCTCTACATGAAAATTGACCTGATAATTTTTCTAGGGATAACTATTGGATCCCAACTCTCATTGAACCACTTTCCAGACCACTTTCCAGTTTTAGCGCTGAATTTACACAAATTGTTTACATTTTCTATTTGACTCTTTTCATTAAACTTAACCTATAATTCCTATGGAAATCAGTGACAAACAAAAATGAGCCTATATCCAGTCGTAAAATCATTTCATGAAAATACCTTTATAGATTGTTTTGTTAATTTTTCATTTGATTTAAAATATGTTTCGGTTGAAATATGTCGGCTGGTAACTTTCGTCTGAGATAGCCAAGCCACTATCTGCATTATCGATATTTTTAGTTTCAGCTGAAAAGTTTCGGCTAACTTTCATAGTATCAATAACTATTTAGTTTACTAAAATGCTGTCATATATCTTAATAAATTTCTTTATAATTATTTTTCGGGATAAGGACCGTTTGGACTCATTTCTGGCCCTACGGATTATTTTTATTAACTCGTAAAATGTTTGAAGAAGGTAAAAAAAAACTCAACTTTTCATAGCAATAAAAAAAATTTCGTCTATCCGACTCTCGGACGACACCTTTCCCATAAAGCATCCGTTAAAGACCACCAAACCAACCATTTATATTTTACAAACATTTTCCGTTATTTTGGCACAATATGGCACGGCTTTTTGAAATTTGGAGACCTCTACCCCAATATCACAATTGATCACGACAATTTAAATCTTCTACTCTCATACCGCGAAATCACAGATCCACAAATAATGTTAAATTGTTTAGAACTGACACGTGTTGAGCAGCAATCAATGTTGTATTTGCCATTTTTCATCTTCGACCTTTAACAGTTAGAGCCAGTTATATATCTCTAGTATACCGTTAAAAGTCCTTAAGAATTTAATTTACTCCATTCAGAGAGTATCCACAATGTTCAAAAATTTATTTTCTGAAAATTTGTGTCGGTTGCTCAGATCACAATATTATCTGAGCAACGTGAAATTGGCCAATATAATTCTTTACTCAGTGCTTCAGTCTGGACGGGACCATTCGAAAATACCAAATAATACACAAACAATACAAAATCAGAATTAACGTTAACTATCATTTGTTACCAAACCCCACATCCTTGTCATATAGCATTTTATTTTATATATCTCCCAGCTCTCCTAAACCTGCGCCACTCTAGTAATTGGCTATTAGGATTTATATACGACTTTGCATATCAAGAGAATTTATTATTCATAAATAATACCTTTAAAGACGATTTTATTAAAACAATTCACAAATAATGTATCGATCAACATATCGTTGAAATTTCAATCATTAAATTGTCAATAAAACGTCACAGAAATGTTAATTTCAGAAATATTAATGTCATCTTGCTGTATTTAAAAGCTCACTAGATATAATTATTTTTAAATGTTGACGATGATATTATTTGCCCCCAGCAAAGTATTTTAGGTAAATTTAGAAATTTCATATTACACGGTAATCTATTCATTTTATCTTAAAGCCACCTAGAGAATTGTTAGAATTTGCAAGGTGTATTAACTGTAGAATAATACTTCTTCGAAAAGCTTGATATTACCTCGGTAAACAGATAAACAAATTTATATTACTCTTTTTTGTTAAAATGACCCCCACGCAATGCTTCAATCGAATTCAAATTTTGTGAATAAATAGAACATGAATTGTCAAATTTATCATCAACATAACAAAAGAATCGTCGGTCCCGTTTTTGAGAAAATCTGTTTGGCAGTTTTCTCTTCCACTGCAACCCCTCTACTCTATACTCGAATGGACCTAAAAGTTAACACAAACTGCTTATTACTAAAATCTATCTTTGTACAAAATTTCGACCACAACTATCAATATTTGTGAGAATGGGAGGCAAAACCAAAATAATAAAAATGTGCGACTGGAAGGACAGCGATGGATGTGAAGTTTGCCCGAAAATCTATCCCGAAAAAAAGTCTTTTCAAAATGTTTCTCGGCTAAACATAAAAAAATGTTTTAACTATCAGCATTTAAATAGTAAAAAGTAAAATGAAATTTTATTCCGAATTTTTAATAGGATTTTTTACTTTGTAACATGTAAACCCTTGTTGATATAATGGATCTTATGGGGTTGTTAGTCGATGGATTTTATGACGTTTTATAGAGCTACATACATACATCCATATATAGCTTTTAATATCAAAAATCTTTAAATGTGCACCACTGGATCTCAGCCCACAGGGATTGATAGTTATAGTGGTGTATGGCAGATGTTAGATAGAACCCCTACCTTATCAAAATGACATCCCTTATATCAACGCGATGGATTTAAAGGTGTTTTATAGAAAACAGAATTTTTTATATAAGGAATATTTTTTTAATCTTGTAACAAAAATATTCTCTCTTTCTCTATTTTTCGTTTTGTTTGAAAATGTAGAGAAAAAACAAAATACAAAAATTAAAAATTTTGAAAAGAGTATATAAGGAAATTTTTTCATTTATTTTTCAATACTTTTGCAGACGTTGTTCTATTCGTATTTATAAAAGTTTTTTTGTGTATTTCTTCTCATTTTTTGGCTAGAAATAAACAGTATTTTTAAAACTCGACCATCGCTTTCTCTAGGACTCTCTTTAAATTTGTGATTATAATATTATATTGTTGTTGTGCTTTTCAGTTTTTGACCTCGGCTCTTGTATTAGGACATTCTTATCTAACGTTTCAATATTTCTGTTTGACATTATTATACCCGCTTATAACATTTGGACCGGCTTTCGTTTGGACGACTCTACACGTAAATTGGATTTTAATTTTATATTCCACTTTTAAAATGGATTATTTCGAAAAAAAAATTCTTCCTATAACTACAAAATGAAAAGAAGTTTAATTACTGTGGATTTAGTTAAAAATGCAATAGAAGATCTTTCGCTATCTAATATTAAATTGGTCAATTCTCATTCTAAATATATGGTTCAATTATGTCAATTATTTAAAGTTGCAAACAATTTTTCAAATCGCACTAAGATTTATAATATTTGGTATAGATATATTAGAATCAATAATGTTCCAAGCACTACAAATGAATTAGGAAGAAACATTGCCAACGAAGCATATCAGAACAATTGTGATCTAGTATCAGTTGAAAACCCAAATAAAGGTAGATTGGAAGAATTAGTCAACTTAAATCAAATTGAGTTTCAATTTAAATCATTTGATAACACTGAGTTAAATGAAAGTACCGCCAAGAATATTATTGGTTTAACTTACTTTGCAGAAGAAGAATTTTGTTCAGTCGAAATAATTGAAAGACCAAACATTCTTGATAAATCTGATAATATATATTTAAATTTAACTCGTGATAAGAGACTCCCAGCTGTTTGCAGTAGTAAAAATTCTTTCCGAAGTTTCAAAGAGTTGAATCAATTTAAATCAAAAAATCCAACCAAACTGGTTTATAAAAAATCTGATTTCAAGTTAAACATTTCAGACAGTATTTGGAAAGAAATTGTTCTACCTAACCAACGATTATTGGAATCGTATATGTATAGATCGATAATAATAGATAACTTAACAAAAATTACTGGCTGTTTAATAAAAATTAAAGGATATGATGTGTTAAAAAATCATTTAACAATTAGAACTTATTGTGGTCATCGAAATATAAAGACAGCATGTCGGAAATATAAGCTTGTTAATAAAAACTTAAGCCATGGCATTTTTGAAATTTATACAGCACAAAACCAATATACATATGTACAAAGCCCATATTTTCAAGATCTTAAAAAAATTGTCGATGAAGTTGCTTTGGTCTTAGGTAATGAAGAATCTGCAACAGTTTGCGGAATTAGTAGTTTTTTTAATATAAATTTTCATAGCTTGATATTAAAGAAATACATGGCATATTTGCCTTTATGGAGTGGTATCTTAAATAATGGCGTCCGACATAGCAATAACCACGTGGAAAATTATTTTGCCACTGTAAAACGAAGGTTCAAAACTTCAACAAATATTGGTAAACTGCCAACTAAAGTATAGGACGTTTTATTAGGGATATTCACGAACGAAATGTTACGATCCATCGGCAAATCGTAGCTGGTATTCCAAAAGCTGCAACGAAAACAAATGTCGGCCCGGCGTCTAGTAATCAAATTAAAATGCAAACATCTGATGCCGATCTAACAATTCATGAAGCGCAATTTAGCCAATCAGTATGGAAACGCAAAAATAAAGGCGCCACAACTCCCAAAACTAAACATTCGCATTTTAATTTGGCGACAATCAAAGGAATTTCAACTCAAACCCCGCAGGAACGGTCAATTACTGCTTTCAAGCTATTAAGTGAAAATTCGAAGGACGACAGTAACTTCAGTACTCCAAAACGGCAATGCAAAGTAGTAAAAAACATATTGCCTGTTATACATAGATATCCAACTAATAACTATGCTTTACCGGTTTTGCAAAATGGTACTAAAAGTTGCGATTACTACAACAACACGTGTGGATTAGATGCCCTCATTCAAACATTAGCTGCAGCAGTAATTAGTGTGGGGATAACCAATTGTGGTATACGGGATGGGTGGGTAAACAATATAATTCAAAATGTACTAAAGAATGAACTAAAAAATGCGTATCTTGTTAGAAAAGAAATGCTTATAGAAATTTTTGGCATACAACAAAATTGTGATTGCAATATACAAGATGTCTCAGGACATATACTTAAAAGCCTTCCAAGTCTAACAGTTAATCTTAAATGTCAACATTGTGAAACCAGTATTGAAGAAGAACGGAATTTTCTTCTGGTGAATATGTTGGCATTAACGAAAGTTGGATTTTTCAATTTAAGTAAATGTATAGAACAAGTTCCTGATCAGGGATGTCCAGTATGTTTCAATAAAATGAATCCCCAAAATTTCAAATATCAGCCAATTAAGTAAGAGTTCTATCTAACATCAGCCATACACCATTATATCTATCAATCCCTGTGGGCTGAGATCCAGTGGTGCACATTTGAAGATTTTTGATATCTCAAGGGATCTCATACTTTGCATTAATTTATATTTAATATTTGTTAATAATTATATAATTTATGATGAATAACTAGAAATTTGTATACATATTAACAATCAAATACATAAAATTTTCGGGATGAATAATTCATTTTGTGAGTTTTTCGGGATGGCTATTAATTCATATTCAATATTAAGCGAGGACACATTCTGAAAAGGCATTTTTCGGGATAAAATGTTTTTTTCGGGCTAACTTCACATACATCTGCGGTAGTGCCAATTTTTCACAAAATCCAAATTGATGTGGCGATATTATATTATTGTTAATTAAAAAAAACAACGAGCGAGTTCACCCTCAACTCGCAAAAGATTTATGTGAAAACTTTTTTGTATAAATATCTATTGAATCATTTCAAACCATTTCGTTAAGGATCAGAAACCCCTCCATAAAGACGGATGTTGTTTGCTCAGTATTTAAACTAAGTTACATTTTTGGTTCAAAAAGTCAATAAATTATAATTCTATTTTGAATTTGGAAGACAACCCTTACTGACAATAATTAAGCATGCGCAAACTACAGTTCTGTTAAGTTAATCACCTAAACCTCCATAGCAGTAAATGGTCACGGCAAACTCACTGAGCAAAGCAAAATCAGGTTACACGTACGTTAAATAATCGTTACAGTACTCGTTCAAAATTCTCAAATAAACATCGAACTCGTGCTGTAACAACTCATTTACCGCCCTTGCGACGTAAATAACTATTACGCTTCACAAGCATAATTTGAGGTCCTTTTACTCGTATGTAATTTTCATTTTCAAAAACACTTGCTGCTGTGCGGCCATATATAGCAGATATTTTCACAACAAAATAAATTAAAGTAGGCAGTTTTTTTAGACTTTTTTTTGTATTCGGCTCACGATGTTTTTGAAATGCCGGATGGTGTTGTATATTGCATGTGTATGCGTAGATTTTGCATTGATTTTACGTTTTATTTATTTTTTGTTCTTATCGATACTCACACATACCAGCAATTTTTTTTGGTTCGGCATTTTTGCTTCCGTAATGTAACCCGATTTCTATTCAATTTTTTACTTACTCCTGCCGCTAAAGATGTTTTCACATCAAAAATTCTAATCTTTTATAAAGAACGCGCTCAATAACTTTTCAAATTGCTGGTAAAACAGAGATTGGCCGGTAATTATTGACATTTGTTTTATTTCCAACCTTAAAGACAGGTGTAACTTTAGCTATCTTCATTGAGTCAGGTAAAGTACCAAGCTCTATTGATTTATTTATCAATTTTGACAAAGGTTAGGTAGCCGTGATACTTTTGGAGAAATTTGGATGATATATAATCTTGCCCAGTTGCCACATTGTTTTTGAGGTGGCTGATGCACTAATTTCCTCAGCATTAGGACTAACGAATTGTTCACACATAGTTGATGGGATCTATAGTTTTTTGATTTATTGAAGATATACTCTCTCACATTTTTCCAGAATAATCTTGGATTAGACATGTTATTTTGAAATAAATTGCTATAATATCTCTTACGGAAACGTTTAGATGTCTTTGACGACTCTTGTTTACAGTATTCATAAGTATTGTTTATGTAACTATTTCCAGGATTCGGCTTTTTTAACATAAGAATTTTTGCCTATATCGCATTAGATCACGGAGCTATCCGTTACCCATTCCTTACCCTTAGGTTTATTCCTAACTTTAATTATTTTAGTTTGTTTAAGCATTTTTAGTTGAATTACTAAATTACTGAAAGAAGTGACATTTTTAATTGAGGACTAATCAATGTTGTTTTCAAACATTTTGTTTATGATTGAAGGAATTAATTTGAAGTAAGCTGTAAGTTGGCTTATGATGGAAGGAATTATTTTGATGTCTTGATGATCCGCTATCGATGATTCAGAAATATATAGCTTATAAGAAGTTTTTTGTTATCAGTTACAAAGTGATCGATAATTGTTTTCACAGTTGATATGCGGGTCGCATGATCTACGTAATTTTTATTAAGTATACTGTAAAACCCATCGAATTTAGCAATTCTTTATAACGAATAACATCCCTATCATGGCGGATATAAATTCTTTTATCAGCTGCAGTATTAAGTTCGATTTCTGGACCATAGATTTTATAGTTCTTTGATTTATACCCACGAAGAATTGCTGTCTTTAATGGTCAGTGAAGTAAATTCAATTTTTAGAAAATACACTCGGTTGGATCGATGATACTCCGGCGATGTTTTTTGTGGTAGTTCTTTTTCCGCAATTTTAGCTTCGACATAACCAACATAATGGATGTCATCTTCCTTGTGGTCAATTTTAATTGTTTAGGTGATATTGTTAAACAGCGGCATAGGCACCATCTTATTGTCAGGAATCCCGCGGTGATAAGTATATTATTCTTGAGCTCACGTCGCTTAAATATATCAAAATTGACTTCTAATATTACTTTGACTTTCGTATTCTGTATTCCGTTTTTTTTTGCTCTTGTTTTAGGTAAGTGTTATCTTGAATGATTCTTTTGTTTTTTGCTTGAATTTCATCAAGTTTAATTGATAGGAAATTCTGAGATTCCTGAATTTCTTTCGTCATACGAACAATAAATATCCAGTTTCTGGTCAACGTTGACTCCTTCAAAAACATAAACGTTATTGTTAGGTATCAGGTGTCTATCATTATTGATAGCTTCATTGGTTACTACCGGTTGAGTTTTTTGACAGTCATTTGAACAATACCAGGTTGCATTTTGCGCCAATCTAGTAATATTTTGCCCAATAATGTTCTTGCATTTCGGATGAAAACACTTCAGACATTTATCACAACATTTCTTTCACACACTGTAAACAATGGACGCCATTGAAGTTCTTTGCACGATTTTGTTGGATGATGTACGGCATTTTACTGTTGTACCACTTACACAAATATTTTATAGTTTTATAAATTATAAATACACAGTATAATTAATTATTGTTCAATCAAACTTTTCTAATATTTTCAAGATGTATAGCTAGATCTACTTAATCAATTTTAAATATCACGATTTTTTTTTTAATTTAGTTTTATTGACGCACAAAATTTTGATAAACTTTACTCGCCGCCATAGTTATTATAATATTATTACACATTATAATATTTTTTAGAGAATCAGGTTGCTCTTGCTGGATGGATTGAAAATTTGTTTAAATTTTAGCCGAGATACACATTTTGAAAGAAAGCCTTTTCGCTATGAAAATTTTGTGCTAACTTCTCAAGCGTTAACAGTTTTGGCAAAGGCTTCTTCTAGTGCTTCATCACATTTCTTATCTCTGTTTAGTCCATGTACGTCTGGTTCTTCTGCTTAGTACACAACGATATTGATAAATTCTGGTACTTTCCTTCTTACTTTCCATTCAAGAAATACTTTTTCCTTTTAACAGTAGTTGTTAGTATGAGATAAACTATCACTTTCGGCTAGGCAAAAATCATTGAAATATTCCATTTTTATAGAAAGTTAAATTATGAATTTCCATAACATCAGGCAACAGAGCGATCCATTCGAAATCACCTTTTCTGATCCAGAAGCGAAGGGAGTTTCAAAAAGTGAAAATGTAACAAAAATAGATCGGATAGCTAGTTATTTTTCGACAAAATCTTTTGACACACAGTTTTGTACATTCCACATTGGAGTGGAATGGAAAGGTAACCGTATGTGGTCCTCTAAACAAAATTTTAAACTACTTCCTCTGAAAGCAACAAAATGAAGTTCAGAGGAATTTTTAGGAATAAGATTATTATCAGGTCTTAAGAGACATTATGTTACTCCTAAAGACGAAGCTACACAGTTAGAAATAGGACACCGGTTTTAACTCCAAACACTATCTTAAAAAGGGACCGTCTCAAAATGTTTGTTAAATTAAACTCCTATTTAGGAATAATCATTTTTTGATAAAATAACTCCAAAATGCAGTTGAAATATTAATCCATTACCCGAAAGGTCGTTAAATATTTTGTGAGTCATTTCTAACAACAAAACTATTAAATTAGCATTAACGGTTTGTTGTTTAAATTACTTCCATTTTAGAGTTTCCAAAACCTACAAAAAAAATATGACCCCCAATTTTAAATACTTGTATTGACAATAACGTAAATAAATTTAACTAAAAAATTAATTTGTTAAAACACATTTTGGAGTTATATTCATAATCAGGAATTTAATTGATTAGTTCTGTAGTTACATTTATTTACTTTGTTGATGCGAAACTAATTAGAATTAGGGGCTACTAAATTAAATTTGCATATTTGGGAGTTAATAATATTAATTTCATATAGTAAAATATCACCCTTAAAACTAGATGAATTTAATAACGTAATAAGCACTAAGCTAACTCCAATTTACAAACAGGTTTATGTAAATTTATTAGGTAATATTACGAATTTTCAGTTTATAATAATAACAACTTATTTGTTCAAATCTAAAATCTTTATTATAATCAGAATTGTTTACATACAATATATACACTATTATTACATTCAATTTTTTCGAAGACACATCTATATAAAAGATGGTCTAATTTCACTAATTTCTTATTATTATTTTCCACTGACAGTTTGAAATTTAGAAGTGCAATTTCGAAGAAAACAAGTAATTTTTAATTTCACCATTTTCTTCAACATTGTGAACATCTTTCTTTAAATGTTTTGTCATTTCCTTGACAGTTGACTTAGTCTCACCACAAATATAACAAACTAAATCCATATTAAATATTATTATAATCCCTGAAAATTTGAATTCTTTTGTTTAAAATTTGGCATTTGAATTTTGAAAAAATTAAAAACCAAAATCAAATTAGAAGTTCCAAATGTACTTATGCAAAAACTATTTAGAAAATTAAAAAAATCAATATGTTAAAATAAATAGCTATTTAAATTTTGAAAAAATTTAAAAATCGAAATACAATTTTCAAATGTACTCATGCAAAACTAAATATTATGTTTGAAATCAGGATTCATATTTTGAAAAAAAAAAAAATTAAAAAATCAAAATACAACATTGAAATGTACTTATGCAAACTTTAATATTATATTTAAATTATTTATGCAAAAGTAAATTAGATTCCATGAAAAATTAAATTATATTATTGAAAAATTAATCTGTTAAAAATCAGTATTAAAATTTTGATAAAAATTCAAAGATTTAGAAATTGGACCACAACATTAAAATTATATGGAAATTGTGTTATGCAAAAATTAATATTATGATTGAAATCGGATTTTAATTTTTAAAAAATAAAAAAAAAACAAATTACAAGATTTAAGTAATTAGTAGGGGAAGTGGGGCTAAAGTAAGCACTTTTCACGATTTTCTTAATAAAAGCTTAAAAACTAAAATATTCGGAATTTTTTGATAAGTCGATTATTTTATGAAGCTTGGCCTATACAGTGGATCGGTTGAAAGCAAAAAGAATCCTTTCGATTTATTAAAAAAACAGCTTACAAAAAAGTAAGTCTTCCGCTTACGTTTACCCCTACATTGGGGTAAATGTAAGCAAGTGAAATTTTACTGTGGGGTAAAAGTAAACTAAACAAACTCTAATAGATATACTTGATTAACATAACTTTATTAAAATAAAATAATATCACAAAATAAAATTAAACAGTTTCACTGTAAAATATAGTAAAAATAATAATGCAGTCATCAACTAAAAATAATTAAACAGAATTGGATCAGGCAATTTCGCAACAATGTCACTTCTACTGACCTGCAATATGGCATCGATAATTGGGAAAACATAATAATTATTGTGTTTTCTTAAAAATTTTGTATGGAAATCTTTTTCAATTAAATATAAGTCGGTTTAGTGGCCAAATTCCTGGTTTTTGAAATGACGATATAATATTTTTTGAGGTAAAAGCAGCAGGACCAAAAACTCCGACGTCCAGTGGCTGAAGCTTGTGTGAACAGTGTGGTGGAAATGAGAGGAGAACGATTCCCCACGTTTTTGCAAAATCTATTGCAGCTAATGAGCAAGCAGTGACTGTTATGGTTGTCCATCAGCAAAAGAATACGATTATCCTTGGTGCACTGGGTATGGCTTTGGATATGTTTCAACACTTCTGGGAAGAGCTCAGTAGTCATCCACTCAGTTTTTGATGCAAGACCCAAACTTCCAGATGGAGCTTCTTGTAAAAAATGGTCTTTGTATCGAACACGGGGAAAGATGAACACGGGGAAAGATGGGAGCGAGTTTCCTGCGGCATTCACAATTCCACAAAACGTTATCAACTCACCACGTTCTGCCGAGACAATTTGACCCAGGATACGATTTTCCAAGCTTATGTGCATATGAGCGTACGTTAGGCCATAATTTATTTGAGAAGATCTTAATAAATATTGTCGAAGATCATTTTCTTCTTTTATGCAAAACACTTGTTTGTGATGCTGGGATTCACACGTTATATTTTCATAATCGCTGTCATTTCCAGAATCCACTTCACGCACTACTGGATTTAATTTAGCCAATTTAACCCGCTCGAAAAGTATGTTGTGGTTAATCCTATATGTTGATACAGTTCCTCGAATGGACAGTTTATTTCTAAGGACGTCTTTTATCGCTGTGGCCATAGACTCCTGGTTAATTCGGTTTTCTGTTTTTCGCTTATAATTTTTAACCATTCTGAATTAAAAAGTATTAATTAAACTAAGATATACGTTTTTAAATAATTCATTAAAATCTCTTGGGGTAATAATAAGCATGCTTAATTTTACCCCATATACAATGCTTAACTTAACCCCACGTGTTTGTTTTTTCAATAACGGTAAAAAAAATTATGATGTGGGCTACATAATTAGTAACGAAATTTGTTATTAAATTGCAAATTGTATGTACATTTTAATACCTCTTAATAATCCTTACCTGTTTCAGTTTTAAACCCACTATGGAAGTTTTCCAAACATTACACAAATTTACTAAAACGATTAAAAACCACCTTTCCACCTATAAATCCAAACTGAGACTGAATATCGTACTACATTTTTTTTAGTATGAAGATAATACTCTCTTTCATTCTTAATTGTTTCCTCGCTTCAATAAATCCCGTTAGTTTGAGAGATATACAGCCTGTTTACCTTTACCCCATGCTTAAAGTAGCCCCACTTCCTATGCATAAATTAAAGTAATTGTTGAAAAAATCGAAATAAAAAATTATATTGGAAGATTGTTTATGACCGCATTGCAATGTCTCATACAAGTTGATATCTGTTGCAACTGTATTTTGTAAACGAAATGTTGAACAAACCCCCATAAAATTCTCAAATTTTCGTCGTATTCGATGTTTAAAATGTAATGGATTTTTAAATATAAATCTAAAGCGTGCTTTAAGTGAGGGCCGGTATTCATTATTTGGCCATCTACGGCAACGTAATAACATAAAATGTCCTTCAAATTACGATCAGATGCTATTATGTAGCGCTGTTTGTTTAGGGATGTTATTTCCTCCAGCGAAGTGTTAATCTTTAATAAAGAAAAATATTAATATACAAATTATTCAAATGGACGATGTGAATAATTTTGAAACATACTTCATGTAACACAACCAGTTTTTTAAATGATAAGCTAAGGCTATATTTATTCGTGCTTCCACGTCCTTTCACTGCCGGAGGACAAAGAATAAGAAGGCAATACAAAGCGTATAAAGATGTACATAAATCTGAGAAAAAACGGATTTTTAAAATATTTGTTTATGAATATTGTTTAACCAGTTTCTTACCAACATTTTCGATCGACGAATTTTTGCTTTGCTCTGTTGCCTGAATTATTTGTTGTTCTTTAGTGTTGCTCCAGAAGTCAATAAAATTGGATGATTTCCCTGGTTGAATAAGGTCGAACTCAAAATTGACCTAAAAATTTGAAAAATTATTATACTCGAACTTAGGCTGCATAAATAAAAAGATATTAAAAGAATTTTATGCGTACCAGTTCAATGGATTTTAATAAAATTGGATATAAAACAGGGATTTGTTCAGATTGCTTTTTCTGAATCAAGTTCTTTCTATGGTTGGCGGTTGCTGCACGGCTATTCTTGATGTCTTCAATTTCCGATGCGATACTTGCAGTCTTCAAAAAATTAATATTTGTTTCAAAATCTGTCTCGTTAATGGATACATCAGGCTCTGGGGTTATGGTTGAAATGCTAAATATTTGCTTTCGTCGTTGCGTTATTTTCGTAAGGGTTTTTAATCGATTGCCTAAAAATCTTCTTCTTGTTTTCGGATCATAAACAATTTTCTATTAGTAAGTTGAAATATATTAATTTTCTATCACAGCAGCCTGTTAAAGATTTGCTTACGAATTTTCCGTCCATTGTCTCGTCACGGAGACAAGGGAATATTTTAATAGCGGCCTTGGCCCAAAGAATCTTATCTTCTCTACTAATGTGCGAGTTATTAAGCGTAATATGATCGGCTATTATGTTGATTACCTTGATGCGATCTTTAATGGTAAGAAAATTATGCTTTCGGTAATTTTCTAACAACAACTTCCCATTTACATCGATATTCGTTTGTTTTGTAATATGTTGTTCCAAATCCTGTGTAAGAAGTTAAAAAATTAGTTTCATAGTGCTTAATTTAATACATTATTCATTACCTTTTTTAACAAATTTTCGATTAAACTTTTTCTGTCTGGAAATTGGTGGATTCTGTGGTCTTCATCAAGATTATCCGTAAAATTTGAAGTGGTTGAACATGTTGACACTAATGATGGCGATGAAGGTATTGCTGATTGGGATATATCAACTAACTCTGATGTAGGATTTTTTACAACTAATTTAAACCCAAATTGTAAACGGTTATACGTTTTAATAAAGTAATCGAATATTTCAGGTGGTATTATAACATCGCAGGAATCCAGCAGCAGTACGTCAATGGTTAAATTATTAAATTGTTCTTTTGCTAAATATCCCATAAAATAAGAATAACGTAAAAATAAATTACAATCAATTGAACCAAAAATTATAACAAACGCGCGAAGTTCTGGAAAGCGGCTACCTAGATGCTGCTAGAGCATATAATTTTGAATAAAAAATTATATGGCGACATTTACACTACCTCCCCTCTGACCTAACCGTTGACGAAACAGTTGAGAATTTATTGAACATCTAAGCCCGAGGCACACAGGGTTTTGTTTCGTTCCGGTCCGTTTCGTTTTCAACAAGTTTTTCTTAATAACTAGTTTCTAGTAATGATAATTTTTTTTATATCTTCAATTATTCTGTCATATTTTAAATTTTTAACAACTCTTTCGCTTCGTTTCGTTCTCTGAACTAAAATTTGCGACAATGTTGACGGTTTTTCATACAATTTGAAATATTTAACTTAGAGGCGGGAACGAAACCAATCCTAGTTGTCTCAACATTTAGTGTTTTAAAATTTACTCGATCATTAATTCAATTAAAATTATTTAAATAAACATTTTTTATTACACTTTTAAATGAATTTTGATCATAAATAACGTTAATTTCAAAAAAGTTAAAATATCTTTAGTTTTTACAAATTATTTTATTAATCATATTTCTTAATTCAAATAATTTTTAAAATTTACTACAATTTTCGTGCACAAATTATGCAAATCAGTAGAATATTTTCCAAACAAGCGCAATCCAAAAGTTTAAATTTCTCAACAAAATTACTTAAGAAGTAACTAGCTACTTTTTGATTGCGCTAGTTTGGAATGCATACGATTGATTAATATAGGTTGTACACCAAAATTGTAGTAAATTTAAAAAAAGAAAAACATAAATTCTTAACAAAATTTGGTTATAATTAAACGATTTTTAAACCTCAGTTATTTTATCCATCGCAAGAAATAAGGGCATATGTAACATGTTGTTAACCATGCAAAATTGATATTCTATTAGCACTTTCAGCCGTTGAACAGATTTCGCGCGGCACCCTGAATTTAAAATATTTTCACAATCCATCGAAATACGTTAAAAACACTTAGCATGCGTCAATGAAATATGGACGATTTATTTAGTTATAGTATGACAAACCTGATGAAACTAAGTTATCATATGTGGGATATTCTTCATTTATCGGATAGCATATTTTTACCTAGCTTGTACTAGCCATATATGTGACCATAACCAGTTCTTCCCGATATATTTCGCCCTCGGTGCAAATAAATTGATTATCCATGCTAAACTATGTTTTAGTGTAGAGCTGAAATTCAATATGTCGATTACTGTCTCTTGCTACTTTAACTGATTGCATTTTTTCTCAATAAATACAATAAACAAATTAATAAAAACTGAAAGCAAGAAAAGTTAAATGCCCTCAATATATTTTCAGCCGTAGCACATCTAGTGCTTATAACTATTATCGATAATTTGCGCTTTAAATTCGACGAGTACTTCGAACAAGTAATTTCACGTAACCGTAAATTTCAACTACTAAATAAATAATAAGAAAGCTTCAGTTTATATAGATTTGTAATTTGTTTCCAGTGTCACTGTAAACAAATTACAAATCCATATGAGCTACTGCTACCTTACAATTAAAACGAAACTTATAAGGAGGTTTTGAGAAACAATTGTTTTAATTTGTTTCGTTTTATTCGAATTCGTAAAAAGAGAAAAATACTCATTTTTCTCGCTCTCATTTTTGTGCACTTGTCTTGTTCCTTTAACCTTGATTTTTCTTCTTTGATCTTTCTGATGATGCGCCCGAAATGCTAATGTAAATGCGCAACTGTGAAAATTATTTTTCAAATATGTAATTATTTCTATTACAATTATTAACTTTAAAATTAAAGATTAAACGTAACAATACCGTTATTCCAAAATGCGGTACTTTAAAACCGCATGTTCTGGATTTTCGCATTCCTCTTTATTAATGTGCTTTTCACTTCAATTAAGATTTCGGACGCACATTTAATTTAATATAAAATTTATATAAACATTTATAGTTTTACATTAATTTTCACTCACTTTAAAACTTTTCACGAAAATAAGAATAAATTATAACGCAACTATCACTTGTAAAAAAAAATTAATTTGTTTGACCTCACTGAACGTTAGACAGAACTATAATGAATTGAGCGCACATATTTTGTATTCGGCTGCCTTTTCGGCATTTTATTTTTCGTTTATTATTAATCGTAACTCTGAATTGTTATTGTTGAGGTACTTTTTTAAGGCTAGGTAGATGCAACCTGGTTGGTAGAATGCCAATGGATTCTTGCTGCCTCAGTACCTTATCTTCTAAAAGTGCAGAAGAACTTACATATAGCGATAACGTTGTTTCGAAGAAACATTTATACCTTTTTGATTAATGAAAATTTCTTTGACAGAAACATGTTTTAGACCTAAAGTAGCCAAATGATGTCCTTGTTTCTGCCTGTCTGTATATCGTTCTGCCAATATCTTCATGAAATTCTTGTTTTAGTTATAGTTTGGAAAGAGAAAACTTCAGTTTACAATTTTTCCAAATCGATCAAGTAAAAGAGCTGGAAAACTCTCAGAATTGTTTGATTTTGTTCTCGCAAAATCGAAAATCTTCTGTAATTCTTAACAGCTTGTAATGAAATGTTTATGACTACCAAACAAGAATGAGGAATAAAGTAAGAGCTAGAAGGGAGAAATTAATAAAAGGTTAATTTTCGCATCATTAGGCACATCATTATGTAAAAATCGAACTATATTTAGATCAATTTTCTAAACTTTGTAATTTTTGGCAATAAATTGGGCAATTTTATACATGTCACAATATCTCGTACTGGAGAATAAAGTAATAAAGCAGTACAGCACATTACACATCGTATTTCTACCCAAGTATATGCCTTTAGTATAAACTTAAAATAAACACGTGTTATTAATAAAATGAAATAAGTCTTATTTTATCATTTTATTGAAGTTAAAATCAACTAAGAAACGCTGGCAGTTATTATGACACCAAACAAAAATTAAACTTAGATACTTTAGGTAGCTCTTTGTATTAATCTATTTTCCCATTAGAAATTTGTAACTACGGCTGCGGTCGAATTCTCGAGTAAATCATTTACTGCGGTAAATTTAGATTTTTAATGTTCATTTTCTGTTGAATTACGCATTTTCTTCTTTTTTTTACTGGTTCAATTCTTATAACAATAAATAATAAAGTATCTAAACGTAAAAATTTACATTTTTTTATTTCCCTTACTCTCCAGCAAAAAAAGGTAAATGCATTTACCGAATTTTGCGGATTTACTCGAGAATTCGACCGCAGCCTACATTTCGGAAATGGGTTACAATTAGCTACAAACTGGTGTCAAATTTTAACTCCCAACCTATTCAACTACGCCTAACTATTATTTCGAGGTAATGGAATTAATATTTTGGAGTTATTATTTAACTACTAAGAAATGAGTTATTTTTAATTTTGGAAAAAAGTTAAAATAGAATTAACTCCGTCTGATTTTAACTCACCGTTTGGGAAGAACGACCGATTTTTTACTGTGTACTGCTTCCCTAAAATAAATATCGATTATAATACTCCCCCCAATAAATAAGTCAATTAACCTAACATTTATCTAAATTTTTCGTTTCAGATCTTTAGTAGCTTCAGTGCCTTTTTTTGCTAATGCTGATTCTAATTTCGTTTCGGATGTAGTCACAAAATTAAAATATGAAGTCTTTCAACCAGGTAAGTGTATTTTTGTTAAATATTATAATGAAATACAAAATTTCACCTAAAAATCTTAAATATATACGAACAAGATGGACAAATAACAAAAAAAAAAAAAATAAAAATATTTTATATCTTTAGGTGACATTATTATTAAAGAGGGAACAATTGGTACGAAAATGTATTTTATACAAGAAGGTGTTGTCGATATTGTTATGGCTAATGGTGAGGTAAGAAAATTAAAAAAAAAAAAAGTTTTTTTTTTTGTTTTTAATTAAAATGAAAATGTCAGAAATACTGCAAGACAATAGAAAATCAATCGACCCTTTTCCGTATTTATGATTCTTAATATTTTTCTTGTTCGTTTGTGTATGTATGAATAGTATACCTACATATGTGCTGCTTTATGTTCGGTGCTTCAACCAATCAAGCACTCTGTATACTACTGATACAATGAAGGCAAAAAAATAACTAAATACCAGGTTCTTTAAAGTAATCTTGATATTATGTTAGAATTTTTTATTTTTTTTTGAACATTTTCAACAAGACGATGAAAAAATAAAAAAATAAAATGTAAAAAAGCAAAATAAAGATAAGTTTAATGAAAATTATGATGAGGATGATGATGATGATGTTGTGGTGTTGTGATGAGGATGACGATGGGTGAAGTTCTTCTTGGTAAATGATGAATGCTTTGTGTTTCTGTTATATGTATTTGTGCATAAAAAAAAATACTTAAGTACTTCGGGGAAAAAGCTTATAGCCTAAATCCACTTTAGCAAAAATACAAAAATTAATAAAAATACTGCATTACCGACACATTATAATTTACTTCAATTTTTTTCCGAATATATCAATCAAAATTTTTGTGTATTGCTATCGTACTCGTGTTTACGAATAATGCAAACCAATCAATCAATCAAAATATTGTAGAACATAAAAATGAAATGTTTTTTTTTTTCAATGGTTTTGAATATTTTATACGAATTAATTTTATAAATTTTTGATAGACCCATTTTATCTATATAAACATAAATATTATGTATAATTTCGGTTGTATATGAATCAATATGCGGCGACGTGTTAATATTGCTCAATATTATTATAATTAATGACCTTTCGGATTGCTTCTTAGTGATTTACTTAACTCTATTTCGTTGAAATATGATCAAGGTGAGCCCAAAGAAAAAAAATTATTTATAATTTAACACACCATTAGACTATTATAGTGCGAGGTTAATGCTCTTCTTAATAGCCTAATTTCGTCTAGCTTAATGATGTCGTTGATGATCTATCCGAGCTTAAAATTTATTGCAAAAGTCCATCAAATTCTGATAATTTTATTTAGGATCTATTCGGTTGCCTTAGCTTTACTGTATAATAGAAAGAAACTATTTTCCTATACCCTTGTCTAGTAGATTCTTTAAGCTTTTTAACCATTCATTAGTGGCTCGATTTATGCGATTGTTTAATGTATTCCTTATTCTATCTTATTTAGAACGTTTTTTCAGATTATATCACTTGTTCATCCTGACGATGAGTTGTAGCGATTAAACCAACTATTGATAGTTAGACATATTATTCCTATTTTTAACTGTCTGGTTTAAATTGGCTGAATAAATTGAAAAAAATGTGCTGTACCACCGCAAGATGAAATGCCCTCGTGTAAAAAAATCCTATTAAAAGCAAAACGAAAATTCCGGTAAGAATTAAAACGAAAATCCCTTAACAACAAAAGGAACAGAAATTAGACATGTGTAGTGTAAGTGACCCAAAAAAATGAAATTAAATTACTAGTACATTTATTTGAAACATAGGGAACTTACATGCTTACTTTAAATATTAATTATTACACATTTTAGCGAGCTGTGGAAATGGCAGATGCACAAAATATATTACATGCCTTACATCTTCCATAACAACTTCTCAAGACTTGTTAAAAAATGAGCAGGAGTTAAAATCTCTATATTCTTAGTCAGAAACTAGCAGCATGAATGGCTTCGATTTTAGCACAGTCTTAACTTGTTTGACTTGTTTGAAAATTCTTTATAGGTGAATTGCTTGTTGTAAGTTAGTCTGCGAAGATGATGTTTTGCATACTTTACAACTGCTTCATGTAGTGTGTCAAAGTAGGGTAAACCAGGCGGAATAAAAATCCATTCCAAATTTTTTAAAAAGCAAAAAAGCTGCAAAATTTAACAAAAAATAAATACCCAAATTATTTAATTAGTAAATTAATTAATCGTTTTAACCAAATTAACCGTAATAATAATATAATTAATAATAATATTAATGTTTTGAATCGCGTCGCCTCTACAAACCATTCCTTCATCTATGGTGAGCATATTATGTTATGTAACGTAATTATAATTTGCAAAATCACTTTCGGCAGCTAATCCACTTAGGAGAAAAATTTTAGTCAGCACACCGGAGTCACTCCGATCCACCGTAGTGTATTCGGTTCTGTGTGGCGCCTGTGATCTTAAATAGTAAGAACTACAAATCATTATTAAAAAATCGGTTGAGTCAACACAAACCAGACAGTAAAGTACCAAAAAAGGAATCCTCAAGCCACTACATTGTGCCAACATTCACATGATACTATGAGCATAAATTTTATAAGAACTCTGTTTTTAGATATGGCGTATATCGTCGGCAAACAAGAAATTCTAGGGAACAAGAATTGTGATTCAGATGATCTCAGTAAAGTTTATTCTGGTTATTCTTTAATTCTCAAATTATTACCTTTGCGAAAATTATCTTATCTTTAAATTCTAGAATCCACAAACCAGAATAATATTTGGAATATACATATGTAGCTAGTAGCCTAAAAATTGTTCGAACAAAAATTATGAGAATATTTTGATTATAAAAAAAAATATTTTGAAAGACACGATAAGTATACACAAAATCGCAAAATTCCGGGTTCATTTCATACATTTTCACTTTGAAATTATATTTTACTGGACCAAAATTATACTTTTCAAAATTTCAAAATTCACCAAAAATCTTTAGGATTGAAAAGATTAGAAATGAATCTCGTTAACTGCTGTATAAATAGTTTGTTCGATATACATACCTTTAAAATTATTTCGTTAAAATAATAATAAGAAAGAAATGTACATATTTTGCGGATCCAGCGGATTGAAGTGTCTCAAAAAATTAACTTTTTAGCACGTGAAATGTGTAAGACAATCGTGAAATGAGATTTTGCTGCGCTGGCTGGCAATAAGCGAGTTAGTTTATACTGTAATTTATACTTTACGCAATTGGCTAATTCCCAGGAAATTGTTCGGTTTTCGAATGTCCGTCGAATGGCGAATTCTGTACATATATACCCCGGTATAGGACCTTAATTCGTTCCTGTGGCCCTATTCTGGCTATTATCTGGGAATTGGGAAAAATATTTCTATATTTCCAAACTTCAATAATTCCCATTTTTTATTCCCCAATTTCCAAAATTTTATACTATTCAATTTAAATCCATGTAGAGCATTAGCCGCCACATGCTATATGAAGCATATAAAATATCAGTGCATGATTTTCCATGTGCATATGTACATATTCAAGTTGCTTTTATGAAAACATGAATTTGATTGCAAAATTTAAATATACAATTTTGAACACAAAAATTTGTATTCCATTTATTAATAATTACACGTGTTAAAATGTTGGTGTACTTACTTTGTACAGGAGGAAATATTACAACACGAAGCATCCACTCGTATAAATGGACTCATTTGGATTATTATTATTATTTAGCCAATGACTTAAAATATCCATACATATCTGTAAAGATATAAATTTAAATGAGAACAAGTTAAATTTTCCATTTGTAGACACGTCTTAGAATTATGAACCAAAAATATTTACACAGGATCGATAATTCTGAATTTTGTTGGCATAATGTGTACCTATTTACAGGAATACCTCGTGGCTCGTGGAATGTTGGTAATCGTACTATAACCCAGTAAAACTTTCTTTCGAGCGAAGCACGAACCCGCTTTACGATGTAAGTATATCATTGAAACAAACAGAAAACTATCTGTTTGTGCTGTCAAAATAAATTTTTAGTTAGAGAGTAATTCAGTTTTATAATATTCCAAACTGCACATATCGAAAAAATGATGGCAAAACTAATTTGACATACCGAAGAATATGAAAAGTTTATTGAACATCGATCGGCATCGTTGACCTAAATAACAAAACAAATTTTTGGAGTTTTATTTTTTCTTTTAAACACGATTCTGTATGATTAAAATTCAGAAAAAAAATTTGTTTGCAACTCTCTTGAAATATGTTAACGTGAAAACGTTCGAAACGAATTCACGAATAGCACGAATAATTTTCTCAATAAATATAGAATCAGTACCTAACTTTATGCAAATGGAGGTTATCGATATCCAGTGCGATTCTAATTTGAGGGCAAAATTTATTGAAGTTGAGTGTCTGAATTTTTCAAATGTTTGCCAGGCAGATTTGAAAACACTCGAAGATTCGCATATGAAATTATGACCATGTTTGGAAGTACCTTTTTATCGGTGCGAACAGTTATTTTCTCTTATGAAAGTAAATAAGTTTCCAATCAGATCAAGAATTACTGACAGTCATCTCGGGTCAGTTTTAAAATTAATCACTTCAAACAAGATTGCCCCCGAAGTAGAAAAGATGGTTGCAAAGAAAAGATGCCAAATATCTGGGAAAAATATTAATTTTACCCTTTTTTATACTTTTCAAAATAAACCTAGTTTACTATAAACATTTAAGTTTTTTATTTTTTTGTGGCCCACATAAACTTTTAAATTCTTTATTTGGCCCGTGTTAGGATTTGAGTTTGACATGCTTGGTCTAGTACGATTGTTGGTAATTTTTTAATTTTTGGTGAAAGCAATACAACTATTGTTGTTAAAGAAATGTAGAAGGTTTTTTTTTATAAACGTTTTACATTATTATTGCTTTTCTCATTGAAAAACTTGAAGCTTAAAAACAACATTTTTACTATGAATTATTTCCATGGTGAACAATAAAAGTTATATCACTAAAAGCTTCTAAAAAGTTATGACGTATGGTTATGAAACTCGAAAATAAACCAATCAGAGACGAAATTAGTGTGATATTGGAATTTCTTCGTTGTTTTCATATCATTTTATTTTATTTTTGCAGTTTCATGATTGTTTTTACCTAATACAGCTCTCTTATTACTTTCTCTGTACGAAAAATTATTTAAAGTTTTTGAGTATAACTACAGGGTAGGGAGGAAAACTGTTGTTATTTTTGTTGTTTGTATTTAATCGAAAAAATTATGGAAAATCAGGTGGGCTGATGTGGTTAAGGGAAAGGTTCGACCAAATAGCTTAAAAGCCAAATATTATTTTCTTAAAATTGTATTAAGAAAGTGTCGAATATATATTCCAACATTTGTTTTTTCCCTGATCAATGTTTAACTTTTTTTGATGAAATTTCTGAAAAAAGCCTAAAACTAGTTTCTCACCTGTATATCTAAACAATTGTGCTTGCGACCATATGGTAACACGTTGATTGAAATCAACGATGTATCCTTTAATGAACAATAACATCCCTGGTCTCCTTAGACGTTAGAAACTAATTCAAATTTAAGGTTATGTTTCTCATATATAAATTTACTTAACTTACTTAATCTCCCAAATCATACAAAAAAAAAATTCACATTTAAGAAACACTGTTATTAATTAAGTTAATTTCAATTAATTTTTGCCAATCGCGAACACTAACAACTTAAGTAGAACTCAAGTTCGTAATTTCCATGAATCTTCGCTTTTTATAGCACCTTTAGGTTTGAAACTTGAACTCGTGTCCTAAATAATAGCCGTCTTGAATGAAATCATACAAACGGCAAACAAGTTAAAACGAGATAACTCGAGCAAACGAGAAGGAGAAAACGGGACGGGACAGAAACATAATAAGGTTTATACACCTATTTCATAGCTAATAAATCAAATTATGATAAAATTGCAAAAAAAAACTGATACACTTAGATCAGCAGTTGTTGGCTCAATTTGTTTCATTAAAAAATATCAACAATCGTTAATCGATATTGCATGGAAATAAGTTGTTTACGAATCCGGTTCAAGTTAGCTGAAAGTTTCCAGCTGAAAGTAAAAAGTCGATAATGTAGATTAGGTTATTACCATTCCTGCCGAAAGTAAACAATATATGTAGTAGATATCAGCTGGTAATTAATTAAGAGGATACTACATTAGAAAATTTTGTAAATAGTCTTACGTGGGAAACTTTGTAATGTTGATTTTCTTTAGAAGTACTAGAAACCTATCAGAAAAATGCTTTTATATCTAGTGAATATTTAATAAATGTGATGGATTTGTCCAAATTACAAAAAAGTTTCAAATTTTGGGTTTCATATTTCAAATTTTAAATTTCAATAGAAGTGAAAATGTCAAATGTGGGATGTTAGATGTGAAATTTGAAAGTTCACAAATTAAAATTTGAGATTCGAAACTTGAAGCATTTGTAGTTTGAAATTTAACATTTGTGATGTGAAATGTAAATTTTAAATCTCACAATCCACATATCAAATAACAAATTTCCATTGAAGTTTGAGGTTTGAGATTTCAAATATGAAATGTGAAATTTTATTTTATTTTTTTTAAATTAGAAAATTGAAATCTTAAGCGTGAGAATGAGAAGTAAAATTTGAAATTTAAAATTCAATACCGGAAATTTCAAATTTCACATTTCACTATCATATTTCATATTTTAAATATCAAATTTCAAATATCAAATTTTGTTGTAATTCCAAATTTCAATCAAAATATAAATGTGAAATATGAGACGTGAAGTTTGAAATTTGAATTTCGAAATTTGAGATTTGAAATTTGAGGTGTAAAATTTTAGGCGGGATATTTGTAATTTGAAAGCTCGAAAAATTCTCGAAAAACTAAAATTAAAATTTTAAATTTCAAAACTCTACTAAATTTCAAAAATATTGATTAATTCTTGAAATAAGAGATTCTGTTTGGCACTACGCATACCAATGGCTAGCAAGATGTGAGATGTGGAATTTGAAGTTCGAAGCTCGTTTTTTGTACACCACCATTCTGATAATGTTCTTTAATCGAATTATCTATTATTTTTGCCTAGCCAGACCTACTAGTTGCCCTTGACCGACGTGCAACCATTTTAAATGCATATCTTTGACTATGATCCGTGATACATTCTCATTGGATGGTAGAGTTACCGGATGCTTTACTTGATAACTGGCACCAGCATTGTTTATACGTCCCCTCGTATGACTCCATATTCATCTAAAAATGGATTTACTATTTTTAGTGGACTATTCCTTCTGATAGCTCTATGTTATATGGTTGGGTTTTAAATTTGAAGAATCGCTTGATTTATGCAAGAACCTTCTATGATCTCTACGCCTTTTTCAATTGCCAATGTAGCTACGTATTATATGCAAATACCCTTTTCATTTACCGCATGAACAATATCTGGTTGTAAATTCAGCAAGAAAATTTTCATTTTTACTGAGGAAAACTTTTAACTTTTCAACTTCCCATTTTGAGCGAATGCTATTAGGGAGGTTATCGTCCCACCCAATATTGGACAACCATAGACTTTGGAACAGAATTTTCACTCTTACAGTTAGCGGCGACAACCATCCCAAAAGATTAAAAATCCGACTGGCCTCTGATAGCATCGTACGTTTCGTATGGATTGGCATATCTGTGAATGAAACAGAAAATCAAAATATATCTCGATTGGGAATCCATTTCAATCCCAATAGCTTGACAGTATTTCCATCTTCAAATACATTTAGTTTTTGCCGCATCACTGATTTGATTCTTTATATTATTGTGCAATCTTTCACTGTTTGTTGACCATTTTCTGAGACTAAGCCCAGCTGATGATAATATGTGCATAATATCCTTTCGTTTTTATATTACCTTCGTTTCGCTGTTGGCTCCGGTCATCAGATCGTCCACATACATAATATAGAATTGCTGCAGCTGCGGCTGGATGTTTACCTTGGTATTCTTGCGCTACTTGCATTAAACATCTTGTCGAAAGGAATGATGCGGGAGCTGTACCATAAGTAAGTCTACGTAATTCAAACTGACTTATTGGCTCATCAGTTTTGTTTCTCCTGAGAATTTTCTGATAACTGGAATTTTTGCTATTGAACCACATTTGCCGATACATCTTTTCCACGTCACCGGATATTACGAACTGAAATTGGCTGAAGCGTATTAAAATCGCTAATTATGATGACTGGATTATCGGACCTACCATCATTAAGTCATTGAATGACATTTATTCCCTTAGCCGAGGCATCGAATACCATCCTCACTTTCGTGGTAGTGCTTGCCTCCTTTACCATATACCATGGTGTAGAGAAAAATAATCTTTATCATTTTCCGCATAACAATAACAGTCGCTTTATATGACCTAATTCTTCATATTCAGTTATAAATTGACAATATTGCTTATGAAAATCTGGTTGCTGTACAAATTTTTTCTCCATTGCTTTGAGTCTCTTTTCGGCTACCACCAAATTTGAACTCAACTTACTGAATTTCCCCTTCATTGGGAGCTGCACTACAAATCTGTTGTCCCCTTCTCTAGTGGTTGCTTTTTGGAATAATTCCTCATAATATTGTTCTTCTTCGGTATAGTTAACTACTGTTAGGATATTTTGAATCTCCCAGAATTGACGAAGAGTTTGATCAATGTTTAAATTAGCGCAAAAACTAGCCACATCACTTTCATCCACCAATTACCCAACCCAGCTTTGTACCTTGTGCGCTTAACCGCGAAGAATATCAAATTTGCTGCCTTTCTAAAACCATAAAAGACATTTATACATCCAACAACAAATCAATACTACCAGCTTCATAGAATTTAGGATCAGCTAAATCTAAAATTTTAAATGTCTCTACTTCGGAATTTTTAACATTACATATGGGTTGCAATGCAGTGATTTTTGCTGCTACATACGATTGTATTTCAAATATTGGATATGCTTTTTTGCGCGGACTAAATTCTAGTTGAACTAAACCTCTAGTAATTCCTAAATCAGCTTCTCCCAACCCACGCACCGTTACATGACCATTGGTTCGTTTCAATCCCAATCTCTAAACACACGATTCTGATACGAACGCGGGTTGCGACGCAGAATATAGCAAAGCTCTGCAAAATTGTTTATTGCCAGTGGAGTCCTTTACTATGACGATAGCGATGGGTAAAATTGTGTGGGCTCCAAACGGATTGTGTGTTTGTAAGCACTTTGATTGTATGTAAATTGCAGTTGCTTGGTTGTTTGCTGCACAATCCTTCCTTAATAATGTGCGTTTCAATTTTATTAGTGACTGGATCTAACTCCTCATGCAATAAAGTGTTGTGTCTACGCCTAGGCCTACACATATGACATCTAGCTTTTCCGCTACAATTTTACACGTTAAGCCCCCCCCCCCCTCCCTTTGTGAAAACAATTGAAAATGTCGTTCTGCAATAATTAATTCCTTCCGCTTGGTTACTGTTGGCTTTCGAAATTCTCCACACGACACTCCCATGAAACTGTCTTTGAAGTTGGTTGTGTTGATGAGTTCAAATTATGTGGTAGCCGAAAAAAAAATCAAAGCAATGGAGGTAAAAATTGTGCACATGTAAAAAAAACATCGGAAAATCAGAAGAATCCAAAAAATATTTAAAGCTGGACTAAAATCATCCTCTAGAGTATTATATCTGGAGATAAATTGCATTGACATTTGCGTTAACTTGTTATTAGCTATTGCTCCAAAAATTCAGTTCGAGTTTCCCATGGGAAATCTGGGAAAATTCGTTTTTCCAAAACCTATGAGAGACTGCGTAAAACCAGCCTCTAGAGACATAATAGTCTGGAAAAAGGTTGTATTGGTGTGACTTGTCAATAGCTATCGCTTAAAAAAAAACTCAGTTCAACTTTCCCGTAGGAAATCTGGGAAAATTTGAAAAAAATTCCAGCTGAAAGTAAAAAAATTGATAATGCAGATTATGTTATCACAATCGAAAAAACATAAAGCCATCATCAGCCCATAGTATTCAGCCGAAATTTACCATAAATGAGAACACGTTCCAATGAAAACTTTTGTTAAGAGTCTTACGTGGTAATCGTTCCTATTTCTCGTGAAAAATTACGAAAAATCCTCAGAATTCAAAAAATATTTAAAATTGTTATAAATTCAGCCTCTAGCGTGTCGTTATGTCTGGAATCGGATTGCATTGGTATGATTTGTCAGTAGCTACCGCTTCAGAAATCTGGGAAAAATTGATTTTCTAAAAATCATTAGAATATATTGGTATACAATTAGCCTATAGAGTGTTGTGTCTGGCGATGAATTGATTATTCAGTTTAAGTTTCTCGGTGGATATCTGAGAAGATTCGATTTTTCAAAAACCACATCAATACGAGCCATCTCCAGACATAATACTCTGGAGCCTAAATATACTAATTTTAAATATTGTTTGGGTTTCGCGGATTTTCTACGATTTTCCTAGAAAGTAGCATGATTCATGAGGTTTAGCCACGTATTGCTAATGACAAAAGCCTTCAATACTATCCATACTTCCGACTGAACACTATCGTCTGATAACGAAAATATTTTTTATTTCTGAAAATGACTTAAGAATATTAATTTATAAAGCTCCCTAAGATAATAGTTTGTTTTGTTTTTTTGTTTGTTTGTTTCTATCTCTGCAATCTTTTTCTGGGGCTCTAGGCACTCCCAACTCTTTCGCAGTTCCCTTTTAACGTCCTACCTTACGCCGTTGCCAGCCAACTCGAGGACGTACGGCTATAGACCCGCTTTCGTTTAAACCACCTGCACATTGCATTGCTTCATGCCAGCCTATAGTACTGACATGAAAGGTGGGTCGGCCCATGGATTCCGCACTCTCAACAGGGGGTCATAGATGTGTTCATCGTCATCACCGATCGTAATCAGATGATGAAAAATCCCTTTTTGCATCCCGCCCCTATAGGGATTCGAACCCGGTACCTCCCGATCCAACCGCCGTAGCTTTAACCACTGCGCCGTTTGCTCGGTAAGATAATAGTTAATCCAGAAGAAATGTTAAAAAAATTGAAGAAAATCATACGACCCCAATCGGAGGGGCAATATGACGACATAAGGGAATAACTCTAAAATTCACATTTTTCAGGAAAACGTTTTTAAAATTAAGAGTTACTCAAAATCGTATGAGTTTTTTGAATTCTTACTTTTTTAAATGATTATTACGGTTGTTTGTAGTTGCTGGATTATTACAGAAAATTGTAAATTAAACAAAGTTTGTGAGGAAGATTTATTAGCCAATTTTTTAGTTTTCTAAATGATTCATCACAGAATGCATTCCAAATAAACGGTTGTCCCTTTTTTAATAGAACTGTTAGGGGTTTGGAAATTCCGGAAAATCTATTTATAAAGCGACGATAGTATCCTGCGAGACCTAAAAAAGATTTCACCTCCTTTTGGTTAGTTGGTTGAGGATAATCTCTGACAGCTGCAACTTTGTTCAAATCTGATTTGATTCCTTCTTCGGTTACCGTATGCCCCAACTATATGATCTCTATTGATAAAAACTGGCACTTTTCCAAATTGACTTTTAGAGTTTTGTTTTTGAAACAATTGAAAACTGACTCTAATTTACTTTCGTTTCTTTACATCGAGATAGACTAGACACTTTATTCCATTTAATCCACTTAGGAAATTATTCATCAATCTTTGGAAAGTCGCTGGTGCGCCCTTTAATCCAAACGGCATTCGTTTAAATTGGAAATGTCTTAAATGCATGCTAAATGCTGTCTTTTCTTTATCTTTTGGATCTAAAAGTATTTGATGATACTCATTAGCAAGATCAATTGTGATAAAATATTTAGATTGGCCAAGATGATCTAGAATCTCTGAAATATTAGGAAGTGGAAAGATATCATTGATTGTGGCATCATTCAATTTGCGGAAATCGACCACGATTCTCAACTTTTTTTCTTCGGTATTCGATTTTTTAGGGACTACTATTAATGGAAACTTCCAAGGACTCTTGCTTGGTTCTAAATCGCTATCGGTTCTGATTTTATGGTAAGTTATATTCGTTGCGATAAGTTGATCACCAGGGAGATACAAATTTTATTGAATTTTCTACATAAATTTAAGATGGAATTTCTCTCTTCATGGTTTCTAATCGGTTTGCAATTTTATTTTATCATGATTTAAGATAAATCACTTCATATTCGTCCAAATTATCTAAAGGCAATTCTAAATTTTCAATTTCAACCTCGAAATCATTAGTATTCACCAGACTTATTGTGACCAAATTATTTTGTGATTTTATAATAGAATTTGCGGTATATACACCAGGCACGATTTCAAAAGATTGACATAAATTATCGATATCATTTGGAATGCCTAAATAAATAGTGAAAGTCTTTTCCGAACGAGGTGGAATTAACACATACGAATTGGATGTTAGTTTAAGTTGAGTTGGGGAATTGTTTAGTAAAATTTCAAAATTATATTTAGAGAAATCAATTTTACATTTATATTTAGATACAAAATCTTTATCTATAATACCTGCATATGAGATAGGAAACGAAGCCAGAACTATCTGAAATGAGTGCTTTAATGTCAATGAATCCGTTAAACTAATGTGAGCTTCACAACTTGCGATTGTTTCGATTAATTCGGAAGTTATCCCTTTTACCCTACATTTTTGTTCCGGATAACAAAGTGTATCGTTACTTAAGAAGTTTCGCTTAATTATGCTTATATTGGCTCTGGTATCGACCAGAAAGAAAAAAGATTTAAGCTTTAGAATATCTAATTGTAATTGAATATATTTTCTATAATGATTATGACTTGAAAGATAAATTGAGTGATATTGACATGATATGAATTGTGGATTGATTGAAAGAAGAATAATGATTTAAAGATTTGGAATAAGAATTACTAAAATGATCCAAATTAGAATCAAATGGAACACTTGAACTCATATTTTTATTTCCGTGATAGTCTAAATTCATCTGTTGAACACTCTCTTTTAGTTCCTGGATCCGAACTGGAGTGTTTGATGGATGTTCTGAAACGGATCCCAATCCATTTCCCGACGTGGATGACTGATCTTTATTGGCTACTTCCATAATTTGCGTGCATATTGACGCTTTCGGCAGACGTTTATTTGATGACCAGGTACTTTACAATAAGCACACACTATTGTATTTTAAGCTGCGTTGATTTCAGGAGTCGTGCGTCGTTTATCACTAAAATTATTAAATGTAAGCTGATTTGGTGTTGTTCGTCTAAAATAACTAGGATTTGATTGGCTTGGATGTCGGCTATAACACTTTTCAGCGGAATGTTCAATTCGTTTACAAATTTGGCGTTTTGGTTTTGTATTAGAATCAATTGTTAATATACGACTAGTGTTTATAATGAGTTCCTCCTCGCAAGCCTTGTTTACAGCATCCTGAAGTGTTAAAAATCGGCAAGCTTTTATTATTAGTTTAATAGGATCAATGAGACCTTCCTGGAATGCTTTCAAATCAGTTTTTGAATTTAAATGTATAATTGTTTTGGATGCATTTGTTCTTTCACTCTCTATGCAAACTCCTTTAATTCCGAAAGTAATTTCACAACCCTACTAGCGTACGATGTTACAGTCTCGTTTCTTAGTTGTCTCACGTTAATTAATTCAATTTGAAGTTGTTCTATAGATTTAGCATATTGAAATTTATTTTTAAGTTCTAATTTTAAATCTTTCCATGACTTATGATCTGTATATTTCTCTATTTGACAATTTTGTTTTAACTACTTTAAGGAATTTTTCATGTTCGGTATGTAATAATTCGTCATATATCATATCACAACATAATAGGAATTTATGGAGACGATCGGAACTACCATCGAAATCTGGGATGATTTAGAGAGCAGTATTCATATTTAAAATAGACATTGTTGTAGCCATAGTACGTTTTAAATATTGGTCTACTTTCAACAAATTAACAGATTTTATGTCGGCTGCTACACTTGAGGGTTTAACTGCAACTATAGAGACCTTGACCGCCTTTTAATTTTTTTTGTTAGTTTCCTTTCGTAGAAATGAAAAATCCGGTTGATCGTCCAGTTTCTCAGTTGACATGAATACCAGAATTAGGAAAAGAAGAAAAAAAAAAATTGCAACCATTTGCAAGAATAATAGAAAACAATAACTCATTTGGATAAGAATTAAGAAAAACAATTAAGGTATTTATTTTTACGGAGTCCCGTTTAATCTGGGACACAAAATTGTATCACCTGATCTAATCCACTAATAATCTATTTCGATTAATTGATTATTATTTATTAATTCTCCGGTAGTTAAAGGGCTGATTGATTTTTTTTAAATTTTATTTTGTGTTGTTGAGATGCACTATTGGCACAATGGCAGAAGATTGGCAATCGAATGATAAATAATCAGTTAGTCTAAAATAACCATCCAAAACAACAATAAAGCGCGCCATAAATCAGGTTACAATTAATTTAGATGCAATACATCTAGAGATATTTATGGTTTAATACAAAAAAAAAATCAGGTTGGGGCGAAAGTACAACATGTTTGTGAGATCTATTATATTTATTTGATTTGCATCTCGTCAAAATACACTAGTTACAGCTTCACTCAACGTTTTCGATCTATACTGGCTATTACAATAGGTTTTAACTTACCTATAGTCGAGGCAATGAAGCACTAAAAAGGCCAAAAGCTCGGAATTTTCCCCACGCCGATAAATCAGAATGCGGTTTTTTGCATTCGCTTCCAAAAATTATTTGTAAAAATTGTACCTACTTTGTACCTATGACAAATCGGAAATTGCATTGCTGCAGCCAAAAATGCATTCAAAAATGCATTTTTTGAGACGCCTTTTGGAAGATTTCAAAATTTTGTAAATAAAAGTTAGAACTGGCCCAAATCGGGTACTCGGAGGTTTTCGAGGTCGCTGATCACAATTATGATATTCAAATTGACCCCCCGAACACCTGGAGCTCAGGAACGCCGATGAACGTTATCTCCGTGGGATTCTCCCACAAATCACGCGGGGAAGGAGAGAAACTCAGCGCCCCTGGGTTTTTTGGGTCGCTGAATTCAAATGTGGCATCGTCGAACAACCCGCGGACACCTGGTGCGCCCGAACCTGGACGTGGACGTCATCCCCGAAAATTTTCCTAACAAGATCGCCAAAAACAACTCAAATCATTGTCGGGGCGTTTTTTGGGGCGCCTAATCCAAATTTCACGTCGAAAACGATCCCTGAACATCTAGTGCACCGTAACCTGTGCCTGAACGTCGTCTCCGAGGGGTTTCTTTACACAATCGAAGAAGACGACCAACCCTCCCAACTCCTGGTGCACCCGAACTTTTATCTTGACATCGATGTCATTCCCATGAATGTCAACCAAACCTGATATCTTAGAAACCGACATCAATACTGCAACAGCTCTGTGGAATTGTTGATTCTAGTTAAATTATGTGAGGAGGAAAGAAATAGAACGAATAGAAAGTCAATATTTATGTAATTGGCGTATAAAAAACTTTTTATTGAACTCAAATCAAATACAATCCAACTGTAACTTTACCTTCCCTCATTAATTAATACCTTTAATTTTTAAATACGTACCTCAATATCCAATTCTTCATCAAGTGACACATCGCTAGTCAGTTCATTCTCTGCTGTATTAACATTTTCAACTGAATATCTGTGAGTATTGTTGCAAGTTGAGCCTTCACAAATTTTACAGGCAAGATTGCCTTCTCCTTATTGAGAATATTTACAAATATTTATTCTGAAACCATCACAAGTTATAAACGTTAAATTACGTCCAATAAAGTAACGCGAATTTAGAGTTAATTATCCAACGTATGAGGAACTCACCCAATTTAGCACCCTACTCCGTTAATCATATCCTTCATCAAAATGATAGACTTGTAAATATTCTGTACCCTGATTATGGATATGTTTCTATGCTGAGGCACACACTCATAAATTACCTCTCTAATCAAGAGATATGAAGTGCTGGAAATTATCCTTGGCTGATATATAAATAAACATTCACTGATATGCACGAAAAAAATCACTCACATAACTATTTGTAATAAATATATCTCGTGGTAACATAAATGCTCACAAAATAAAAACAAAAATCTAGAAAATAAACACGTGTTTCTCCTGACTATGGAGCTTACCATCTTTATATATATATATATATTTTTTTTATACATATTTTGGGAGAGCCCACGGAGAAGACGTTCGGGGCCAGGGTCCGATGCACCAGGTGTTCGGGGGGTCGTTGTCGACGTGGACTTCGGATACAGCACTCCAAAAAACAACCATATCGATTTTCGGTTCGTCTTTTTCGATTGTGCGAGGAAAACTCACGGAGATGAGATCTGCGTCCAGATTCCGGTGCACCAGGTGTACATGGGGTCGTTTTCGACGTAATATTTGGATTAAGCGCCCCAAAAAACGCCCCCACAATGATTTTCGTGTTGTTTTTGTCAATCTTGTTAGAAAAATTCTCGGAGATAACGTCCACGTCCAGGTTCGGGCGCACCAGGTGTCCGGGGGTTGTTCAACGATGGCATATTTGAATTCAGCGGCCCAAAAAACACCCGAGCGCCGAGTTTCTCTCCTTCCCCGCGTGATTTGTGGGAGAGTCCCACGGAGATGATGTTCATCGGCGTTCCTGAGCTCCAGGTGCTCGGGGGGTCAATTTGAGTATCATAATCGTGATCAGCGACCTCGAAAACCTCCGAGTACCCGATTTGGGCCAGTCCTGACTCTTATTTACAAAGTTTTGAAATCTTCCAAAAGGCTTCTCAAATTCTTTATGGAAAAAATTACGAACTTTTGTGCTTCATTGCCTCGACTACTACTAGCCCTTCTTTAAATGCATTTAGCCCTATTTGATCTGTATTTTATAGATTGTTTTACAATCATCATCCTGAAGGTTTCTTATCTGAATTAAATTCAATTCATTATCTAAACTTTCTACTTTAGTAATATAATCCTCAATTCAACCTGTCTGCTCGATACTACAAATTTTTGACTGTAATTCCAGTGCAGTTTTTCTTGGCACAAAAATCTTATTCAACCAATTTTTTAATTGATCAAGCGTTATTAATTTATCTTCTAAAGCTGATTTAGATCTCACTGTATCAGTAGTTTTAACTGAAAGTATTAAAGTAATCACTTTTTCCTTTTCATCTGGTTTTAATGGGTCATGAAGTAACTGAACTACATTATGAAAATTTTCTAAGTCCTTATGTTCCCTATTAAATACAGGAAGGATTTTAATAGCATTACCAATATTTAGGTCCATCTTTTTTTAAACGGGGGAATTACAATTTTAAAGCTCATTTACAAATAAAATTTGAAATTAAAACTGATCCATATAACATTATTACTTTAGAAAGTCACAAAATATGCACAACAAAAGAACATTTCTCACCGACTCAAATAACAAACTTTCATAGCACAAAAATTAATATTTATAACTTCATATTCCCGCAATATACATTGTATTAAACTTAATAACTTAAACTTTATACCATTCTCACTATAAGAAACTCGAATAGACTCGAATGATCTCAGGAAAGCCGAATAATCTCAACATTGATTTTGGATCAATAATGATGACCTAAAACTGAGTTCAGCTATTAAAATGTATAGTTGAACAGTAATTTTGTATTAATTTATTGTTCATTTCACTACTACCAACCACTTTATACAAAGCTTTGAGCAGCTGCTCAAAGTCTTGTTCATTCCACCACAAGGTGGTTGCTGCAGGTATTTTGGTAGCTCTGGTGCTGAAATAAGTTAGGTATTACCTACATTACTTGAGTAAGATATTGGGAGTGAACAAATCAGCATTAAATTTGCCTTTAAACATCTTGGTCTCATAATGTGAAAAATAAATTTGTAAAATTCTTAAAAAATAAATACAGTTAAACCTGTTTTTGTGCGGTCGTTTTTTATGCGATTTTTTGTTTATGCGATATTTTTTGTGCGATTTTTTTTAAGCGGTATATGAATTATGTCGCATAAAAATAATGGCACAAAAAAAATCGCATAGAAAATAATCGGGTAAAAAAAATTGCATAAAAACAGACCGCACAAAAACAGGTTTGACTGTACATAACTTACTTTTTTTTTATTTACTTCACCCATTGATTAAATTTCACAAAATTAAGCATGTTGAATTAGTGTTGTACTCGTCGTTCGTATTTTATTCTTGGTTTGGCAACATAATATTAAACTAATGTTGTCAATCGTGTTTCTGCCATAAACCAAATTCAACCAAACAAAAACACATCATTTTCATTTTACTAGACATTCGAAATATTTAAAACTCAATCGAAAATGTCAAAATATGGATGATTGGTTTTTTGTTTTGTTGTTTTTGGCCTTTCTTTCGTTTAATGTTATTTTGTTCCTGAGAAAATACTGAAATTACATAAAATATATTTTAATGTTGAAGAAAAGTATACAAAAAAGCTTGTATACAGCACGTTATACGGTAAATTTTGTATATACTATACACACATACATACGATGAACATTGAAAATCAAGAAAATACCCCAATTATATTTCCAACCCAATTAACAAACTGACAAGTACATCTATCTTTATTATATAACATAAAATTTGTCTGCCAAAAAACATTCTCAGTTTTTTGTTTGTTTCTTTTTTTTATTCTTATTTTGATTGACCTATCCAACCCCAACATAACCCAAACCCACAAATAAATAAAAATTGGGTAATTTATGGGTTTCAGATATATATCTAAGTACATATGTACGTATATAAAGAAAGAAAAACGGAAAATGATACCTTTGGTTATTTTTAATCATTTGTTTACATTTATTTTTTATTGTTATTACTGAAATTTTATTTTTATTCCTCTTATATACAGGTTGCCACATCCCTGTCAGATGGATCATATTTTGGTGAAATATGTTTATTAACAAATGCACGACGTGTTGCTAGTGTTCGGTCCGAAACCTACTGTAACCTATTCTCGTTGAGTGTTGATCATTTTAACATTGTACTCGATCAATATCCGCTAATGAGAAAAACAATGGAATCTGTGGCTGCTGAACGGTATGTGAATTATATAACTTTACTGGTAATAAACGGAAGACAACAAAAAAAAAAACGTTGATATAAATTTTATCTGTGTTGGCACAGTTCCAAAACTAATTTGTTATAGTCTTTTTAAGTTTTTTATGTTTTTAATAGTTTGAGTGTGATAGATGATGTATCAATTTTTTTTTTATATGTACAGTTGTTATATATAAAATTATATATGTCAACAATAGTTTTGAGTATAGTTTATTTAGTTGTTTTAATAAAAATCAAATTAAATTAAAATTTGTCATAAAAATTTTAAATTTACTGCATTGCGAAATAATTTTTTTTTTTCTCCATATTTTAATATTTAATTAATTGTTATATGATTTTCATGTTTTTGATTTTTTTTTTTTTCGTTCACAGACTTAATAAAATTGGTAAAAATCCAAATATAATGGCACAAAAAGATTCGGAATCAAATTTAAATGAATCAAATACGATAAGTGCTGTTGTAAACGCATTGGCAGCAGAAGCAGAACATGCTAATAACTTAAGGTAAGTTCGTTATAATTTTTTTTAAAATATATTATTCTATTACTAGAAGCAAAATTCATTATTGTAAAATTATTTTTTCGCCTGAATGTAGGCATTACAACATCATTATTCTAAGAGTAAATAACGCCCGCACACAAAAAAAAATTTATTTTATTCCACATTACTTACATCTAGAAAAAACTACGAAACTATAAGTGCGTTCGTGTTGTATATAAAAAAAGAAAAAAATCGGGGTGGGCTGTGTCGTCTACTCGGCTGTAGGTGTTTTTCGTGATAACGTTTATATGATGTTGAGATTAATTGTTTTAATTTAATATAAATTATTCGCCAAAGTTTCTTTATTTACAAATTGAGATTTAAATTGTTATTTTTTAGTTTATAATTTTAATTAAAATGTATGTGAAGATTAATTGTTTTTATTCAAAACTAGCTCCACGCGTTGCTGTGGCTCAGTTTAAATTCTGGTCCTTTGGGTCCTGTCTAGATTGTTGCTTCTACGACGTTGCTTATTAATTTTTTTACTGCAAGCCGCGTGCCGTTTCAAAGCTCTGGCAGGTTGATATTTCGCAACATGATAATTGGCACACCGATTTTCAACTGTACTACGTGCGGTAGATCGAGGATCCTGGCAGATCGAGTAAATTCAAAAATTATATTGTATAGTATCGACGGCCTTGTATGTGACTGCCTCGCTTTGAATGTTAGACTGAATAATATTGTTTAGTTCGTAGATGTTTTTATTCTTGGCGGCAAGAATAGTTCGTTCGCTCAGCCAATCGTGATTATTATAATTGGTTTGAAAATTGGGAAATACTATTTCAACCAATTTTTTTTTGCCGTCACTAAATTGCGAAAGTTATGAGGCAATGAAATTCGTCCTGACGTCAGATCAACCGACACCTTTCCGTTCCCAATTTCCAGCAATTGATTTAATAATAAGCTGATCGATCGTTTTGTAGCTGGACACGCTAGTTAGTTTTAACGTCTTTACGTGTCGCCGCATATTTTGCCCGCTGGTGTCGATCGAGGAATTACACTCAAATCTGGCAATGATCGATCAAGAGCCTCGAGCAATTTTTTGTATGCCATTATGATGTATTTATCCCAAACAATAAGTTTACATTTCTGCAATACTTTTGCCATGCTGGATGCTTTGGAAATGTTGCACGTAGGAGTTTCAATGAATTGCATGTTCAATGGCAATTTCAAAATGGAATGAGCTAAAGCTATGTGGATCGAATTTCTGGCAGAATCAATCTATTTAGGGACGTTTTACCAGTTCCTCTTGACGCACCTAAGAAGGAGATTTCTCCAACCGCATTATTGATAGTTCGCATTATTTGATCGGAAATAATTTTTTGCTCAAGCGCTAGCTTAGGAATATTTGATTGCATTAATATTTGAAGCAGCGGCAGATCGGTTTGATGAATTGATTGAGAACCTTGTTCGCAGTTTCTAAGCACAAATCTTCAATCATTATCAACGCTTCGTTGTAGATTTTTGCTGTGAAATTTATGTTATCCTATTTGAATTTTGCTCGCGTATTCGACAACAAATATCTTCAGCCATGTGCGAATTACAATTCTCCCATAACTCTGTTGGAGATGAGGGAGAGCAGGTGGTCAATATGATTGCAAACAATGCATGAATTTGATATGGATATGATGTGTTGTATGCGCCATTAATGCATACATCCCAGTGTTGGTTGTTCTCCAATAAGTTTCTTTGAATATGCCGGGTTGTCCATCGACTCGCTCTATTTCGTTTGCTTCGTTGAAATGATTTTCTACTCGCATTCCGTATGTAATACGTGTAAGCACTTCCGAATAAAGCAGTATTTTTGCAAACGCGTCATTTTGACATAACGTGAAGAAAGCAGTTAACGTTGTAGCCGGTGGATTTAGGGCAATTTGTTGCATATACGCAGCTATAAAATAAACGCGTTGTCCATTTTCTAGATGTAATGCTAAGTGAACAACAGCTGCACTTCGTTCATATATGGAAAATGAAAAAATTCGCAATAAAGCTTCTTTGCGGCTTATGACACTTCCAGCCTGATACTATCATCATTTCTTATTTCTTTCTTCGTTACTGATTGGATTTATCATCTTAACGTTGAAGCGATATTCATCGGCTGAACAATATTTCTAGGTTGGAATTAATCTTCGAATATAAACATTGCCACTTTGTTTATAGTTGGATCATTGAATCCTCGCACATGTTCCCCAGCAGACGTTTTGTCAGCATGAATAACAATCTTGTATCACATGGCATCATGTCGATTGCTGTTTTGAATAAACGCAATAATTTGTTGTTTTTTTCGTAAAGAAGATTTTGTAGTTAGGAAACGTGCATTCAATTCACCATTGATATCACCTATGAAATACATTTGTAGAAATTTATATTAACCATCTGGGAATGGAAGCAGTAAACCGGCTTTATGATGAGCTGTTACGATTTGTGCGCAAACATCGTCGTTTGGAAGCATGAGTTGTATTTCCTGATGTTAGATACGAACTGCTTTGATTCGGCGGTATATCCGGCAAGCAAAGTTTTGAATGGTTCTGGTTGAGGCAGCTTCATTTTCCGGTAGCGAAACTCATTTTTTTCGTTTTTCCATTAAATAGAAGAGACTTGCAATGAGGACACACTTCGGTCATAGTGCCGATGAGAATATGCCGAATTAATTAAATCAAAATGAAAATAAATCGAAATCTATGAAAATTCAATTTAAAAATACAGTCGGAAATATTGAAAATCCTAAGAGACAGCAGCTGCCAAAAAGCACGCGGTCCGGCATTATCAGTGCTTAGTATGTGATGGCACTCCCATTGCCGTAAAATATTTAGTAATATACCGTGCGTTACTTATAAGTACGTCCTTAGGTTATGAGGTTATGTCCAACCTAAGAAATCATACATTTAAATTAAATGTAACGCTTACAGTTGATGAGTAATTATCCATGACCAAGGGCAAAAATTCGTATCAATTTTCTGAATATGCGGTGTAAGACGTTATCCCGTCAAAAATACAAAAATTCATAAATTACACTTGCAAGTGCATTTAATTAAACAAAAAATTCATTTTTAAGCACCTTACGTAAAACTTAAAAATCTCAAAATATAAATACAGTCTGCTATGCAGCCGAGCAATACAAATACTCAATCCGGTGGTATATCGCGGTGGTATAAAAATGTTTTCGGCTTTCTATGGACAACATACTATTTGTAATGACATACTCATTATTTTCGATTAGGTATATCAGTAAAATAATGGACACACACTCCTAATATATCTACCCAGCAAATGTAGAATATATAATTCCCCTTCGCCTTTCTTTATCCCAGAGTCAATACAAAATTTATCAACTCTCAAAAATGAGAAATCTCTTTGAGATTTTTGTGTTGGTAATTTGGTTTCGTACTGAAAAGTAAGGTTTACTCTTCAGGTAGCTACGACCGAACTACAAAAATTCAACTCACGCTAAATATATTATGTATATAGCTAGAGGGTATTGACTTAGCCAATTATATTCACTAAATCAAATTCAAAAACCAAGACAGAAAACTCATGAGTATGTCATTACAAATAGTATGTTCATATGTTGCCTATAAAAAGCCGAAAACATTTTTAACTTTGTAATTATTCGTGCGGGCATTATACGCACACAAATGAGATTTCTGCTCCTATCCTAAAATTCACCCCAAAATCAACTCAAATTCTCTATCAAATTCATCATAAATTTACCCCAACTTTACTTTGAAATTCTACCTAAAATTACAACAAATTAATTCTAAAATTCACTCTTAAATTCAACCTATAAGTCACTCTAAAATATATCCTTTAATTCAACCTACCCTAGAAATCACCCTAAAATTCACTGGAAAACCTTCTCTAAAATTAACCCTAAAATGCACTCTAAAATTCACCCTAAATGTCAGGAATTTAGAAAGCGAAAACCCTTTAGTAGCTTAAATAAGAATTTCATCAAATTTAAGAATTTGTGGAGTTTGGAAATTTTAATAGCTGAAAAATTAATTTAGTATTTTACATATTTTATAGATTTCAAATTCATCGTTTATTTCGAATTTGGACTTATTGATTTTAGAAATTAACGAATTTTATAACATAGTTTGGAAAGAAAACAAACTAGGAAGTTTAAGAAAATTCAGAAGTTTTGTGCTGTGCCGATATTAGAATTTAATAAAATTATTGGAAAATGGCAGTTTAAAGATCTGCATCTTTAACCCTTGTGTCAACACGAGAATAAAACGACTTCTCACCAACACGATAAACCCTTGGTGTGTTTAAATTTAATCAAGAGTTTTGCATCAAAGAATGATAAACACTAAATATAGAAACGATATCATTATAAAAAATGTCATTTACCTTTATTATAAAAAAGCTTCATTCAGTTACAAAAAATCAAAAACACACCCGGGTATGTCGTGTTGACACAAGGGTTAAAATTAGTATAAACTTATAAATGCGTCAAATTTATGAATCCTGATACATATTTAGAATATTTTTACAACATTTTTGGAATTTAGAATTTGTATTAAGAATTAGACATTAAATTTAAGATTTTGGAAATTTAGAAAATTAATAAATATGTAAATTGTAAATTTTAGGAATATGAAAATTTAAATAATTTAGAAATACAAAAATATAGAGTATTATTTAGAATTTATTATTTTAGTAACATGTACATATCGTCGGTGACAATGCAGACACATTTGCAATTTTTTCAGGAAATGAGAAAAACGAGCGAATTTGCTATAGTAGGTTAGGTAGTTAAGTACACTAAGATAAACAAACAAAATTGATTAGTTCTTCACTTTTGAACGTTTTGTTATCTCCAATTTAATTTTAAAACCAGCAAACACTATTACTCGTACCAATAAAATGATTTTCACAAATTTTGGTGATACAAGCTTTTGCATCGTCACCGACGATATGTATTTGGTTCTTTGGTATAAAAGGAAAAATTAGAAAGAAACAGCTACTCATTTCACGAGAAACTGCGATGGACTCTCCCATTCAGTCGCTTGTTAAGGAAAAACGGAGTGCCAGGCGAGTTAAGTTCCTCCACCGCCTACCGGTATAAACCATTAAGTTTTTCCTGGGTTACCATTGAATCGAGAAAAATATTTTCTACGCCGCAAACCAATATCAAAAACTTGGAATAGTTTAAAAGTTTTCAATAATTTCGAAATATTCGAAATTTTAATATATAAATACGAATTATCAGTGAGTCAAAGGACTTCAATCCGATGTTTTGAATTTCAATGTCAAATTTTCATAAATGATGAATTTTAATTTGGCAGTTTGAATTTGATTTGGAAAAGAATGAATGTGATAAAGGCGAATTTGATTTGAAAAAGGATAAATATGTTTTGGATAAAGATGAATTTCATTTGCAAATTGATGAACCTGATTTATAGAACGTTGAATTTGGAGTGCAAAACCTATATATTTAAATGCTCCGCTACATTTGTGCGAGTTGAGCCGATTGAAAACAGCAGAAGACATCTCGTTGCATCCTTTCGGCCGTTGTTCTTCAGTCCATATGTACAAGAATATATTTTCCTTTTTTAAAAATTTTTTTGAAGATCCATCCACAATAGCAAGAAATGAAAATGTCATCATGTTCTCAGATTCTTCCTTAGCTAAAGTGCTCTTAAACTGTGAACTCGCTTGGCTGTTATAAAATTAACCTTTTCATCTGAATCTTTACTGAATTTGATCTTTCGATGTCCATTAAGCATTGGGAAAATTGATCAGTCGATGTTGTTTTAAAACTGATATTGAAATTACAACTCACGATATGTTTTGGGAAAACACTTTTTAACGGGTGTGTCTACATGAACACTATTGAACATTTTCCACATTCGATGGATGGAAAAATCTCGTGAAAGATTTATCTGGCTGAAGTTTTGGATCGCCAGTAGTGTACAATCGTGAACACAAGAACTATTTATACAATTTATACAATTTTATACAATTTTTTTCCGGTTGTACCGGATTCAAAAAATCGTTTGTTAATTTCGTTAATTCGTTGTAATCCTACACAGAATATGTTTATAAATGCTAGTAAGCATATAGAAATAAACAATCCTTGCCTATTCTTAACGTAGTATTTGGTAAGACAATTTTTAGCAGTTCCACCAGCTCTACGATCGGTTCTAGCGGATGCGCTTGTTTTGGTATATCCCAAAATAAAAGCATCTTGCGCAACTTTTTTACACCATTCACGTCGAAACTATTTTTTGAATTAAAATTCCCTCCAAAAAATATGCCAAAATTTCAAATTGAAAATGTCTCGTTTTGATACAATTAACGTTTTTGTAAGCAGTTTCCTATAGAAAAAGTTACAGTTTGTTTCAAAATTGTATTTATGTGTTTGGGAAGTGTTTTTTTTTATGCAACGGACCATTGAAAAAAGTTTGATTTTGAACCAATCGCTGGATTTTATTTCCTTATTTGGAATGGAAATATTATGAGTTGATGCATTTTGAATAGGTAGCAATGTAGAGTTTAGGTTATAGAATGATCTGCCATCATTAGTTAAAAATAAGAAACAAATGGAACAATGGGTTTGAATTCCAAATTTCAAACTTCAAATTTTAAATTTCAAATTCCAAATTTTAAATTTCAAATTCCCAACTTCAAATTCCAAAATACAAATTTTAAATTTCAAATTTTAAATTCCAAATTTCAAATTCTCAATTCGCAATTTAAAATTTAAAATTTTTTTGTCATTGGGTTGAGGTTAAGTTGGAGTTGAGTTGGATGTGATGCAATAGCATTTAAGTTGAATGGGTTTAATCCAAATTTCAAATTTTAAATTTCAAATTCCAACTTTCAAATTTTAAATTCCAACTTACAAACTCCAAATTCCAAATTTCAAATTCTATCAACGAATTTCATCAAAATTGTTTTCAATCCATGTCTAAACATACTTTTACTTGTCAGTATTTCATGTGTGCTCGTCTTATTCAACTACAAAGCACTTACAAATATTTGGATAGAGGAGAAACAGTAACAACATGATCGTGCTCGATGCCCTTGTACAGCAGGAAAATCGAACAAACTATGAATACAAAATACGGCGTTCTTCCTATGAAGAACAAGCAATACATCCAAAATACTAACAAGGTTCTTCAACAATATAATAGTTAATATGATGAATCAGATCTTAAGATCTTACTTCAGGTTGATCGTCTAAAATACCCTTAATTCAATTAACACAAAACTTGATTAATATCGAAAATCTTTAAAGCCTTGCATAAATTCTATATAATACCACAGAATATATATAAACAGAACAATATCTTCTATAGCGCTTTAGTCCTAAGCTGGTGAACAAATATTTTCGTTATTGTTTTTTCGACTGATTTTGATTTAGAAAAGATAGAAAAATCATTTTATATGGAATCAATGAAACAAAAAAAAATTACAAAAATGTTTGTACCCACCTCTTTCTATTGATAAATAAAAACCAGTACAATTGTAAAACGAAAGAGAAATCTTTACACTTTATAATGTGCTTAAAAGAGATAGACATTCGTGAATAATTTTTGATTTTGGTCTAGTCAGCTTTGCGAAACTTTAAAATCATATCAAAGAAATAACAAAAAGAAAACTTGTAATTCCCATAAGGTTGTGTATAGGGTTTCCAAATATCCGGATTTTCTGTAACCGCGGATATTGAATTGAAATTTATGAAGTATCTGACGGATGCCGGATAACCGTAAAGAATAAACAAAAGGAGTTAAAGTTATGTAAATGATTTTTTATATTTCATATTTGCATATTTAAATAATAACAGAGTTGATTTTGATCACATAAACATAAGTTATGGAATTCAATTACCTAAGACAAGTACGATTTTAAAAATAAATTACAACATTTTTAATATTTCTCGCAGGAAAAAGAAGCGCAGGAAAGACGGGACCTAACTTTAGTGCAAAAATTACTTGAAACCGAAAAGGTGTTTTCTGAATCTGTTGATGTTGGCTTTGCATTTTTTAATACCTTAAATAATAAATCAAGATTTAGGCTTCTTTTACCAGTTTTATTGAAGATGTTAAATTATTGTTTTAAACTGGTCGGAAAATTCGATGTTGTTACCTGTTTAACGGTCGTTGCATTTGAAATATAAAAATTTTATTCTTCGGTTAATGATCGTTTTAATTCTGAATCTGATTCAACAGTCAAAGTAGTTTCATTGCAATGATCTACTTCGTCATCCTTCGAATTTTGTTGGATTCACACTTGGATTAACAAGATATTTTACTAACGCTGAAATATCGTCATTTTTTCGTAAAGTAATTCTCATTCTTTCTGATTTAAGCAAATCACGACTTATTTCGGAATTAATTGCTTCCATTTTATTTCTTAAAACTGATAAAACACCGTAAGCAGCAGAAAGATTGGCGTCTCTAACTATTTAAAAAAAAATTATTTTCGGATACCGTTGAAAAATATTCGCGGTTACCGGATACCGTTAAAGTCACAAATATCCGCGGATACCGGTTACGGATATATCCGAATCAGAAACCCTAGTTGTGTATGAGTTTGTGTAGCATTTCTAATTTATTTGTATTGGTCCTTTGTTTATTTGTTGATTTGATTTTAAAGTTTCACAAAGCTAACTAGACCAAAATCAAAAATTATTCACGAATGTCTATCTCTTTTAAGCACATTATAAAGTGTAAAGATTTCTCTTTCATTTTAAAATTGTACTGGTTTTTATTTATCAATAGAAAGAGGTGGGTACAAACATTTTTGTAATTTTTTTTTGTTTCATTGATTGCATATAAAATGATTTTTCTATCTTTTCTAAATCAAAATCACTCGAAAAAAACAATAACGAAAATATTTGTTCACCAGCTTAGGACTAAAGCGCTATAGAAGATATTGTTCTGTTTAAATATATTCTGTGATAATACCGTAAATATGTAATTGCAAATAATACTTAATGCTGAACTCCAAACAAATTTCGAATGCCTAAAAACCTCGAAAAATCACATAAAATAGCGAAAACCCCGAAGTATCTGTAATCCGGTTACATATCCTCAATGGGAATAATCTCTAGTAAGGCACTTCCAATATATAAAATAAATGTTTAAAATAACCAACTCCGAAAATTGAGACGTCTGCTGGTTGATTTTATATTGCAGTATATGAGTTTTCTGATTTTTTCGACTTTTTATGTTCGCTTAATCTTACATAATCGCAATTTCACGCAATGGCGAGTTCTCGAAATTCTAAATCGAAATGCGAGAGATACTTAATGAACACCCAGAAGTAACTCTAGTATAGTCTAGAAATTAAAATGTAGACGAATTACATTTACTCAACCAACACAGATTTTTGTGGTTTTATTTTCGTTGCAAAATCGACAACAGCATTTTCGTGTAGAATTTTCAATTTTATTTACCATCAGTAGTTCATTCAGGTTTCCTGGTTCGAATAAATCTTGATATCCAGTAGAAAGTTCTTCTGCTAACTGAAATAAAAAGTCCTTTCTAGTAATATTTGTTCCCGTATGTTCTTTGTACAGAATCCAAGCATTAGTTCCAGCTATGTCGATAGAATATTAAAAAAAACTTATGAGGGCCATTTGGTCCATTTCATTCTACACCAAATTTGATGCTGTTGTAGAATGAAATGGTTTTAGGAAGCTTTTTTCGGTTTTGTTCAATTTATGGGGAATTTGCTTAGAGCTAAGTAGAAGTACTTTCTTAGTTGACTTAGCTTTGTATACCGTTAGTGTGGAATTATTAGATTTGTAAATTAAACTTGAAAATTTAGGCAATTTATCTTTTTTTTTGTTTTATAATTTTCGATAATTCCTTTCTATTTGAACGAGTAGTTCCAACTAAAGTCGTATTATTTTTTAAAAGTTTTGGAGCCAGTGATTTGCTTGTGTAAAAATTATCCGTTCTCATATTCCTACCGCAACCAGTAAATGACTCAATTAGATCTAGGGCAACGAACTCACCAAAAGATATTGACGCTGGTTTATTTTCATTTCTGTCTAAGTATGGATACCCATTTATGATATACTTGCTAGTGAAATCCATTGCGAACCAAAATTTATTCCAAATTTTCTTGGTTTATTCGGCATATACTGGGTAAATTTGCACCTAGCTTTAGTTGGAAATAATTGTTTACCAATAGTAAAATTATATCCTAGCACATAGCAGTTTTGACAATTTTTGATGAAAGAATTTCAAACATTTGAGATCAAGGCAAATTTGTCGCTTTCCAGTCATTGACTTCGTTCGTTTTCCATATCGAACCGTATAAATTCCAAGATATCCGTGAAATCTTTCCTAGTCATCGTTTTTCCAAAAAATTCAGGTCCCAATTTTTTTGACCATAAGTAAGACAATTCTAGAGTTTTACCTTCATAAGCACCATACCCATAAAAAATAGCTAAAAATGAGTTGAATTTTTTTTTTTGATAGAACTCACTCTTTTCCAAGCACTTTAGAAGCTTCCATTTCTGTGCATTTACTAATATAATTTATAATATTTTTATTATTATCAAAAAAAAAAAAGCGCTGCTACCTTTTCCTTCGATTACATGTCTTTTTGCAAATGATGTAGGACCATGGATTGTTTTAAAAGGTGTACATACTTCTTTGTGGTCTTCCTGTTCTTTCTCGACAAAATCCATGTTTTATTAGTTCCAACATAGTTCCATCAAGAGCTGTTTCTACTTCTGTATGCTGTATCACTATCATCAGAATATGTTGGTAACCTAATTGTTCTTCTCCGTCTTCGTATATTGGAAATATTTTCCATGTCGTTGTTCATCATCAATATTACTATTGTCATCACCAGAAGAGTTTTCATTTATATATTCTAGTAGTTTTTGTTTTTTGGGCGGCTTGCCATTTAAGAATAAAAATGTATTGCTGGATAAAAAGAGAGATAAGAAAAAGAGAAGATCTAAGAATAATGTGAATTTATAAAAAAACTTTACCTTCCACAATACAAAACACAGTCTGTAATTTCTGCTATTTATCCCCTAACACACGCAATAAAATTGACTAATAATAAAATAGGCGAATACTCAGCTTATATGTAATATCAGTAACGGTTTTAGCTACAAAGCCAGCAACATTAGCCAGACAACTAGAACTAATACAAGAAACACGCAAAGAATTATAGAAACCAAAGAGAGCATGCTGTTATAAAACTAGAGAAACCCCTAAAAGAGGGAGAGAGATTAAAGAGAAGATTAGAGAATAAGAAAAATTAAGAAGAATTTAGAAGAATTTAGAGAATATGTAAAGCCGTTATAATACTTTGTAGAATTATTTAAAAATATTCAAAGTAAACTGAAAAATTACAAATATTAGCATTTGAAATGCAAACTGGTCATTTTGACCGATTGGTATATCGTCGATGACGATGCAAAAGCGTGTATCCAAAAAATTTGTCAAAATCGTGTTATTGGTTTATTGATTGGAACAATAGAGTTGCTGGTTTTTAAATTAAATTGGAGATAACAAAACTATCAAAAGTGAAGAACTAATCAATTTTATTTGTTTATTTCTTTGTTTACATCTTTGTGTACCTACTACGGCAAATTCACTCGTTTTTCTCATGGCCTGCAAAATTAGCAAATGTGTAGATACACTCTTTTCCATCGTCACCGACGATATGTAAGTATACCCATCTCAGAAAAAATTATACTAATAAATTTAAATATTTACAATAATTATTGATTGATTGATTTGATTGATTGATTAGAATGTACGACCAAGCCTAAGCAAGACTCCCGGATGTCACTGCCCTTTACATATAACAAAACCGAAGGAAAGTGATTGTATATTAGCAGTAAAGAATCAACCCGGTTCTAAACACCTAAGTAGTTGACAGTTAGTAAATTTGTTAGTAGTATATTTTTAGTAAAATATTTAGCACAAGACAAAACAATTTCAAGTTCATTTTCTGCTTAACTTCCTGGTTGTTTCAGGCTCTGCAAACATTTCCTAAATTTAAAATCTGCATTAATTATTTATAATAATTAAGTATACATTTAATTCTGTGAAATAAATTATAAATTAATCTTTATGTACTACGAATAAATTAACATTAACAGTTTGTATAACAATAATTAAATTAACTGATACCCCGCAAGTCGCGCTATCGGCTAAGCCAGTACCATTTTGGTCGGGTTTCTCAGGTGCATTAATTCCAATATTACCAATACCAATACCAAAATACACATCGATACCAATACAAACATCAATACTAACATTATGACATTAATGCTTCGATGACACCAAAAAATTAATTTCACCAAATTTAATTCAATTGAATTTTAATAAAAAATTAGTTTAATTATATCAAATTCAGTGAAACTCAAAACCTAATTTACTTCACCATTACTTCTTGATTTAAAATCAGCCCTTAACACCCTTAAATAAATTAAATGCAATTCGGCATCTATGTATGTCAATTGAAACGGCAGCAAACTAACCACTAACAAATAACCTGAAATTCGAGATTTAGCACAAGACAAAACAACTTTCTTCGTAAAGGATACGCATACCCATCAATAATTAATTTCTCTTTCCATTTATTTATTTTCACAATGTGGATATTCATCATGAGAACAATGGTTCATCGCTAACCAGGAATATTTACAATACTTATATATAAATAATATTTTTCATAATACTACATCAAACATTAGAATTTAAATTAATGGAGAAAATTTAGGAGAACATTTAGGAGACAATTTGTAAACCGGTCATTTTGACCGGTTGGTATATCTATAGATGTATAGATAACACTATAGTGTTAAAGAAGAAATTTCAAAAATTCAAATAATTAAAATACAAAATTGTTACTTACCAACTGAGTAATTAAAATACAATTACAAATTGTAATTTGTATTTTCATTACGTAATTCAAATACATGTAATTCGTTACTCCCCACCCTTTGCACCTACCTGGTTTTCATAAACGTATAGGTAATTTTTCCCTTTTTTCACTGTAGTGGCACAACAATTTTATAGAAGATTGATTCGTCGAGTTGAAAGCAACAGTTTCTGCCTCAATTAAAACTCAAATCTATTCAAGCGTCGCACAGTGCGGCGGATTTCAAAAAGGTTGGCCAAAAGTGAAAAACTCACGTAAAATATCTAAAAATCTGCACTCAGGGGTTTTTGGGTCGCTGAATATGAATCTGAAGCCAGAGTTGCAAAATTTAAACCTCTTCATCTCCTATTGGCAACCAATATGCATGAAACATCCTGTAAGTCATATTATAATCAAGATGCATACCATTTTCATGGTTGTTTGGGGGTATACAAAATCTTTTTTACAAAATCTCGCATTACAAAATCTCGCATACAAAATCTCGCATTACAAAATCTCGCATTACAAAATCTCGTATTACAAAATCATCTCGAATAGACTTTTTCCGGTAAATATATGAAATCGCGCGATTTCATATACCATATTTACGAGAAAAAGTTTCTGCGAGATGATTTTGTAATGCAAGCACAGGCTTAGGATCATAAATAGACTGTAGTGTTTAGAATAATAACTAATGTAAAGTAAAACCAAGTAACAGCCAAGTACAATTTGTTTATTGATTTTATGATCACTTAAATTTTTACATACGAAAATTTTCGCATAAATAAAATTATTACATTATCTCGCAATAGAAAATTTATTTTATCAATTAGTATTCAAATACAAAGCTATTAAATCAGTTAACAGGTCTATATAGTTATTTTATCTTTGAAAACTTTGCAGATATTAACATTCCCGACAACATTCGATATGTTTAAGGAGAATTATTTGTTTTAACCGAAGAGTTCGATGGCGGAAAATTATTTTGTTAGGAACGATTTCTTTGCTAAAGCTCCTCGCTGAACCCAGTTGTTGGATTACGGATGGTACTTTCGACGTTGTACCATCCATAATACTACAGCTATTTTTAATACATGGATGTATTGATGGAGAAATATTACCATTGGTATTTTGCTTGATGAGCAAAAAAAGTAGAAAAGTATCATATATGACCAATTGTTTTTCAATTTAAAAAAAAAATTGCTTGGAAAATGAAATTCATTTAAATCCGACAAGACTAATTTGCGATTTCGAAAAAACAGTAGTATCGTCAGCATCATATTTTTTCCGGGTATCGTTTTTAAGGGATGTTTATTTCATTTCGCCCAAATTATTTGGCGGAGGATCCAAAAAGAAAGGTTGGTACCCAAGTATGGGAACATCGAATCTTTATCAATGCAAATTAGAATGATTAAAAACCTAGCTTTTGTGCCAGATTATGGAGTTGCTGCGTATTATGCCAGTTTGTCCAATGAGTTTAATGACACATATGTCAAAGGAATTCGATCATGGTTCAAGAAAAATTACATGGGCAATGGCAACCGAGCACCAAGATATAAACCTGAATTCTGGTCTATAGCAGACTCAGGAAATGCTACTGAATGCTTCCCTCCAACGCAAAATAGTGTGGAAGTCTGGCACCGTCGTTTAAAAGTTGTAGTCGACCAACGAGACTTTTGTGTTTATAAAATAAAAGAGAATCTAGCAAAGGAAGCGATTTTGGTAAAGCTTAGAATTGAACAACTTAAATCCGGTGTCCAGTTTCCCAAAAAAAAAACGAAAGCAAATTAACAAGAATAAAAAAATACAAAGAATATTAAATAAAAAGGCTATAGACTCACTCCAATAGAATTTTTAAACATATTGCCTATAATATAATAATTAGTTAATTAATTTTCTGGCATTGTTATTTTTCAATAATATTTTTGTATTTGCAAGATTTTGTAATACGACGTTTTGTATTGCGAGATTTTATAATGCGAGATTTTATAATTCGAGATTTCGTAATGCAAGATTTTGTAATGCTATATTTTTTTAAAATGCGAGATTTTGTAATGCAAGATTTTGGAGTGCTCCCTTGTTTGGGTCGTGGATTACGAATCTGAAGTCAGAATTGCAAAATTAAAAAATTAAAACGAATTATGCTCAAAGCGCAATAATAATCGTATTTCTTGGACAAAGTTACAACAACAATTGGACAAAAAAATGTTTTTATTATAATCAAAGTACAGCAGATATCAAAGAAAAGGGAAACAATTAATCAAATCTAAATTTATTTACATTTTTCACAACAAAATATCACTTATGAAATGTGACGCGCATTTGAAATTGGAAAAATTGTGGAAATTTCGATGTCCAAAATGCTTCTCGCTCTGGTCGATCAATCACTGAAAAAGTCGATGAAATCTTACAAAAAATCTAAGAAGACCGACACATAAGCAGCATGACATTGCTAAGGAATTAAATATCGATCACAAAACAGTTTTAAACCATTTGCGTAAGGCTGGATACGCAAAAAATCTCGATGTTTGGGTGCCGCAAGAATTTTCGATGAAAAATTTGGTTGACCAAATTTCCATCAGCGAGTTGCTGCTGAAACGCAACGAAATCAACCCATTTTTGAAGCAAATCATTACTGGCGATGAAAAATGGGTACAATACGAGATGCCGTTTGAAAAGATCATGGTCAAAGTAAGGTGAACCACCATAAATGACTTCAAAGCCAGGATTGACGCCCCATAAAGTTATGCTTTGTGTATGGTGGGATTAAAGGGAATCGTACATTATGAGGTTCTAGAACCTGCTAAAACTATTGATTCTAATCTCTACTGTCAGCAATAAAGCAGGCTGCAGCAAGCAAATAAAAAAAATGGTCAGAATTGATCAATAGAAAGCATGTTGTCTTCGATCATGACAACGTCGGACCACACCCATTTTTGAAGACTCGGTAAAAATTGAGAGAGCTTGGCTGGAAGTTTGGACTATGAAAATCACTTGGCCAAGTTTTTCGCCGATAAAACCCAGAAGTTGTACACCGATAAAATTATGAAACTTCCCGAAAAAGGGCAAAAGTTGATAGATAATAATGGCCAGTATGTTCTAAAATAAAGCTCATTTTGAATACAAGAAAAGTTAATCAAAAAATGACAAAAAATCTCAATACTTTTTCCCCAACCTGTTTTCACAAACTTCAATAAAATCCAAATAAGCAGCTTAAAGCAGCCATTTTTTTTTTTTGAAGATAATACTTTCACCTACGACCTCTGATAAGTTTTACAATCGAACACAACAGAACAACACAACTTTTTGATAATATATAACATATCGTATAATAAAGATTGAAACAAGAGATAAATATCGACTACAATTACTGCTTTTTTGATATTTGATACTTTCAAAATTAGTGCATTACAATTTATTTTCATGTTTTACATACTTTCAGAAGTTGATTCCATTTGATCCGATAAGAATTGGTTGTGCTTTCGATTTTCTGTATTTATTTATTAAGCACGTTGTTTACCATTTCCGTAACAATGTTGATACTACTCGAACAAAGGTAGCATTGTGACGAATATTCCAGAGCAGGTAGAAGGAAATGTATCTTCTCTGAGTGATTCCTGAACGTTAGACATGTACTTTAGCCAACCCAGTAGACAAAAAACCCATCTAGGAACTTTTTTTTTTTGGACTTTTGGCCAGCTTTTTTCGATTTCGTTGCACTGTGCGTCGTTGAAAAGGGTCTGTTTGATAATTCGCACGGTGCGGTGCAGTGTACATTTTTTTCTTTATTTCACCACTACAAAATAAATCAAAGTAGACAAGGAAAACAGTATGCACTGCACCGCACCGTGCGAATTATCAAACAGGCCCATAGATAGAAAAACGCCAATAAAAAAAAACAGGTTTTTCCTTTGTTCTATGAGTGGCACTATTCTGGTTTTCCCGGGGAATTGCGAATTGGGAATTGATTTATTGTCAGTTTTTAGTATATTTTGGTTTTCTTTTTTCCAAAGCATACTGAGCGTTTGGTATTTTATTCAATTTTTGGGAAAAAATAATTCCCAGCCAAATTTTTAGGGAAAAATAAACAACAAAATTGCTATGAAATGGAACTATTTTTCCCCAAAATTTAGTATGCTTTGGAAAAAAGAAAACCAAAATACACTAAAAACTGACAATAAATCAATTCCCAATTCGTAATTCCCCGGGAAAACCAGAATAGTGCCACTGGTGTGGGGATGTTTTAATTTCAAATTTTCGAAATTCGAACAAAAAGTCGTAAATTGGTATGTTATACCATTACAGTGATGGTGTTTTATCATCACTGGCATTTTTTCAAGTGATATTATGGTGGTGGTTCTAAAAAAATTAATTAATTTGAAAAATTTCGGTTGTGTAAGTATAATTGAAAAATTATATGGTTACTTAATTTATTTTAATTTAATTAATTTGATACTTTATTTTATTTAAAATTTATTTTTTTGTCTTGACGGTGATCTAACCTATAAAAATTAATAAGCTAACTAATTTATTTATTTATTAAACTCTGTGTTTAATAAAAAATTAAAATTATTAACTTTAATTTAAAATTTATTCAAGGCAAAACAAATTTGAAGTCATGGTAGATTATTTGGAAATTCATACCGAAATGGACGCAGGTAGTTTTGGTGATGCTGCCACAAAATCTTCTTTAAATGACGGCTGGTATGAATTATCCAACCGTCTAAATAGTGAAGAACCTCGAACACGGTATGCGGATGCATGGAAGAAGGTATGTTGTATCCGTATGTTTATAAGCTTTATTATGAATTAAATGAGAATTATAAACATGTATTTATTTATTTATCTATAAGTTGCGGGCAGATTACAAAAATAAAATTAAATCAAAGATGAGAAACATACAGATTGACAAAAACAAAACTGGTGGCGAAATTAGAAGTGTTTTTCTTACATCGTTAGAGGAACGAGTCGTCCAGATTACGGGGGTGACAGAGTCTGTATTAGGAGCGGCTGAGCAAAATGTTAATACTAGATCACTTAAAACCACAACAATAGACGTCATTCCTCGAAAACAGCGACGGCGTGTAACCAGAACTTTCCATTTATTAGATGAATTTAACTCCCACAGGAATGAAATAGAAAAACACATGATTGAACATAACATTATTGATTTGCCAATATCTAATATTTCAAACAGAAATCAGTGGCTAATTTACGAAGAAAGGCGCCTAAGGATGGAACAAAAACGCCTAACCATATAAGAAAAGCGTTTAACTGTGGAGGAAAAGCGGTTGCGGTACCGACACTAAATTTTTGATATTATAATATACACTAAATTAAATTAAACTTAGAAATAAAATGAAAAAAAATCTAATTTGAAATAAAAAAATGTAACCATTTTATTTGTTAATTTTATTAAAAAACAATTTAGCAAACTTGTTATGTATTGCCGTTGCAATTTCCCTTTCTCCAAGATCGTCATACTCTCGATCGGCACGAATAAACTGTAGAATATTGTAGATTGGCTTATAAACATTTAATATTCTCAAAACTTAATGGGTTATTAGACCGAAGACCTCTCTTCTAATAGGCAACGTAAAGTATTTTCTAGCAATCCGATTAACTTTCAATAGGATATTTACATTTTCTGTTGAGTGTATTGTTTGCCTCTCATTCGGGTTACGATATAGTGCCGCCAAAAAATATTCTAGTTGATATCCCGCATCACTCGTGCGAGGTGGTTTAACACCCACATGCCCCTACAGTAATAATAATCCCGCATCACCAAGCAGCCATGCACCTCGTTCTCTTCCGTCTTTTGACACAAGTCATATCGCAAAAAATCATTAGACAATATTAATAAATCGTAATTGCATATCTAAAAATACAATTTAAGTAATAGCACAACAGTATATTTAAAAAATATTTCATTATCTTACCGATTGTACATAGTAGCGGGGTGTGATGATATCGATGTACGTTCAATCTATACAACGAATTACTCCAGAATCCCTGGTTATACAAATGTTTTCTACGTTCGTGGGAACTTAATAAATTGGTGGCTGGTGTTTCCTGCAAAAATTGTGTTATTTTACAAACGGTTCTTGGAATGACCGATTTTACCAGCAAAATGTCAAAAACTGTTCGTTTCCGAAAGAAATTTAGTTTTGCGCACTAGGGGTACATTACATACCGAAACTTTATTTGGTCTACCAAAGAGCATTTTTACAAAATTTCGACTGTTTTAAATAATTTTGACGGGAATGAGTTTAGATAAATGGTTAAATGAAATTAACCGTTCTAGATCTGTGGAAATTAAAATATTTGTTAACACCTTTTAAAGGATACTACTTTCTAAGGGGTCAGGTCCCTGGATCAGGTGTACTCCCTGGATCAAGTCTTTTCTATCTATATACAAATACGTAACTACCGAAACGCGAATAATGATGCAGCTCTGTATCAATTGGGGCGGTATATCAGCAGCAGTGAAGAAATTTTGCTTATTCTGAGTTTTCAAATTTATGAGCGACATACAACCGTCATCCATTTCAGTATTCACTTTTAAAATGGAGAACATGTTACTTTCAGGACAGTAACAGCTTACAAAATATTTGACGTGGAACACATCGACTTAAACGTTCCACAGAAGAAAACAAGATGCTGAAGTGGATGGAATTCCCAGTAGTCGAGCATACTTTGACCGACACTTTGGTGCTTAACCCTACAGTGCATCCGAACAACAATTCGATGGTCTAACTTTATTTGATAATTTAAAGTGTGTATACGGGTTAGTTTATAAAACGTACAGAGAAGTTTGCCAAGATCTGCTGGGTCAGACGTTGTTAGAGGCATCCGTTTCTTGAATGCCATTTCTCATCATAATTATTGTTACCACCTGCTTTCCTTCCGACTATTGAAAAACTACAAAATGATCGTTTAGAGCGAACGCACTATGACTCACAAAAAAGGCGCTTAGTCGAACATTACACGACATCAAAGGCGATGAAGGTGAGTGGAGATACTGTCATTTTAGCGGAAGGTTAGCTGGTGGTTCCAAGGGAAACACCAACTGACGAATTGAGCGCCTGCTGAGATCAATCACATTTGTTACACATGTCAAAAATACTACGAACTAACGAAGAATATTATAACAGTTCATATGATTTCCACAAATTTCGGTTCAGTGTTAAATTCAGTTGATGATTTAAAGTTAATCGTGTTTCGAACCAATATTACGCAAAAATTACAAGAAGAATGATTGGCTCGCGAAAGATCGAGAAAAATGACAGCATCAGCCATTTAAATCTAGAAATTCAAAGTATGCTATCCGATACCGCTACAAAATTCAAATCAATCGATATAGCCACCAACAACGATCAGGCGATATTCTTTCACATAGGGTTTTTTAACTCGTTGGTGCTAAATCGGATGCCTCCTCATATTCTTTATCTCAAAGTTTGTGCCAATAATGGTATTACAGAACTACCTAAATTTTATTTATACAAACCTACAGTAAAAAACCCTAATGAATAATAACATAAAAACTTTCAAAATCTCAAAATATTTTAGAAAATAAAATTTAAAATACTAATTTAATTACAAATGTATAAATACAGACAAAATTGGTAGTTAAAAATCACATTTACGAATTGCATCACGGATTCACGGAAAATCTCTATTGATCTCGAAAAATCAAAAAAAGAAATATTCGCTAAATATTCTAGACATAGAAGCCCTCAGTTAATTACTTCCATATAATCAGTCGTGTTGCATGGAAGATGGGACATATAAAAATTCCCTTTGGCGTAGATTTCGTTTGGGAACATAAATGCGCCAGGTAGAAGTGAGGTCTAAACAATTAACCCGTCCACGTAAAGAATCTCCCACAAACATAGCCGCGGTAAATTTACGACATTTTTCTAAAGTGTCCTATCAACATAAGCCGGCAGGACATACAGGGTGAGGAGAAAGTATGGAAACCCTTAAAAATCTCACGGAGTTCAGTCCAAAAAAATGAGCAAGATTTATTCTTAGGTCATTTTCATCAAGGAATTTAATAATGAGCTTGGTTGTGACCTTGACCGTCATTTTCAAGGTCATTTGGAGGTCAAAGTCTTTTTTTGAATTAGAACCCCTATTTTTGATGACAGAATCGAAAAGAGCGATCAATTTTAAGTTGGAGTATGTATTTTCCATAACCTCCAAAGATCATTTACGACTTGGTGAGTCAGTAGAATACAATGTACCATGGAATATAATAATTTGCCAAAGTAGTACGGTCGCTCTTGTATATAACGTATGCAGTTCGATTTGTATATTTGTAGTTTGGTCATAGCTACTTGATTAGTAGATCAAACTTTTCAGTACGAAACCAAACTACCACGGAAAAAACTTAAGGAAATTTCTTTTTTTTTTAAGGGTATGTGGGGGGAAATGGTATTTCTACTTTTTTGAAGTAGATATATTATGAGTAAATGCTTCCTTATTTCACTGGCTCACCAAGTCGTAAATAATGGAATGCTATTAAAAATAATATATTTGTCTATAAAAAAGCCGAAAGAATCATATTGTTAAAAAATAGACAAATTTTCAAAATTTCAGTTCTAAAATCAAACTAACGCAAAATTCAACAAACGAGTGACCTACTGACCTGTCATAATCCTCAACAATAAATCAATCGGAATATTGTCTGCCTTATTTTTGTTGGCGGAATTTTTCTCGCTAATTATCGTGTTTTGTGATCCCAATTTACAAATTGTCTTTATTAAATGCCATATAAAGGTTGTTTATTTTATAGGTTCACAACTTTGAATTGGCAACACTGCTTTATTTGACAACCCATTTAACAGCTGGTAGTTGCATTTTGTTCAGTTTGGTTACGAACGTTCCAAGTCTTTCTTCGAGGAGATTTAAATAGGTTTCGGCTGTACTTACTCTTGAATGGATTGAAATAAAATATACCAAGTTACTCTTGAAAAGGAACCATTGATTTGGTATGTTAAATCGTACTAAAACACAGAAAAAACTCAATTTGAATATTTTGACAATACCGAAATACCGGTATTTGAGACAACCATTACCGGTATTTCGGTATTCTAAAAATCGTCCGGTATCCCGGGATTTCGGTATTCGGTATACTGGTATTGCAAGCACTATGTATACCCACCTCATCAGCAATATTTGACAAAAAATGAATGATCATAAATGTTAACCGTATCCGGAAAACTGTAAAGCATCAATACCCTTTGATTTTTCTGTTCAGCTCAGCTTTTATAAAGCTCCAATTGCTTATCAAGAAAAACAATACTTTCCACCAATTTCGATGTTTCAGTTGACAAATCTGCCGTCACATAAGCTATGGGATTATCACAGTAACAGGTAATTTTCGGCTACATCGCATTCAATTGCTCCTACACACATAATCCTCAATATCATCACTAACCACCTGATTATCTTTCTTAACCTCAGCCTCTTTAGCTTTGATCAAGCCAGCCAGAACTCTAGTGAGGTTACTGTCCGCAATGCAACGTGGACAAAACCATTTAGCCTTCGATATAAGATGTACAAATTGCACATCCGTTTTGACATCAAATACATTGCGAATGAAACCATTTCAAACAACCGTTACAATTAAGCCAATTTTGCTTTTTCGAAAGACACTTAACACCAAATTCTTTTTTATTACACACTGCACATTTATCGGCCATAGTAAATTGAGTTTGTTATATTATTAGTATAATAAATTAATAGAAATTAAATCAGCCTTTACTTATAGATTAATTATTTGTTATAAGCTTATTACAATTTTAAGCAGCCTTACACCAGTTTATAACAAATAAGAAATATACTAAACATTAACTTTATGACTTAAATACTGGCCAAATAAAAATTTACACTTGTACAACTAATCTCAAAACTCCCCATGTCACATTACTTTATCATTTTAATTAATTTCTTATTTGAAAATTAAAATTTGAATAATTTAACAATATCATCAACAAACCAAAGAGGAAAAGTTGTATTCACATAAGTATATAATGTGTATGTACGAATATATACAGGGTGAGGAAAAAGTATGGAAACACCTCCTCGCAGAATTCGGTGAGCAAGGTTTATTCTTAGGTAATTTTTCAATAAGGAATTTAATGGTGAGCTTGGTGGTGACCTTGACCTTCAAGGTCATTTCGAGGTCAAGGTCATTTTTTTAAATAAGAACCCCTATTTTTGATGACAGAATTGAAAAGAGCGATCAATTTTACGTCCGAGTATATATTTTCCATGACCTCCCATGATCCTCAAGGTAGATACACGATTGCAAGCAACTTTCATACGAAATAAACAAAATATTTGTGAACCAATTTCTATTGATAGTATTCATTGTCTTGGTTGCTCATTTTGTTTTGCGGATTTAAAGAATTGTTAGCAATTACATCGATTTTTTTATATTGGTACTTACTTAGTGCTAAAATTAGAAGGTGTTGGCGTTAAACAGGATTTAGCGTAATTTAGTCGCTAGAAAGTATTGAACATGGTGGATAGCGGAAAAAACAAAACCAGTTTTCTCAGGAATGAGTAGTCTGATTAAAACGTAAATACTCGCAAACCATTAAAATCCGAAAAATGTCAATTTGGTATGATGAGCGTATTCTAGTCCTGAGACGACGATATGTTGCAAAATCAAACGAAAACAGACTAGATCTACAATTAAGTAATGCAACCGAAATTGATTTTCCAACGTCGTCAAAAGTTTTGTAATGAAAATTTGGGTCCTTCTACATGCAATAGTTGTAAAAAAAACTTTGCTACTGTCCGGAGGTACCAACAAATGTATTTAAAGGTATCTAAAAGTCTTCAAATCCTTAAGCAACGCATAGTTTTTCGTGCAAGCTTAATACGAAATTTGAAGAAAAAGAATTATAAATTAAAAGAAGCAAATTAAAAATTATTGTATGCTCTAAATACAACAAATTTAGAATATTTAATTAATAGGCAAGAGGTAAACGAAGACAGCAAAGAATTTTGTAAAGCCTAATCAAAAGATGATAGCACAAAAATTATATTTTAAATCTCCTACAGCTTATAATTACATGCGCGAAATTATCCGGTTTAATATGCTATCAAGGCAAAGCTTAGTTAATTGGAAGTTAGTGAAATATTTAAAGCCCGGATTTAACAACCAATTATTTTTAATTTAAAGGAAAAAACATAAGAATTACCGCCTCTTGAAAAGAATGTTGTGATGTTGTTTGATGAAGTAAAGATACATCAAGGACTTGATTTCGACTCGGCTGTCGATGAGATAAATGATTCGAGGTGTATTCTATAATTACAGTGCTTTCATATTTTGCTTCCGCTTCTAGCGTCAAGGATTCCGATTTGGTAAATTTAATTAATAGAAATAGCTATCTCAATTCTTTTTTAGATTGGTTTTAACGTAGATGGTATTATCTATGATCAGGGAGCAACTAATCGGCTTGCATTCAAAATATTAGGCGTTAATAAAGAAAATCCTTTGTTTTATGTTAATGAGAAAATAGTACATTGTACTTTTTACACTTTCTGTCGTAGGCACTTGGCGAAACACATATATATTATGTACACACATTTTTAAAATTTTTTAAAAACACTTGTTAAATATTTCGCAAAATTACAAAAGGTTTAAAAAATCACTCGATCGATTTCGGCTTATTAGGCCATCATCAGGAGTATCTACTAAACTGTAAAAATAAAAATGTAGTTTATATATATATATATATATATATATATATATAGTTGGAAAAAGCAAAAAATGAAACCAAAATATACAAATAAAAAAATTTGGGAGTGGTAAACAATAAAATTGGTGACAGCAATAAACATTAAAAATTAAAAATTAAAAAATTAAAAAAGGGGGTGAGTTAAACACAGGTAAAATTGGTGAGAGCAATAAACATTAAAAATTAAAAATTAAAAGGGGGTGAGTTAAACACAGGTATATGATTATTGATTAGTCAACGGTCGAATAATAAAATTCCAGATATTGATTTTTTTTTTCCCCTTCTTTATTTTATTATAACCCGACGTATTAGTAATTTTATGGTATGGAATGAGTATGTGAATAAAACAATGCGGGGTCGGTAATTGGTGAGAAACGGATTTCTCTCTGTTCGTTGAGGATATTTTGGTTAAGAAATATAGCTTTTCGGATTTCGTAAGATTCTAAGTTGTCTAAACGTCTGCTTTTTGGTTGTACATGTAATATTTCTAAATTGTTTAAACTGGATGTGTGATTTTCTAACGTTAAATGATTATAAAGGGATGATTCATGGCTACCAGATAAATGTTCTTTAACTCTAACTTCAAAATTTCGCCCAGTCTGTCCGATATAAGAGGAACTACAATCATTGCAATTGATCTTATAAACGCCAGACTTGGAAAGGCGATCAATTCTTGGTTTGTTGTTAAAAATCATTTTCTTAATTGTATTGTTGTTATAAAAAGCAAAGCTAATATCTGTATATTGTGTCACGATGTTACTAATCGGTTGACTAGTTTTTCCTATATACTCTAAGCGGCGCCAATTTTTCGGCATTGGGCTATCAGGTGGATAAATGTTAGCTAAAGCTTTATGTTTCAGTTTTCTGTTTAATAGCTTTAATATAGTCTTAGCTGCATAACCGTTATTCGCTGCTATTTCTAAAATTATATTAAGCTCTGTGTTATAATTGGATATGGTCAAAGGAATGTTTATTAATCTACCTAAGAATGAGTGGAAAGCTGACATTTTAATATTATGGGGATTGTTTGACGAGTTAGGTATAATGGCGTCTGTATACGTGGGTTTTCTATAAATTTTGAACTCTAATGAAGAATTAATTCTGGTTATTGTTATATCTAGAAAGTTAATAGATTTGTTTTCTTCGTTTTCTACCGTAAAATTAATGGTGGGATATTGAGAATTTAACCAAGTGAGAAAAGAGGTTAATAGCCTATCAGTTCCATTCCATAGACATAGTATGTCATCAACATATCTGTACCAAAAGATCATATGACGGAAATAAGGATTATTGCTTGATACAATCGTTTGTTCGAAGAAATTCATGAAAATTTCTGCTAACAAAGGTGACAGAGGGGAGCCCATCGGTAGACCATCAGTGAATCTAAAATACTTATTATCAAAGCAAAAATAATTTTGTTTAATACAAGTTTCAAATATCAGCTTCAGTTCATTCCGAAGGCTTCCATCTGCAACATCCCTATCTAAGTAAGTACATATAAACTATTTGAGACAAAATGTTAATTGGAATAGAAGTGAAAAGACTAGCAACGTCAAACGAAACTAATTTTGAGTGTAGTGGAATATCAACATCTTGAATTTTGCTAATCAATTCTACCGAGTTCTTAACCGAGAAAGCCGAAACGAAATTAGTATGACTGTTGAAAAAGTTTATGAAACCCTTACATAGCTTGTAGGCATAAACCATAAAGAATTGGGGCAGATGGATTCATAACCGTGTACCTCCAACCAGTGCCATCAAAGACCTTTGGGCATTGGTTGATACACTTACTGACCAAAGTCTTAAATGACCTAGTAGGATCTCTATTGAGCTCTAATGCGTTGCTTTCTGTAATGAAATCAGAAATTTTATTGTAATAATCGATTCTTGTGAGAACAGTGATCGTATTGCCTTTATCCGCTTTACAGGCTATCAGGTCATGATCACGTAACTTTTTCTTAATCTTACCAATCACTTTAAGGTTATTATTAGAAGAAGAAACAGAAGAATGAGAGAAGATAGAGATTGATTAATTGATCAGAATGTACGACCAAGCCTAAGCAAGACTCCCGGATGACACCGGGCCCTCCGTACACCCTTTACAAATAACAAAACCGAAGGAGAGGAAAGGTATATTAATAACAAAGAATCAACCCGGTTCCAGACACCTAAGTAGTTGATAGTTAGTAAATTTGTTAGTAGTGTATTTTTAGTAAAGTATTTAGCACAAGACAAAACAATTTCAAGTTTATTTACTGCTCAAAAATTGCCTAAATTTAAAATCTGCATTAATCCTTTATAATAACTGTTCTAACTATAAATTTAAGTCTCTGAAATAAATTATAAATTAATCTTTATGTAACACAAATAAGTTAACATTAATAGGTTGTATAACAATAATTGAATCAACTACCACCCCGCCCGTCGCATTATCGCCTCAGCCAGTGCCATCTTGGTCGGGTTTCTAAGGTGTTTCTAAACTAAAAACCATTTTAACTAACCAATATCAATCTTAATACTAAAACTAACATTAAAATTAATACCACAATATGAACATTAACACCAATATCAACATCAATACCAATATCCACATCAATACCAATACCAACATCAATACTACCATTAACATTAAACGCACATTAAAGATTTGATTACACCGAAAAATTAATTTCACTAAATTTAGTTCAATTGAATTTTAATAAAAATTAATTCATTTTCATCAATTTCAGCGAAACCCAAAACCTAATTCTGATTTAAATCAGCCCTTAACCCCTTAAATAACTAAGTTCAATTCGGCTTTCAAATTGAAAGGTCATCAAATTAATCACTAACTAAATAACCTGAAATTCGAAATGCATAAAAATTGTTATTCTAAATTAAGAATTTTAAATACTAAATATCTTTTTTTAAAACTAAAACGGGAAACTAAAAAATCTGAAACCTTATAAAATTTAATTTCCAAATCTATAGCTTAAATCCAGAAATTAATTAGCTAATTCCAGAAATAGCACCAAAAAATAAATAAATAATTAATTGTTTATTATTTTTCTGTTTAAGAAACTCTTCAAAAAGTTTAAATTAATCTGGAACATTTTAAATACGAATAGCTTAGAGTTGCCATACTAAATTAGATAAATAAATCGAGTTAATAAAGATTAGAAAATATATTTAAATAAAAAGCCGCGTCCGGTTTCTCCACCCTGAAAATCCAAATGCATCCGTTCCTAATTATTAATTAAATCCAACACATAAAATTTAATTAATTATTTAATTTTAAACAATTTCTAAAATTCGTATTTAAAATCTTCTAAAACTTAAAACCATATAAGTTTAATTTCCAAATTTACAATTTAATTAGCTAATTCCAGAAATACATCTAAACTCTAAAGTCAAACTAAATAATTAATTAGTTGATTATTACTCTATTCCAGGGGCGTCCAAGCCAAATTGGAATTTTTGGCAAATTTTCAAAAAAACTAGAGCAATAAAACAGCGATTAGAAAAAAAAACCTACTGGATAACGCGGTAACTATTTATGTATCCATAGCCAGAGAATTTATTATTCTGGGGTGAGTGTGAAGACCACCACAATTTTTATTCTATTTTGAGGCATGGGCCGCATGTTGCAATATGTAACAACTACTACGGTGATCTTCACATCTATTCCGGAGTGAAAAATTCTTTGGCCCTGGATACATAAATAATTACCGCGTTGTCCAGTTGGCTTTTTATTCTAATCGCAGTTTTAATGCTCTCGTTATTTTGAAAATTTGTCAAAAATACTCATTTCGCTTGGACGCCCCTGCTCTATTCAGTTTAATCCCACAGCAAAATAATTTAAATTAATCAAGAACACATTAAATACTAACAGCTTAAAGTTGTCATGCTAAATTTTAATATATGTATAGGTAACTCAAATATAAATCAAAATCTATTATTTTCCTATGTGTACTATTATATTGGAACTTTTGAAAACACCTGACGATTAAATAAAATAGAGTAAAAATAAAAATATAAATTTTATTAACGCATTTCAGCCAATAAAAATTGTTTGCAAACCATTCCCCAACATATCTACTTGCATCGCATACATAATAGATTGAAAAACAATAAACAAATCAAATCTATCGCATTCGATTGACATTGTACGGTAAACGAAAAGCTATGCATTCAAATACAACAGTATTTAAATGTGTTTGTTTATAAAAATATTCACACAAAACCGACGGAAATTTTTCTATGAATAACAGTAATTCTAGAAATAAATAACACATCCCAAATACACCTGAGATTCATCAACAATACAACAATAAATATTTATACACACACACATGCACGTATGTAGTACAATGTAATGTATGTGTGTGTCGATTCTAACCTACTCGATTATACGAATTATAAGAATCCCGTTTGAATCGAGCACACGAACATTTGCTCTACATACACATAAAACACAATACACTTGGGATAAAAAACAATTTCCAATTTTATACTACACATACAAACACATATCAAAAAGTAGAAAAATTACAACAGAACAAATGTTCTACAAATGTCCATGTATAGACTAATAATAAACTAAGTACATATTTTAATTAAACACAACCCTTACCAAAACAAAATCATATAACAAAAATTAAAAGAAACAGAAATTTCATTTTTACACAATTCATATCACATATACATATATCAGTATATGTGGTATGAAAATGCCTTTCTAACGATAACTGTGTAGTACCGTTATTATTTTTTGAACATATATTTCCTTGTTCAAATCTTTTCTCATCAATTGATTTTTATTTACACTTTCACTACACTTTTCATTACAAAATCACACGCGATATTAAATAATTTAAGCGAACTACTTACTACGCGACACAAATAAAATTATAATAACGCACATTTAAACCATAATAATCACTCACTTTTAATTATTATTTCAATATATTTTAAATTAAATTAAAATTAAAATATATACATTTAAACGCATAAAACAATCAAAACATTCCACGCAACATCGAAATAAATAAAATTAAATTAAATTTTTGAAGAAGACGACAAAAACGACCGACCAGAAGAATGAGAGGAGATAGAGGAGAAAAAATTACTAATACGTTGGGTTATAATAAAATAAAGAAGAGGAAAAAAAAAAATCAACATCTGGAATTTTGTTATTCGACCGTGGACTAATCAATAATCATATACCTGTGTTTAACTCACCCCCTTTTAGTTTTTAATTTTTAATGTTTATTGCTCTAACCAATTTTATTGTTTACCACTCCCAAATTTTTTTATTTGTATATTTTGGTTTCACTTTTTGCTTTTTCCAACTATATATCCATATATATATAACTACATTTTTATTTTTACAGTTTAGTAGATAAGATACTCCTGATGATGGCCTAATAAGCCGAAATCGATCGAGTGATTTTTTAAACATTTTGTAATTTTGCGAAATATTTAACAAGTGTTTTTAAAAAATTTTAAAAATGTGTGTAATAGTACATTGTGTCATTAGGATTAAAAGTGATATTTTGTTTGACGAGCAATTATATTTGCATGCGGGGCGAAGCGCAGCGTAGCCGAGCAAAAGCAAATATTGCGAGTCCAACAAAGTCACTTTTAATCCGAATAACACATACTATTTTTTCTCCAACGAAGAGTTTATATTGTATCGGTTGTATATTACTAATTATACGAGTAAGTACAAATTATGCAATTAAAACTTCAAAATTGAAACTAATTTTGTTGAAATATTTTGTGAAACTAAGGAGACCATGACTTTTGTTTGGTTTGACTATTGTACGCGTCAAACTGCAAAGCTATAATTCAATATTTTCTTTCTTGCGAACAAAATGTTTGATTCAGAAGATTTATCAAATTTACCACCGGATGTGGTTCTAACAGGAAAAGAAATTGTGTTAAACCTATTGCCATCAAAATCACGTAAGATTTATGAGTGCGCATATAAGCGGTTTTTGCTGTTTATTTCATATACATTATACATATTATTGGGTCTTCACTATATTTTTTTTCTCCTAGTATTAAAAGTATCTACTTTTAAACCAAGGATTAAAAGTGTAGCTTAGCAACACACACATTTTTTAAAATAGTAAGAAAAATGCCAACTTTAATACCCAAAAACAGTATTAAAACAAGAGGTTTTTAAGACGTTTTAGAGAAAAAGATATTTGCGTTATACGACGTCGTACACTTGATCAAATCGATACGTACTAATTTGATGGACTTTGATTTTAAAACTGCTAATGGTAATGTAAGTTGAAAAGTTATTACTGAATTGTATTCTCGTGACTCCTCAAACTCGACTAGGTTGTGTCTCAATTTAACACCACAACAGATTTCTCCAAATAAATTTGAGAAAATGTGTGTCAGCTAGGCAACACAGGTTATCAGTTGTTGCCTGCTCAATACGAACTATGTTTCGTTTTAATCAATTTTCGGATGATGTACAAAATGTTACTTTGCCAACAGCTGCTTTTATTGTAAAAATAGATAAGGTTTTCGATAATTTGAATAGTAGACTTCTAAATGATAAAAATAAATTTAATCTATTCAAATTTAATCCAAATGGTTTCTTACATTGAATCGCCTCAACCAGTTAAACCAGTTAGGACGGATCCAAACAAAAAATGGCATTACTTAGCGATTAAATGATTTAATGATAAATAATCCCCAAATATTTTTCCTATTGACAGACAGTTAGGCTTAATCAAGATCCTATTGAATATTTATTTGGCCTTATTCGACAAAGACACGGTGTAGGTAATCGCTGAAATTCAACAGTAAAGGAATTTAATGATTTATTAAGACAAATTATGTCCATACAATTTTTAAAAAATGCAGCTTCTACGAATTGCGACGAGGATTCTGTTGAACTACTAACAAAAGTTACTTCTTAATAAATTTAAGTTACTATATTATTCTACTACGGTTTCTTTAACTACGGATGCCTCAGCTAGTAACAAGTAGATAACTTAAGTAATATTGAAGAGAACTAATCTATTGATATCATATCTCAACCGGAATATGATAGTGAAATATTAAATCTGTGCTCTGCAAGATAACTATTACAATCATGTTATATTCAATTTTCAAACGACTTGTAAAACAAAATTGTCAGAGTTGTAAAGATAAATGGATAAAAAATTATAAAGAAAATTTAATAATTAATTCAGAATATTTCATGTTTATGAAAAATTAAATAAATGTTGAAAATTTTGGATCTTCTAAGGCACATATGCATATATTTGGAAAGATATTTAATGAGCGGCCTCAGTCAAAAAATATAAAAAAATTTGTTGAAGAATGCATGCGGTTTACAAGTGAAAAGCCTGAATATAATGATTGGTTTTCTTTAAATAATTCTTGTTTCGAACATAATTTAAAAGTTTTAGACTTTGTTATACTAAGTAGTAGTAGTACTTTTAAAAAAGCATACGAAATGGTTTCGTAATAGTTTGATTAAAATCGGTTAAGAAATAACCAAATTCCATCCTATTTGGCCATATTTCAGACTTCATTTAAAAATTATTTTAGAATCCCATTTTTGTGGAATAAAAATTATTTTCATGAAAATCGACTAAGAAATGGCAACCTTTCATCCTAATTGGCAAAAATCATTTTAGAATCCCATTTCCATTGCACTTATTTTATTATCTCGAGTTTAGATCAATATAAAAATGTTTTAAAGTTAAAAATCAAAAACGTTTAAAGTTAAAGATACAAACTAATCAATCACTAAATTTTATAAACATACATAGAACGAGTCCTGTATTCGTGTGCCTACCATTTCCATTTAAATCAAATTCGGAAATAACACATTCTCATAGAATATAAATTAAAGCAGAAAAATAAAATTAGTTTCTTTTGAGAGCGTACGTTTATATAGATCATGTTTTCCTAAAGAGGCAGCACGATCAAAGAAAAAGTACAGAGCGTTTTCCGAAAGAGGCAGCAGAATCAAAAAAGATGTAAAAAACGTTTGCCACTAGATATCACTACACAAATCAAAAACATTTTACTGACGTTTTTCAAAAGGGGACAGATAAAATTAATTTAATTATCATGTATTAATAATAATCACTTTTATAGCACGAAAATATTTTTGTTTATGTTTTAAAATGCCACATAAAAATATCATACAATTTTTGACAGCAAATATTTAGTAACACCTAGTGGCATAATGTGAAAGTTGCTTATGCTTTCGAGTTTTACGAACGATGGTAGCTCTTACGGTTAAAGAAAATTTGACATTTAAACATGATCTGTAGGTACATTTTTATATATTCCCGAAACGAAATATATAACCCCATAGAAACCATAAAACAAGTTGCTCTCAGGTTTTCTTCTGTATATTCTGTTTTCTGTGGTAGAACCTGTAAAGTATATTTTGTAATTCCTCACTTTTCAGTTCATCCACAACTTAGCGGTACGACTCACTTATTTACAATCCAACCAATAGCGAGTCTAACGTTAAATAAAAATTTTAAATCAATGACTTTTGTTAAATTTCAAACTCTTTCGATTTATCTCATGTTGGACGCCAAATTATGTAGCGTACGGCATTGCGAAATAAAAGAACTCAGCAAAATATTTTCAATTGTTTTTTTTTTATTCCAGATTTTTATAAATTTAATTTAACAAAACAATTATTTAATTAAAATATATGTTTTAATTAATTTTCTTTTATTTTTATTTTTAGCGATGAAAAAAATAATGGATCAGACATTAGTTTAAATGATTTAAGTGAAAGCTTAAAAAAAAGTCTACCAAGACCAAAGAGTGGTGAATTCAGAGCATTATTCGAAGGGGGCAGCCCGTAATTTAAAATAAAATAATTTAATTTTTATTATTAGAAATCAAAATATTTAGTTTAACAAAAATGAATTATTATTCTTATTATGTTTGTATCTTTAATTAATTAAATAAACTAGTTTTTATTATTATTATTATTTTTTTAAAAAAAAAGTGTTATTTATTTAATTTTTAACAACAGGTTTGAAAACAAAATACTATTTTATTTTCCTATATAAATATTATATAAGTAATTAAATAGTATATAATTAATTATAATAAACAAACAAACAATTATGAAATATGCTATAAAAAAAAATATTAAGAACTTCTTTCATATAGCTGCTCATTTTTACTTAAAAATCCATCCGTAGTAAAACAAAAAATTAATACAAAATTAAATCTAAATAAATTTAAATAAAACTAATTAATTAATTTATTATAAAAAAAATACAAAATTAAAAAAAAAAACAACAACGTAGAAAGAAAAAAAAAGAAAACAAAATATAAATTTGCAAAATTTTTTTCTTTTAGGAAAACCAAAAAATATTAGTTAATTAATATAACAAAACAAAAATTTTAGAAAAAAAAACAAATGAAAACACTTTGTAATCATGCCTCTTATTATATAAATTATTAAATTAGAAAAAAAGGTTATACATTTTGTTTTATTAATTATAATTTTGTTAATTTTAAATTAGACTGAATTAATTTTTTTTTTGTTTTTAGAACTCGTTATTACGTCAATCATACGTCTTAGTTATTTTCTATTTTGTTTCTATAACGAAAATATTTATCGAAAATTATTATTATAAAAATATAAAATAAAGAAATATCATATAATTATTAATTTTACAGCGCATCATTAGAAATGGTTATATAAATTATAATTTATTGTTTCTTAATATTTTGATTTATTTATTAGGGAATTTAAAATATATAAAAAATATATTATGATAATGTATATTTAAGCTTAGTAAAATGAGATTATTATGTTACGACAGTTTTATTATTCGTAATAACGAGATGAACATTAAAACAAAATATAATTAAAATATTGAAAAATAAAAAATAAACAACTAAGTCAATTCTTATTTAAAAAAAAAAAATAAAAAATAAAATAAAAGAAATATAAAACAATTTTTAAATAAATACAATTATTGTTATTTATATTTAATTTTAAATTGCCATATTTTATTAGAAATTATAATTATATATAAAATATAAAAGAAAGAAAAATGATAAATAGTGTTAATTATTAAATATAATTTTTTTATTTTATTGTTTTCTGTTATTTACTATTTTATTATAAAACAATACTCAATTCTATAAATTAATTAATTATAATCTAAATTAGAAGGAAAAAAAAATGAAACACGTGCATGACATTTCTAAACAACTTGGCGTCCACCATTTTAAACATAAACAACTATACATACCAATTAAATTTATTATCTAGAAATTAGAACAAATAATTTATTTTATTTTTATTTTTTGAGTATTGTTAGCCAGTTTTGTTACTATAATATTAATATTTAAATATATACATATATACTTTTTAAAAATATATTTTATTATAATTTTTTGTTATTTATTAAACTAAAAAAAAAAAAATATAAAAATTAATATATATTTTTTAAAATTAAAAATGAATGCAATAATTATTACTAATTAATCAAAAAAAAAAAAAAAAAAATTATAAATCCAAATATATAACATATATTTTTTGAACTTTGATGCGCTCAATTATTTTGTAAAAAGTTGTAAATTAAAATCAAAAAAAAAAAAAAACATTATTAAAACAAATAATAATTAAACTATTAATTAAACCAAAAAATTGATAAATGAACAGAAAACAAAACATGTAATTATAACAAATGATAAAAAAAGCAAAAATTATAAACCACTATTAGTCAACTAAAAAAACAAGATTAATAATAATATTAATTAATGATCATGATTGAAGAAAAAAAAAATTAGAATACTTGAATGAATGAACTCACAACAACAACAAATAAGAAAACTCACAAAAAAATCAATGAAGAGAGGAAAAATTATAAATAAATTAAAAACAGAAAAAATTTTATAAAAATTAGTTTGAATTTTATTTGTGTGAACCGTTAAAAATTGTTGAGCAAAATGTAATTTAATAATAGAGCAAAGGTAGGTGTGGGTATCTTCTATTTAAACCGTACCGCTAGCGCAGAGGCAAACCTAGGTAAAACGAAGTGTTAGATTCCGCCTCAGCTTGAATCTTTTTTACTTCACTTACCGCTTGGTGGGGGCTATTACCAGACAGTCAAAAACCGTTGAGTATAGTTTGGTTAATACTGATTTTAGTAGCCAATTTGTCTGATTTATATATACAATTTTTACCTAAGAATTATATGCAGAATTGCATATTTGGTAAATGTTACTAGGATATGTACAGGGTGGGCCATCTGTTATTCCTTTTTCTATTTGTAAATAAAACATAGATTTTGTGATGAAAAGTCAAATTTTTTTATTTATAATGAAAGGTGGTTCTATACCATTTATGTATGAACAACAATATCATTTATATGCTTACCACGGCTTCGTCTACAGGCCTGCATCCAAACATCAATAATAATAGTCGGATCAATGAATTTCAGCTCGAATGTTGTTTTTAAGTTGTTGAATTGTTTGTGGATGATTAGCATAAACCTTACCTCTTAAATAACCACACAAAAAATAATCAAGTGGTGTTAAATCCGGGCTTCTTGGTAGCCAAAGAACTTCACAATTCTTCAAATTATGCGATCAGCAAATTTTGCGTGGCATGTCGCTCCGACTTGTTGAAATCAAAGGTCGTTGACACGCAATTCATTCAATTTGGGCCACAAAAATCCAGTTAACATGTTGCGATAACGTTCCCCATTCACTGTGACTCTTGGAGGATGAAGTTCTGCTTCGTGAATAACAGGAGAATTCTCCACTCCTCATATTCGACAATTTTGCTTATTGACGTACCCATTAAGAAGAAAATGAGCTTTATCGCTAAAGATGATTTTTGATAAAAAACCTTCATTTCGTTCAAGCATCCAATTAACAAAATAACGACGATTTAAATGGCCTGGTGGCCACAATTTTTGAGTAAGTTGAATTTTGTAGGGATGCAAATGAAGATCAACATGTTAAATGCGGCGTAATGTGGTTCGTGATATGTTTAGTTCTTGTGAACGATGCCTGATTGATGTGGTTGGATTCATTATGAACACTTTCACTAACAGCTGCCACTGCATCAGGAATACGAACTGGATGAACGTGTTTCTTTAAAACGATCAATAATTTTGCCAATTGCACGCTCAGGACGTCCATTATTTTCATAATCAAAATGCGTTGTTGTGTTGTTATAGCGACTCCATGATGATAAATGGTATATTTTTAACTTTTCATATGTCAAAGAATTTTTTAGAACAGATAACATTAAGTACTAAAATTCATTAATTGAAAAAAGGACCAACAGATGGCCCACCCTGTACATTCATTATTAATTTTAACGTATACATGGTTAACCCTTCTCTTGCGTGGTATGATTAACCCCATACTGAACATCTTGCGGAGCGACGAGCAGTGCTTATTCGCATGGTAGCCAGCCTAGGTCTGGTAGATTGTTGGTTCCCAAATGGTTGAACACAATTAGTTGCCCTAGCCAAGGTAGAGTTTCGATTTTATCCGCAAATTTCTGGGCCGCTTGCAGGATATCATACTGACCTAAACTTTCGGACATACAAAGTATAAATGATAAGTGACAAACCACTATTTAATTAGCCAAAAATAATTTCAAATTTAATTAATTATTGTTTCATTATTAGAGATTTATGTAATTACGTCGCAATGAAAATTTAGCTTGTACAAACAATTTTGAATAGGATAGTGTGTGATATTATTATTTTTTAGCAATGTTTCCCAAAGTAATGTAAGCTCTCCGTTAGTGATAAGGGCGGTTAAGAGTTTAAAATAAATACTTTTTTAAATTCAGTTCATTTTCAATTTATTTTTAAAAAATTACAAACAATTTTGTCTTATAGGTAGGTATGTATTTAACATATCTATAAGAGATTTTTAAGCAAATAAATATACAATTTTAAGAAGCAAAGCTTTAAGGTCGGTCGTTGACGTTCGAAGAGGAATGACGTGTTTTTGTCGTCCTCTTAGCAAATTTAATTTAATTTAGTTTTAATTGTTTTAATCATAAATAAAGTGTATTGTATTATATTTTGTGTCTACTTAATTAATTAATTAATTGATTAATTAGTGTGGTGCTGTTTGTAAAATCAGTGAAAGTTTGTGAATATGGAAAATGCAATCCACCGGGATGCATTTGTCAGGTTATGTTTTTGGATTTAAAGCGAAAGAAGTCAAATTTTTTGATCTATCGCTTAATGTTTCTGTGGTCCGTGTATAAAATTTAAATTTCAAATGTTTAATAATTATGTAGATCTAATTAAAAGTAAAATCGGGAAAATTGTATAAAAGCAGTTGAATTTCTGTTCATTTCATGCACGGACGCGTCTTATTTTTATTGTTACCAATACTTGCACGTATTACTTGATATGGAATGGGAATATATGTGTGAGTTTTGTAGAGTTTTCTTTTAATATGTATGTATATCTATATACTTAGTAATTTAATGTGATGTGTATAATTTCCAATTTCACATTCTCTGTGTTCTATGTATTCATGAACGAGACAACTGTGGGGTTTTTGTTTGCCGAAATGAGGTATATCCCTCTCCTTCTCGATCGTGTTTGTGTTGTTATGTGTGAATGGGAAAGTTATATAAGTGAGAGCGCGAGGCAAAGAATGCAGGAGATATAGTATAGTTGGTCCTTCTCTTATCGTAAGACGTGAACATCACACATGGCATTTGGTTCTTATGATTTTTATATGCGATATGAATGGACATGTATAGCTAAAGGGGAAATTTCGTTTGGTATTGAGTGAACTATGGGCTATCTCATTTACGCAATACCTATTGCAATTTGGTATAGAGTAAAGAGGGAGAAAACCAAAATGGAAAGTATGTACATAGTGACGATCGTTTTTTCTGTCATGACAGTGTCGCGATAGTAATATACGATATATGAATATTTTGTGTTGTCAAAATGTACATAAATTGTAAATTTTTAATGGCATAGGTGATATGGATGGCGGAGATCATTGAAATGGGTGGCTGATACTGGTTGAATTTATCATATTAGGGCGTCTCTGAACCAGGGTTATACTATATAAGTTTCTTGAATGAAATTTTAATTTGAAATATAAATAATAATGATGATTACTATCTTAGTAATAACTGATTAATTGATTTAAATTTTCAGCGATATTAATAAGCAAGATGATGAATTTAATCAATTATTTATACTATAGCGAATTTTAACATGTATATAAATACAAATGGGAATGGATTGGAAGGTTTGGTTGTGATGAAGGAAATTATCAGATAGGGGAAAACTTGATATCTGATTTCTATTGTTGCCTTACTTTGGGGCTTTTTGCAACAATAATGCCGTGTTGTATTTCATGCCCTTTGGAAATGTTTCAAACCAAGTTTTGTTGGTAGAAAGTTGTGCGGGCAATAATTTTGAAATTTTATTTGTATTTTATTTGTTTTAATTTGTTTTAATTAATTTATTGTCAACTGATGAAATAAAATAAATTAATTTCGTTTTGAATTTTGACCGTAAGTTGCATTTGTATTTTATAACAATTGCTGCTCCAGTTACCAAAGTAAGTCGGCTTATACATACAGACATAATGTTTTGGTTTTTGCAGCATGATGGTTTAGAGTTTTGATGATGAAGTATATGGAAGTAGTTGTGGTTAAGTCATGAAACGACTGCAGCAAAAGTATGGCTTGTGTCATCTTTATCCTTATCTAAGTTGTTTTGTTTTATTTAGTTTTATCACATTTTTGTTACACTTTCATCACGGGGTGAACTTCTGTAGTTCTGTAGTTTTGGTGGAAGAGTAACGACTGTATTTTTGAGTTGAAATGGTGTCTGATGTAGCGGGGAGCTTTTGAGTGGGTGAATGATACTGTTCGGATTTACTATACTAGGTTATATTGGAGCTGCTTTCTATAGGTTTTGAATGTAATTTGACTTAATGATAATCACCCACATAGAAATAGCAAATAACTGATTAATTTTATTTAGATTTAAATTTTCAGGGATATAATTGACCATGATCATGATGATGAATTTAGTTATTTACTTATGCTATAACAATTTTAACAACTAGACCACGAGTATTTCAGAGATGAATTTGTGGAGAAACCCAAAGCAGATTACAAGAAACTTTAGGCATTCAAAGGTCAGGCAGCGGATACTAATTATATCTATTAAAATAATCTGATTCAGCCACTTAAAAAATTAAGGTTTCAGAGTTCAAATAATTTTTAATTTATTTTACAATAGTAGTTAGCGATAAATAATTAATTTAAACCAAATATAAATAGTTAATGGGGTTTCACCCTTGTTTGCTGAAAATAACGTAATTTATTTCAGAATATTACACAGTTCCAGAATTAATCATGTTTATTAAATATTTAATTTAACCCTGACTTTCAGAATAAGGTCATATTTTGACACATCTCTACAAGATCAACAAGAAGCTAAAACTAGTAGTTTAGAAAATTGTGATGTCCTGTGCTAACTAATTTAATATATTTATTACTAACAAGTTTACTAACTATCGACTGCATAGGTGGCTGAAACCGGGTCGAGTCTCTTATACTAACATTCCTTTCCTATCCCTCGGTTTTGTTTTATGTAAAGGGTGTACGGTTGATCCGGCGTATCCGGGAATCTTGCTGAGGCTTGGTCGTACATCCGTATCAATCAATCAATCAATCAATTTTAAGAAGCAAAGCTTTAAATTATAGATCTTAAATTTTCCAACTTCATATTCCTGCAAAGTTGTTCGACGCAGAATAATAAACGATTTAATATTTTATTTCATTATTTTACATTATTTTGTTTTATTTAATTTAGGGTTGATCTCCATCGCTTATCAGACGCCGCTTTGTATTGTCATTTTCGTCCGGTTTTGGTAGCCTCCATATGCCATCACTTATAATGCTTTGTTAATAAAATTAAGATCATCAGATTTAACAAAAATATTCGGTGCTCAAAACAGAAGGTTTCAAGACAATAAAATTCTGGATCGTTGGCTTGCAATATGTTTACAATATATTGTTTGATTCCAACAATGTGAGCAATTTGTTTACGACATAACTCAAAAAAAAAATTGAGATGGAGTTTGCAGCTTTCCAAAAGTGTCGTTCATATAGTTTTTGTATTTAATCAGTAATTCGGAATCACATTCCAAATAGTAATTTTCTTTCATTAATGTTAGGGCACAGTTAGTACAATTAAATTTTTTGAACACTCGTTGAGTTAAGTAACCCACAAAATATCTAGTTGATGCATCGGAGTTTTTGATGATGGGCAGTAATTTCAGGTTATTCTGTGTTTCATCATTTTCAGCATAGATTACATCGCATATATTCCCAATGTCTCTTCCTTTTACAAAATTAGATGTTTCGGTTTGATCTGCATTTTTATATATTTCTTCTAAACTTTCCTCCCGAATTACATCTAATAATCTGCAGTCACTATCATCTTCACAATTAGAAAGTGCAGTAAAAGATGTTAAAAATTGTATGGACAATAATTTTGCTATCGTAAAATTAAACTCCTGAACTGAAGGATGCATATTATTGCCATTATTATGCTGATCGAGTAAGGGCGAATGTATTTTCCAGTGCATCCTGATTCAGTCTGGAGGTTAGTAAATATTGGGCGTTGGGATTCTCATTTACCAATGTTTCGAGTAAAATCAAAACTCCATTTATAGTTTGCACCATCCCATCGAAAGAATATACTTTTCTTCCACTAATTAATTTGACAACTTCCAAATAATTTGCCATTTCTTTTAAAAACTTGGAAGACTCACTAAACTCATTACCATAAAACATATGTTTGGAATTGAGAATATCAAATGGTTTATCTAATTTCTCGAAAAACATCCATGTGCCTAGTACTTTCGACTTAACTTGTTCGGAAAAATTATTTAAATCATAGATGGTTTTGATTAACACTATGGCTAAATACCTCCGTGGCGTATTTTACTATCATTTTATCAAAGTGATCAGGATTTATGTGGTTTTCTTGCAATTTGGGACACATTCTAGTTACACTTGTCTGCTCAATTTTATACAACTCCCTAATAACATTCCAACTAACAATTCCATCGGAGCACTGTAGGTCGGAAGTATAAGCAAACAATTGCGAAACGATTTAAATAGATGTATCAAAAATTCCCAGTATTTTGACAGGGCCCTCGTAATTAAGGAAAGGGCATTTTTACCTAATGATTTACGGTTATTTATGCCTTGGTCACAAATAACCATACGAACTGTCAATCCAAGATCAAAACATACATCTATGTTGTTGGAAATGAGTCCTTTTAATAAATTCGGTTTAATTGAATTTTGCGAAACGAATATAGCATAGAATATTCTTTCAATTTTCTATGATACCGCGAATCATAAACACACGAGTACCATTATTTGCCCCTGTGCAGTTATCGCCTAGGTCAACATATCCGTCAATACAATCCCGAACCGAATTATAATTATATAACCGAAGTTTGAATTGCAACTCGTCCCTCATAAATGTGTAAGCTTTTGGTGATCTGTAATATATATTTTGAGCAAGATTTTTATATTCGTCTGCTTATTTTTGCGTTTTCTTTGTCTAGTATGTAGCCGCATTTTACAAAAAAATTTTGAATTTTCACTTTTATTTTGTTTGTCAATAATTTCAGATAATTTTGTTTTTGTTTTTGTTCTTAAATCAATTAACTTTTTATTTAAATTTCTATTTTGCTGTTGCAAAGCTTTAATATTTTTGCTTAATTTAGTTTTTTCGAATTTTAGTTTGTAAATTTGTAGGTTACACGTTCTATTTAATTTGCGGTAAATTTCAATGTTTTGTTCATTTCTATGGCAATTGATACACTTTATGTTGTTTTCATCGATAAGAAGACTATCATCGAAATAGGGATCTAGTAATTTGGCTATTTCTTCTAAAGTTAAATCCGCACAATTTTCTGTATTATTATTATAAGACTTAGTAGGAACCGGCTGAACATAATATGTCAAGTTCGATTCGTTCAATTCTAAATTCAAGGAATTGCGCGTTGTACCATATTTACGTTGAGATTATTATCATTGTCACATGTCACTATATTTATAAAGCCGTGTCCCGTCTTGCCTTGTCGAACTATAATTCGAAACTGAGCATTTAATTCTTGAACGACGTTCCATTTTGGTAAATAATTATATTAAGGAATATTTATGACAAACTAATTAATTAAGTGTTTGTCTGATACGTAAAAATAATTAAACACTACAAAAGCACAAGAAAAAATCAAAATTATTTATAATTCAAAAAAACTGCACGTAAGTGCAACCCAACATGCGAATGCTGTCTGAGCTCACAAATCTAACACAATTTTGATCACTGAAATCGAACTGCGTATAAATTGAATAAATAAAATTTAAACTCGAAAAATTTGTTTTCGTATTATTTCATGTATAATTAATATTAATATTTTTAATATATAATATACCGGGTGTTTCTTTTAAACTGAGACGATCAAATATCTCGAAAAATAGCCACTCTACGGAAAAAATGTCCATAATCAAAATTTAATCATACCGCGGGGGAAATACATTAGTGCAAAAAAATAGTCCCCCACCCCCCGCTTTGTAGGTGGGGCGGGGGTAACTTTTAAACTAAGATAGGAAGCCATATTTTGTATTACAGATACGGATTCTACGATTAAAAGTACGTATGATTTGAATGAAATATTTTGTTCGGTTCATGATAGATGGCGATGTAATCGACGAAATTCAATTTTTTCAATTTCTTCTTCTTAGTTAGAACACACGCATTCGATTCTGCAATACGTTTGAAATAAAAAACATCACGTTTTCATTAGAAATACTCGAAATTCGTCATCAAAACAATTTATTCAGTTTTGTAAATCACATTTAACGTTTGTGTTATTTCTTATCTTCATGTTTTTCGTAATTGCAAAATAAACGATAAAATACTTTAGAATGGACCGTTTAACTGTGCCAGAGAAAATTGAAATGGTTCTGGTTTATGGAGAAGCTGGCAGAAATCTTGAAAATGCTGTTGCTATTTACGCTCAATGTTTTCCGGATAGGATTCGTTCACGTGCTTCATTTGGCCGTACTATCAAACAATTTATTGCTGATGGAAATGTTCAACCGAAAAAGAGGACCCGTAGAGCAACAGTCACTGGAGAAAATAATGAAATTGCTGTATTGGCTGCAGCGACTCATAATCCTCATGTTAGTACACGAGAAATAGTTCGCGATTCCGGATTGTTCCTCACCAGTGTTTGGAGAATTTTAAAACGGCACAAGTATCATCCATATCATGTGTCTTTATACCAAGATCTTCATGGCGCTGATTTCCAAAATCGGGTAACTTTTTGTCAATGGGCACGTGAACAAATACAACAAAACCCCAATTTTTTTCGTTGCGTAATGTTCTCTGACGAATCGTCTTTTACAAACCATGGAACGGTTAATCGATACAACATGCATTATTGGACTGTTGAAAATCCTCACTGGCTTCGCCAAGTTGAACATCAGCGCCCTTGGACTGTCAACGTGTGGTGTGGAATAATTGGCAACCAACTCATCGGCCCCCACATTATTGAAGGCAACTTGAATGGTCAAATGTACCGAAACTTTTTGGAAAATGAACTGCCAATATTACTTGAAAATTTGAACTTAGAATTGAGACGGAACATGTGGTTTCAACATGATGTAGCACGTGAGGTACTTGATCGTGATTTCAATGGTCGCTGGATCGGTAGAGCTGGTCCGATAAATTGGCCCGCCAGATCACCAGATCTTACTTCGCCAGATTTCTTTTTGTGGGGCTATCTCAAAGACAAAGTTTACAAACAAGAACCAACAACACGTGAGAACATGATTGAGCGAATCAGAAATGCGTGTGCTGAAATTCAACCAAACACACTTCTCAGTTGTGTACAATCATTGGAAATGCGTATTAATAAGTGCATTGAAGTCGCAGGCCATCATTTTGAACACTTATTTTAAGCTAAAATTATTTTATTCACCTGCCATTTACATTAATAAATTGTTTTGATGACGAATTTCGAGTATTTCTAATGAAAACGTGATGTTTTTTATTTCAAACGTATTGCAGAATCGAATGCGTGTGTTCTAACTAAGAAGAAGAAATTGAAAAAATTGAATTTCGTCGATTACAACGCCATCTATCATGAACCGAACAAAATATTTCATCCAAATCATACGTACTTTTAGTCGTAGAATCCGTATCTGCAATAAAAAATATGGCTTCCTATCTTAGTTTAAAAGTTACCCCCGCCCCACCTACAAAGCGGGGGTGGGGGACTATTTTTTTGCACTAATTTATTTCCCCCGCGGTATGATTAAATTTTGATTATAGAAATTTTTTCCGTAGAGTGGCTATTTTTCGAGATATTTAATCGTCTCAGTTTAAAAGAAACACAGAAGGTTGATGGTAAATGTTCTAAACAATTTCCGAAACCATTCTGCGAAGAAACCGATATATCTAAAGAAACTTATCCTAAATATAGGCGACGTCTAAATATAACTTCTGAAGTTATGCTCTCAAATGTTTATGTAGATAATCGTTTCATAGTTCCTTACAATCCGTTTTTGACCTTAAAATATAATGCTCATATAAATGTTGAGCTTTGTTCAACAGTTAAGGCCATAAAATATATTCACAAATACATTACCAAAGGACATGATTGTGCTAGAATTGGTGTACAAGTTGATTATAATAATGATCCCACAGCTGTTGTTGATTTCGAAGAACTTCCAATTCATGGTCAGTCCCATAATATTGTTATGCTATCTGTGCACTTGAAAGATGGGCAGTCAATATGTTTTAACGAGAATAGCATTGAAAATGATTTGCGACGTGAATCTATTGCAGTGACGACTTTAACATCGTTTTTTGATTTAAACTTGAATAATCAAACTGCACATAATCATTTATATCAAAACATACCGATATACTACAAATTTAAAAATAGGGGAAAACGATCCCCAAATTCACATCACGGCAATAAAGCTATAGGAAGAATTATAGCAGTTTCACCAAAAGATACTGAGCGGTATCACCTCCGACTGTTATTACTTTCGGTTAAAGGAAGAGAAGCTGTTTCTTTCGTCCTTCGAAAGCTTAAAAAGTTTGAAAATGTAGTATATTAACTTACAGAGAAGCTGCTCGAGTTAGAGGTTTGATAAACGATTCTGCAGAATGGCATTTTTGTCTTTCTGAAGCTTCGAAGTATATGCTTCCAAAATCATTACGCTCTCTTTTTGTTACAATTATTTTCACCGCAATCCTTCAAACCCATTACAATTATTCCACGACTATAAAGATTATATGATTGAAGATATCATTTATTGTGGTCTAGGGCAAGATGCTGCGTTAACGAACTGCATTATTTCGCTGCGCGATTTATGTGAAGATGTTGGGTTTGATCTCTTTACTGTATTACCAGTACCAAATTCAGAAATATATGCCAACCTTATTACAGCACCACTTTGTATTCCTAACAATGAACCATATCTTTGGGATAATCTAAACGAAGCACAGCGTATGGCTGCTTCAAACATATGGTCCTCTATTCAAGGTATAAATTCACAGAAATATTTCAACTTAGATGGCCCTGAAGGTAGAGGAAAGACATTTTTGTACCGAGCATTAATACAAAAACTCAGCACAATTAATAAAACAACATTATGTATTGCTTGGACTGGAATTGCGGCAAATCTTCTGGCACATGGTATAACTTCACATTCTGCTTTTGCACTGCCTTTAAACCTTGACTGCGTTAAATTTCCTCAGTTATTAAAAAACAGAAGGAAGTTACTAACATCAGTGTTGTGCCGTGTAATCTACATGGCGTAATTACACGATTGTCTACACGTGTAGACAATGTATGTAGACAATTCAAAAAATGACGTCGACAATGTAGACAATGTCGACAATGTAGACAATGCGGCGACAATACACAGCAACTCAATTTTTTGATAACTTCATATTGAAGTGGAATTAATTCAATAGGCACTTGCATAGTTTTAAGTGTAATATTTGTATATTTGATTCATTTAGCGCAGTCTTATCATTTTAAATGCCAGAATACTGTGCTTAAAAATTACAAAAATTTCATATTAAGTGTCTTGTGTTATTAAAAATGTTTTAAAAATGTTAAAGTTTACATTGTACGACTGTCGTATTTCGCGACCTTAGAATAACACTGTTGTAACTAACATTTTTTGACTTTTTGAGTTTTATATGTCTATATTCTAATTCACATGCGCTCTTTCTAAATATGCACTCCAAGTTTTGCTATCTCTTTTCGTTTTTGATATAGACAAATAAAAATTGTTGTAAGTAACATAATTTTACCACCGTCTCTTTTTTCATTGAGTAAACAATATTGTATCTACCACTTACAACTTTGTAATTCCAATAAAAAATATTTTTCATGTAGATGCCACTTTGTAATTTCTCTTTTTGTACATACAACTTTGTTATTCTCTCTTACGTTTTTAAAATGAGTAGTTAGTATTTTGTAATGCTCAAAAACGATTAATGACAGTTCAAAATTGGCGCTCAAAATAGAAAGACGTGTAAATTCTACTGTAATAAATTATTTATTTTTTAATTATGATAATTTTTATATTTGTTCTGTAGATTTAATGTTTGTTATTTACAAAATAGGAATCATGGCAGAACTAGAGTTGAATTTGTATGTACCTGTGAACGAAAATATTGTTTTTTGTGATCAAATTTTACTCGGCGAAGAAATTTTATTAGATCATTCCACGGTTATATCTGATGTTGTTAAAGCAGTTGAAGTCGGTTTGGCGCAGAACTGTTTGATTGAACATTCCTTCCTTAATCGACGTATCAAGCGAACCGTTAAATGATGAACCACCACTATCAACTCCAAAAAAAATCTAGGAAACGTAGACGTAATCCTGTAAATTGGATAAGTTCTGTTCGTAAAAAAAAATATCAGGCAGGTGAGGAATATGTGAATGTACGAGGGAAAACAGTTCCATGCAAAATGGTTCTTACAAAAAAAGACTGTCTCAATCAATAGTGTAAAAAGTGTAAATATTTGTGTGCCCAAAATGTGACGAAAACAGAAAGAGAAGAACAGTTTAAGTCGTTTTATGCCTTAGATGCTCAAAGAAAGCGGGATTTTATCCTAAAAACTACCAGCCGTAATTCACCAGCAAGAAAAACAACGAAAATGCAATCCCGTCGGTCTTTCACCTTTTCCTACTTTATGACGGTTTCTGGCCATACATATACGGTGTGCAAAAATTTTTATCTGGGAACTTACAGCATTTCACAATCACCAGTCTATACAGCGCATCAATATAAATGTGAACAATCTGAGATGTCCAAAGGAGATATGCGTGGTCGGAAAAGCAGTAAGAGAAGGAAAACGAATTCCACAGGAAAAAATTGTAGACGTCATGGCACACATAAATGCATTTCTTAGAATCACATCTCATTATTGCAGAGCTAAAACAACCCGGCATTACCTAGAGCCAAATTTGAACATTTCCAGGATGTATGACGTATACAAAGAATACACAAAAGATCCAGTGCCAGTGAAGGAAAGTTTTTATCGTCATATTTTTTGTACAAAATTTAATATCGCCTTTCAAAAACCAAAGAGTGATAGATGTGGTTCTTGCGAAAAATATAAAGTTGCTGAGCAGGAACAACTTATCACATCCGAAATAATCTTGGAGAAAGAACAACATGTCGAGTTGAAAATCAACATGAGACAGCAGAAACCTATTGGCAAAGAAGGAGAAGTTCCGATCCTCTGTTTTGATCTATAGAACGTGATAAATTGCCCAAGATCAGAAATTGGCCCGATGTTTTACTATTCCAAATTAAACATCTATAATTTAACTGCGTATTTGAGTAGTAGTAAAAAATCATATTGTTGCTTATGGACGGAATATACATCAGACAGAAGCGGCAATGATTTAGCATCTGCATTGGTGAAAATTTTGAATAGAGTTTTCGAAGATAATAGTGATATCTGCAACCTAATTACATGGAGTGATTCGTGCGTGCCACAAAACAAAAACTCATTTATTTCGACTACAATTTTGCATGTCATTAAACAAAACCCTCAAATAAATTCAATTTGCATGAAATATTCAGTTCCAGGTCACGGAATAATCCAGGAAGTAGACCATATTCATAGTTCAATTGAAAAGGTATTGGCAGTTAACGAATATTTCTCTCCAATGGGGCTTATTCGAATGCTTAAAACAGTGAACCGGAAGAATCCTTTAATTATCATGCAAATGACTGCAACCGATTTTATGGCCTTTGGGCAGTATCGGAAAATGTGTTTTGATTTTTCCAAAATTCCCTCCACCAAAATAAAAATGTTGAGGTACACTCAATAAAGCAATGAAGTCGAATACTCTTTGGGGTATAGTAAAGGTCAGTTAACTACCCAAAGCATAAGGCGTTTAGAGAGATCCAGGAAAATTATATCTTCATCAGATGTGTGTGAATTACAGCCGCTAAAAAAAAAATCAGAATTATCAGACACAAAAAAGAAACATCTACAAGTGATGTTTCAGTACATGCCCCTTAGTGATATTAAGTATTACAAAGTCATTTTGAAATTAGAAGGACCTTCTGTAATCCAATCTGATGATACAAGTGCCGAAATCGTTCGTACAAATCGGACTGTTTTCACTGAAACGGAAACGTCGCAGACCACTTTTACAAGAGCCTCGATATAGAAAATTAGGAAAAGTGATATAAACAAACCGATTTTTCTTGTTTTTAAAGCTTTCAAAACTTTATTTCTTTTTAAATACCAAAATGAATTAATGTATATTTTATTTTAAGTTAATTTAAAAAAAAAAATGTGATATGAAATGTAATAATAAAAACTAAAATAACTGATAACTTTTATAGACTGAAATTATATATTTTTATTTCAAAACATGAATATTACGGTATAACCGTTTAGTTTTATTTCAATAAATTTGAATTCTCTGTGTAATATAAAATTATTTAGTTTAATTTTCCATAATTAAAAAGATGTAACTACGAAAGTGGTATATTTTGGTTCATACAAAATAACTATGTTGTATCTGCCAGATACATTGTTGATATTCCAAGGCTAAACGTGTCAAAGTTCAGTTACAAAAGTGTATCTATACTACTACTCCATAAAACTAAAAAGTTACAGCATATCAAATTTTCAAGCTCCATTTTCTCAAAACTATGTATCGAGTAGATACACCAGTGTTATTCTAAGGTCGCGATTTATCAATTGAAATGTAGTAAATTTATGATCTAATTTAATTTCAAAACGTTTAGTACCCTAAAGATTTATTTACAGTGAATTTTACATTAAATTTATGCAAAGTTTAAGCACAGTATCTTGTTATTTAAAATGGTAAAACTGTACCAAATTAATCAAATATATAAAACTCACACTTTTAATAACCAGAAAAAGTCAGAAAATAATATTTCTGCAATTTGTGCTAATGACGCCGGAATTTTAAGGAATTGCTTTGCCATTTGCGATAAAATGATATGCTTTATTTCAGCCATGTTCAAATTTAATTGGCAATTTAAGATCTAACCACAAAATATAAAGGGCTGAAACCTCACGAGGTGATCAGAACTTCGGTCTTTGGTATCTTCAATAATATCATAAAGTTGGTGTGGCAGTTTTGACATTATTGATTTCTATTTTAACCAAATTATATTTACTTATACAACAACAGACAAACAGGTCAAAAGCTTCAATAACATGGGTACAGGCATCCAATTTAAAACGAAAAATCGTATTCTAGAACTTTATACCGAAAATAGTATAACAAACTATACTGATACTTCTAACCGTTTAACTGACTATATTCCAGGAACTTATCCAAAAACTCATTTTAGAATCCCATTTACAAATTGCATGTCAAATTTCATAACAAACGGGTAAGGAATAACTAAGTTCCATCCTACAAAGCCATATTCCAAAGCTTTATCCAAAAATCATTTTATAATTCCATTTCCAACACACATATCAAATTTCATCATAATCGGTTAAGAAATAGCAAAGTTCCATCATACTTGGCCATATTCCTGAACTTCGTCCAAAACTCATTTCAGATTCCCAATTTGAATACACATGTCGAATTTTATCATAATCGGTTGAGAAATGGGCAAGTTCCATCATATTTAGCCATATTCCAGAACCTGATACAAAACTTATTTTAGAATCCCATTTCCATTACACATGTCGAATTTTATCATAATCGGTTGAGAAATAGCCAAGTTCCAACATACTTGGCCATATTCCAGAACTTCAACCAAAACTCATTTTAGAATCCCATTTCTAACATACAAATTAAATTTCATAATAATCGGTTTAAAAATAGACAAGTTCCATCATACTTGGCCATATTCCCGAACTTCATCCAGAAATCGTTTTAAAATTCCAGAACTTCATCCAAAAAACATTTTAGAATCCCATTTCAAATACAAATGTCGGATTTCATCGTAATCGGTTGAGAAATGGGCAAGTTCCATCCTACTTGGCCATATTCCAGAACTTCATCCAAAACTCATTTTAGAATCCCATTTGTAACATACACATTGAATTTCATAATAATCGGTTGATAAATAGGCAAGTTCCATCATATAAATAGTTTGTTAACTATTCACTACATCCAAATCCAACCCCAACTCAACTCCAACTCAACTTCAACTCAACGCGCAAATTGACCCCTAATTTAACCTTCAAATCAATTCCCAATTCAATGCCCAATTCAATAATCAAATAAGCATGTATAAAAAATCGTAAATATTTGTAAAAGCAGGTATTTTGGGTCAATTCGTATGGCAGGTACCCCACCCCTTTGACGTACAGTCTCCAAAAGCTTTTCAAATCTCCGCCTTGACCATAGAAACAGATTGGCGTAAAAAAAATCCAAATCGGACAAGCCGTTCTCGAGATACCATGGGTCCAGACACACAGACACACAGACACACAGACACACAGACAGACGGACGGACATTTTTTTTTTTTTTGCATTTTCAGACTCAGGGACTTTCAAAACGTCGAGAAAAGTGATTTTGGACCAACCAAATTTTTCGTCATTTTTGACAGGATTTCAATACTTTGGTCTTTTTAGACCGAAGTAATTATCCGCATCGGTAATTGAAAATGAAGACGATTGGCACATTTTAATGATATTTCATATTGGTTCGAACATCTGTAAACTTTCCTTCACCCGTTCAATGAACTGATCATCAAAAATGAGTTTAACAACGTCTTGTTTAACTTTTTTAATTTTAGATTCAGTTGCTACGATCTTCATCTGCTCCAAGTTCTTGATTAGAGAGCGGTAAGCATCTCTGTATGAGCACCATCGTGCTTGTATTCCTTGAGTATAAGTATGTAGTCACCTTCTCTGTTATTGCTATATTCAATACGTTCTTTGCCAATAAGTTGGCGGTATGGCTATTACAACTGCAAGTACTATGCAATAAAAGGTTTTTAAGTTTTTCTATTTTGGCCATATAGTACCTACTTGCATTATCGGAAACAACCGTATACTTTAGCGTTGTATAGCTGCATAGCAATGTCTACCGATTCCAGCAAAATTTCGGCTATTCGTGCTCCTGTTTCGCTTTCACCTGTTAGGTACCAAGCTTGTAAGAAGGCCTGCTCGTCAGTGGCATGATGCAGCATAGATGTGTTGCTAGAACTGTTTTTCCAACCATCTATTAATAGCACTGACTCATCAGAAATACTCGCTTTAGCATAGACACGCATTGTCTAAAAAAGTCGTTGTTAGTGCTTTTCTTCCTGGAACTTTAGTAGCGTAAGCTGGTCTTAACTATTTAATTAATGACTTAATATGTTTCGATTCGACCAATCTTAGTGGCGGGTTTCACCCGAATACAAATTTGGCTACTTCGTTTAACTCTGTTTCTTCTTTTTCACTCAATTTGTCAAATTATTTTGCAACTACTGAATTTGCTTTATTGAATTTTTTTAAAGTTCTGTTCTGAATTTATGAGGTTATAAAATTGTACCCAGTCAATTGTACCAACAATCTCAACAATTATTCTTAGCGTTTTTTTCGTATCCCTGAGAAATTATAGCATATAGTACTTCGTTAAACCTAAAACGTTTAATTTTTGGTCTCCTTGCTCTAGGTTATCAATTCTAGCTATATGGTTGATTTAGGAACTTCAAATATAAGCGTAGTTCGCAGAAGTAATTAAATCTATATATAGGAAAAACAACAAGAAAACTTTGACAGTCTACTTTTCTACATTGTCTAAACATTGTCTACATTGTCAGGTCAAAAACAATTGTCTACGCTATTGTCGACACTTACATGTAGACAATCTTAAGTTACGTGTAGACGCACAACACTGGTTATCAATCATCGAAATCGGATTACATTTGCAGATTTTCGATTTTTGTGGCTCTGAATTCGTGGGCTATAGTTCAGTTGATTTTCAAAAAAATTGAATTTTCCACGAAACGTGTAGAAATATTCGACCGATCCAAATCGCCGTTAGTAAGACAATTACAGGTCTCAACGCCTATTGATAGAGGTATCAATCATTGAAATCGGATTACATTTGCAGATTTTCGATTTTTCTGGCTCTGAATTCGTGGGCTATAGTTCAGTTGATTTTCAAAAAAATTGAATTTTCCACGAAACGTGTAGAAATATTCGACCGATCCAAATGGCCGTTGGTGAGACAATTACAGGTCACAACGCCTATTGATAGAGGTATCGATCATCGAAATCGGATGACATTTGCAGATTTTCGATTTTTCTGGCTCTGAATTCGTGGGTTCAGTTACAGGTTCAGTTGATTTTCAAAAAAATTGAATTTTCCACGAAACGTGTAGAAATATTCGACCGATCCAAATGGCCGCTGGTGAGACTATTACAGGTCACAACGCCTATTGATAGAGGTATCGACCATCGAAATCGGATCACATTTGCAGATTTTCGATTTTTGTTGCTCTGAATTCGTGGGCTATAGTTCAGTTGATTTTCAAAAAAATTGAATTTTCCACGGAACGTGTAGAAATATTCGACCGATCTAAATGGCCGTTTTTATGACAATTACAGGTCTCAACGCCTATTGATAGAGGTATCAATCATCGAAATCGGATCACATTTGCAGATTTTCGATTTTTGTGGCTCTGAATTCGTGGGCTATAGTTCAGTTGATTTTCAAAAAAATTGAATTTTCCACGAAACGTGTAGAAATATTCGACCGATCCAAATGGCCGTTAGTAAGACAATTACAGGTCTCAACGCCTATTGATAGAGGTATCAATCATCGTAATCGGAGCACAATTGCAGATTTTCGATTTTTCTGGCTCTGAATTCGTGGGCTATAGTTCAGTTGATTTTCAAAAAAATTGAATTTTCCACGAAACGTGTAGAAATATTCGACCGATCCAAATGGCCGTTGGTGAGACAATTACAGGTCACAACGCCTATTGATAGAGGTATCGATCATCGAAATCGGATGACATTTGCAGATTTTCGATTTTTGTGGCTCTGAATTCGTGGGCTATAGTTCAGTTGATTTTCAAAAAAATTGAATTTTCCACGGAACGTGTAGAAATATTCGACCGATCCAAATGGCCGTTTTTATGACAATTACAGGTCTCAACGCCTATTGATAGAGGTATCAATCATCGAAATCGGATCACATTTGCACATTTTCGATTTTTGTGGCTCTGAATTCGTGGGCTATAGTTCAGTTGATTTTCAAAAAAATTGAATTTTCCACGGAACGTGTAGAAATATCCGACCGATCCAAATGGCCGTTTTTATGACAATTACAGGTCTCTACGCCTATTGATAGAGGTATCAATCATTGAAATCGGATTACATTTGCAGATTTTCGATTTTTGTGGCTCTGAATTCGTGGGCTATAGTTCAGTTAATTTTAAAAAAAATTGAATTTTCCACGAAACGTGTAGAAATATTCGACCGATCCAAATGGCCGCTGGTGAGACTATTACAGGTCACAACGCCTATTGATAGAGGTATCGACCATCGAAATCGGATCACATTTGCAGATTTTCGATTTTTGTTGCTCTGAATTCGTGGGCTATAGTTCAGTTGATTTTCAAAAAAATTGAATTTTCCACGGAACGTGTAGAAATATTCGACCGATCCAAATGGCCGTTTTCATGACAATTACAGGTCTCAACGCCTATTAATAGAGGTATCAATCATCGAAATCGGATCACATTTGCAGAATTTCGATTTTTGTGGCTCTGAATTCGTGGGCTATAGTTCAGTTGATTTTGAAAAAAATTGAATTTTCCACGAAACGTGTAGAAATATTCGACCGATCCAAATGGCCGTTAGTAAGACAATTACAGGTCTCAACGCCTATTGATAGAGGTATCAATCATTGAAATCGGATTACATTTGCAGATTTTCGATTTTTGTGGCTCTGAATTCGTGGGCTATAGTTCAGTTGATTTTCAAAAAAATTTAATTTTCCACGAAACGTGTAGAAATATTCGACCGATCCAAATGGCCGCTGGTGAGACTATTACAGGTCACAACGCCTATTGATGGAGGTCTCGACCATCGAAATCGGATCACATTTGCAGATTTTCGATTTTTGTGGCTCTGAATTCGTGGGCTATAGATTTTAAAAAAAATTGAATTTTCCACGGAACGTGTAGAAATATTCGACCGATCCAAATGGCCGTTTTTATGACAATTACAGGTCTAAACGCCTATTGATAGAGTTATCAATCATCGAAATCGGATTACATTTGCAGATTTTCGATTTTTGTGGCTCTGAATTCGTGGGCTATAGTTCAGTTGATTTTCAAAAAAATTGAATTTTCCACGGAACGTGTAGAAATATTCGACCGATAAAAATGGCCGTTTTTATGACAATTACAGGTCTCAACGCCTATTAATAGAGGTATCAATCATCGAAATCGGATCACATTTGCATATTTTCGATTTTTGTGGCTCTGAATTCGTGGGCTATAGTTCAGTTGATTTTCAAAAAAATTGAATTTGCCACTGCACGTGTAGAAATATTCGACCGATCCAAATGGCCGTTTTTATGACAATTACAGGTCTCAACGCCTATTGATAGAGGTATCAATCATCGAAATCGGATTACATTTGCAGATTTCCGACTTTTGTGGCTCTGAATTCGTGGGCTATAGTTCAGTTGATTTTCAAAAAAATTGAATTTTCCACGAAACGTGTAGAAATATTCGACCGATCCAAATGGCCGTTAGTAAGACAATTACAGGTCTCAACGCCTATTGATAGAGGTATCGACCATCGTAATCGGAGCACAATTTCAGATTTTCGATTTTTCTGGCTCTGAATTCGTGGGCTATAGTTCAGTTGATTTTCAAAAAAATTGAATTTTCCACGAAACGTGTAGAAATATTCGACCGATCCAAATGGCCGTTGGTGAGACAATTACAGGTCACAACGCCTATTGATAGAGGTATCGATCATCGAAATCGGATTACATTTGCAGATTTTCGATTTTTGTGGCTCTGAATTCGTGGGCTATAGATTTTAAAAAAAATTGAATTTTCCACGGAACGTGTAGAAATATTCGACCGATCCAAATGGCCGTTTTTATGACAATTACAGGTCTAAACGCCTATTGATAGAGTTATCAATCATCGAAATCGGATTACATTTGCAGATTTTCGATTTTTGTGGCTCTGAATTCGTGGGCTATAGTTCAGTTGATTTTCAAAAAAATTGAATTTTCCACGGAACGTGTAGAAATATTCGACCGATAAAAATGGCCGTTTTTATGACAATTACAGGTCTCAACGCCTATTAATAGAGGTATCAATCATCGAAATCGGATCACATTTGCATATTTTCGATTTTTGTGGCTCTGAATTCGTGGGCTATAGTTCAGTTGATTTTCAAAAAAATTGAATTTGCCACTGCACGTGTAGAAATATTCGACCGATCCAAATGGCCGTTTTTATGACAATTACAGGTCTCAACGCCTATTGATGGAGGTATCAATCATCGAAATCGGATTACATTTGCAGATTTTCGATTTTTGTGGCTCTGAATTCGTGGGCTATAGTTCAGTTGATTTTCAAAAAAATTGAATTTTCCACGGAACGTGTAGAAATATTCGACCGATAAAAATGGCCGTTTTTATGACAATTACAGGTCTCAACGCCTATTAATAGAGGTATCAATCATCGAAATCGGATCACATTTGCATATTTTCGATTTTTGTGGCTCTGAATTCGTGGGCTATAGTTCAGTTGATTTTCAAAAAAATTGAATTTCCCACGGAACGTGTAGAAATATTCGACCGATCCAAATGGCCGTTTTTATGACAATTACAGGTCTCAACGCCTATTGATAGAGGTATCAATCATCGAAATCGGATCACATTTGCAGATTTTCGATTTTTGTGGCTCTGAATTCGTGGGCTATAGTTCAGTTGATTTTCAAAAAAATTGAATTTTCCACGGAACGTGTAGAAATATTCGACCGATCCAAATGGCCGTTTTTATGACAATTACAGGTCTAAACGCCTATTGATAGAGTTATCAATCATCGAAATCGGATTACATTTGCAGATTTTCGATTTTTGTGGCTCTGAATTCGTGGGCTATAGTTCAGTTGATTTTCAAAAAAATTGAATTTTCCACGGAACGTGTAGAAATATTCGACCGATAAAAATGGCCGTTTTTATGACAATTACAGGTCTCAACGCCTATTAATAGAGGTATCAATCATCGAAATCGGATCACATTTGCATATTTTCGATTTTTGTGGCTCTGAATTCGTGGGCTATAGTTCAGTTGATTTTCAAAAAAATTGAATTTGCCACTGCACGTGTAGAAATATTCGACCGATCCAAATGGCCGTTTTTATGACAATTACAGGTCTCAACGCCTATTGATAGAGTTATCAATCATCGAAATCGGATTACATTTGCAGATTTTCGATTTTTGTGGCTCTGAATTCGTGGGCTATAGTTCAGTTGATTTTCAAAAAAATTGAATTTTCCACGGAACGTGTAGAAATATTCGACCGATAAAAATGGCCGTTTTTATGACAATTACAGGTCTCAACGCCTATTAATAGAGGTATCAATCATCGAAATCGGATCACATTTGCATATTTTCGATTTTTGTGGCTCTGAATTCGTGGGCTATAGTTCAGTTGATTTTCAAAAAAATTGAATTTGCCACGAAACGTGTAGAAATATTCGACCGATCCAAATGGCCGTTTTTATGACAATTACAGGTCTCAACGCCTATTGATGGAGGTATCAATCATCGAAATCGGATTACATTTGCAGATTTTCGATTTTTGTGGCTCTGAATTCGTGGGCTATAGTTCAGTTGATTTTCAAAAAAATTGAATTTTCCACGGAACGTGTAGAAATATTCGACCGATAAAAATGGCCGTTTTTATGACAATTACAGGTCTCAACGCCTATTAATAGAGGTATCAATCATCGAAATCGGATCACATTTGCATATTTTCGATTTTTGTGGCTCTGAATTCGTGGGCTATAGTTCAGTTGATTTTCAAAAAAATTGAATTTGCCACTGCACGTGTAGAAATATTCGACCGATCCAAATGGCCGTTTTTATGACAATTACAGGTCTCAACGCCTATTGATAGAGGTATAAATCATCGAAATCGGATCACATTTGCAGATTTTCGATTTTTGTGGCTCTGAATTCGTGGGCTATAGTTCAGTTGATTTTCAAAAAAATTGAATTTTCCACGGAACGTGTAGAAATATTCGACCGATCCAAATGGCCGTTTTTATGACAATTACAGGTCTCAACGCCTATTGATAGAGTTATCAATCATCGAAATCGGATTACATTTGCAGATTTTCGATTTTTGTGGCTCTGAATTCGTGGGCTATAGTTCAGTTGATTTTCAAAAAAATTGAATTTTCCACGGAACGTGTAGAAATATTCGACCGATAAAAATGGCCGTTTTTATGACAATTACAGGGCTCAACGCCTATTAATAGAGGTATCAATCATCGAAATCGGATCACATTTGCATATTTTCGATTTTTGTGGCTCTGAATTCGTGGGCTATAGTTCAGTTGATTTTCAAAAAAATTGAATTTGCCACTGCACGTGTAGAAATATTCGACCGATCCAAATGGCCGTTTTTATGACAATTACAGGTCTCAACGCCTATTGATAGAGGTATCAATCATCGAAATCGGATTACATTTGCAGATTTTCGATTTTTCTGGCTCTGAATTCGTGGGCTATAGTTCAGTTGATTTTCAAAAAAATTGAATTTCCCACGGAACGTGTAGAAATATTCGACCGATCCAAATGGCCGTTTTTATGACAATTACAGGTCTCAACGCCTATTGATAGAGGTATCAATCATCGAAATCGGATCACATTTGCAGATTTTCGATTTTTGTGGCTCTGAATTCGTGGGCTATAGTTCAGTTGATTTTCAAAAAAATTGAATTTTCCACGGAACGTGTAGAAATATTCGACCGATCCAAATGGCCGTTTTTATGACAATTACAGGTCTAAACGCCTATTGATAGAGTTATCAATCATCGAAATCGGATTACATTTGCAGATTTTCGATTTTTGTGGCTCTGAATTCGTGGGCTATAGTTCAGTTGATTTTCAAAAAAATTGAATTTTCCACGGAACGTGTAGAAATATTCGACCGATAAAAATGGCCGTTTTTATGACAATTACAGGTCTCAACGCCTATTAATAGAGGTATCAATCATCGAAATCGGATCACATTTGCATATTTTCGATTTTTGTGGCTCTGAATTCGTGGGCTATAGTTCAGTTGATTTTCAAAAAAATTGAATTTGCCACTGCACGTGTAGAAATATTCGACCGATCCAAATGGCCGTTTTTATGACAATTACAGGTCTCAACGCCTATTGATGGAGGTATCAATCATCGAAATCGGATTACATTTGCAGATTTCCGACTTTTGTGGCTCTGAATTCGTGGGCTATAGTTCAGTTGATTTTCAAAAAAATTGAATTTTCCACGGAACGTGTAGAAATATTCGACCGATAAAAATGGCCGTTTTTATGACAATTACAGGTCTCAACGCCTATTGATAGAGTTATCAATCATCGAAATCGGATTACATTTGCAGATTTTCGATTTTTGTGGCTCTGAATTCGTGGGCTATAGTTCAGTTGATTTTCAAAAAAATTGAATTTTCCACGGAACGTGTAGAAATATTCGACCGATCCAAATGGCCGTTTTTATGACAATTACAGGTCTCAACGCCTATTGATAGAGGTATCAATCATCGAAATCGGATTACATTTGCAGATTTTCGATTTTTGTGGCTCTGAATTCGTGGGCTATAGTTCAGTTGATTTTCAAAAAAATTGAATTTCCCACGGAACGTGTAGAAATATTCGACCGATCCAAATGGCCGTTTTTATGACAATTACAGGTCTCAACGCCTATTGATAGAGGTATCAATCATCGAAATCGGATTACATTTGCAGATTTTCGATTTTTCTGGCTCTGAATTCGTGGGCTATAGTTCAGTTGATTTTCAAAAAAATTGAATTTCCCACGGAACGTGTAGAAATATTCGACCGATCCAAATGGCCGTTTTTATGACAATTACAGGTCTCAACGCCTATTGATGGAGGTATCAATCATCGAAATCGGATCACATTTGCAGATTTTCGATTTTTGTGGCTCTGAATTCGTGGGCTATAGTTCAGTTGATTTTCAAAAAAATTGAATTTTCCACGGAACGTGTAGAAATATTCGACCGATAAAAATGGCCGTTTTTATGACAATTACAGGTCTCAACGCCTATTAATAGAGGTATCAGTCATCGAAATCGGATCACATTTGCATATTTTCGATTTTTGTGGCTCTGAATTCGTGGGCTATAGTTCAGTTGATTTTCAAAAAAATTGAATTTGCCACTGCACGTGTAGAAATATTCGACCGATCCAAATGGCCGTTTTTATGACAATTACAGGTCTCAACGCCTATTGATAGAGTTATCAATCATCGAAATCGGATTACATTTGCAGATTTTCGATTTTTGTGGCTCTGAATTCGTGGGCTATAGTTCAGTTGATTTTCAAAAAAATTGAATTTCCCACGGAACGTGTAGAAATATTCGACCGATCCAAATGGCCGCTGGTGAGACAATTACAGGTCTCAACGCCTATTAATAGAGGTATCAATCATCGAAATCGGATCACATTTGCATATTTTCGATTTTTGTGGCTCTGAATTCGTGGGCTATAGTTCAGTTGATTTTCAAAAAAATTGAATTTTCCACGGAACGTGTAGAAATATTCGACCGATCCAAATGGCCGTTTTTATGACAATTACAGGTCTCAACGCCTATTGATAGAGGTATCAATCATCGAAATCGGATTACATTTGCAGATTTTCGATTTTTGTGGCTCTGAATTCGTGGGCTATAGTTCAGTTGATTTTCAAAAAAATTGAATTTCCCACGGAACGTGTAGAAATATTCGACCGATCCAAATGGCCGTTTTTATGACAATTACAGGTCTCAACGCCTATTGATAGAGGTATCAATCATCGAAATCGGATTACATTTGCAGATTTTCGATTTTTCTGGCTCTGAATTCGTGGGCTATAGTTCAGTTGATTTTCAAAAAAATTGAATTTCCCACGGAACGTGTAGAAATATTCGACCGATCCAAATGGCCGTTTTTATGACAATTACAGGTCTCAACGCCTATTAATAGAGGTATCAATCATCGAAATCGGATTACATTTGCAGATTTCCGACTTTTGTGGCTCTGAATTCGTGGGCTATAGTTCAGTTGATTTTCAAAAAAATTAAATTTTCCACGGAACGTGTAGAAATATTCGACCGATCCAAATTGCCGCTGGTGAGACAGTTACAGGTCTCAACGCCTATTGATGGAGGTATCAATCATCGAAATCGGATTACATTTGCATTTTAGATTTTTGTGGCTCTGAATTCGTGGGCTATAGTTCAGTTGATTTTCAAAAAAATTGAATTTTCCACGGAACGTGTAGAAATATTCGACCGATCCAAATGGCCATTTTTATGACAATTACAGGTCTCAACGCCTATTTATAGAGGTATCAATCATCGAAATAGGATTACATTTGCAGATTTTCGACTTTTGTGGCTCTGAATTCGTGGGATATAGTTCAGTTGATTTTCAAAAAAATTGAATTTTACACGAAACGTGTAGAAATATTCGACCGATCCAAATGGCCGTTAGTAAGACAATTACAGGCCTCAACGCCTATTGATAGAGGTATCGACCATCGAAATCGGAGCACAATTGCAGATTTTCGATTTTTGTGGCTCTGAATTCGTGGGCGATAGTTCAGTTGATTTTCAAAAAAATTGAATTTTCCACGAAACGTGTAGAAATATTCGACCGATCCAAATGACCGCTGGTGAGACAATTACAGGTCACAACGCCTATTGATAGAGGTATCGACCATCGAAATCGGATCACATTTGCAGATTTTCGATTTTTGTGGCTCTGAATTCGTGGGCTATAGTTCAGTTGATTTTCAAAAAAATTGAATTTTCCACGAAACGTGTAGAAATATTCGACCGATCCAAATTGCCGCTGGTGAGACAGTTACAGGTCTCAACGCCTATTGATGGAGGTATCAATCATCGAAATCGGATTACATTTGCAGATTTTAGATTTTTGTGGCTCTGAATTCGTGGGCTATAGTTCAGTTGATTTTCAAAAAAATTGAATTTTACACGAAACGTGTTGAAATATTCGACCGATCCAAATGGCCGTTAGTAAGACAATTACAGGTCTCAACGCCTATTGATGGAGGTATCGACCATCGAAATCGGAGCACAATTGCAGATTTTCGATTTTTCTGGCTCTGAATTCGTGGGCTATAGTTCAGTTGATTTTCAAAAAAATTTAATTTTCCACGAAACGTGTAGAAATATTCGACCGATCCAAATGGCCGCTGGTGAGACTATTACAGGTCACAACGCCTATTGATAGAGGTATCGACCATCGAAATCGGATCACATTTGCAGATTTTCGATTTTTGTGGCTCTGAACTCGTGGGCTATAGTTCAGTTGATTTTCAAAAAAATTGAATTTTCCACGGAACGTGTAGAAATATTCGACCGATCCAAATGGCCGTTAGTAAGACAATTACAGGTCTCAACGCCTATTGATAGAGGTATCGACCATCGTAATCGGAGCACAATTGCAGATTTTCGATTTTTCCGGCTCTGAATTCGTGGGCTATAGTTCAGTTGATTTTCAAAAAAATTGAATTTTCCACGAAACGTGTAGAAATATTCGACCGATCCAAATGGCCGTTGGTGAGACAATTACAGGTCACAACGCCTATTGATAGAGGTATCGATCATCGAAATCGGATGACATTTGCAGATTTTCGATTTTTGTGGCTCTGAATTCGTGGGCTATAGTTCAGTTGATTTTCAAAAAAATCGAATTTTCCACGGAACGTGTAGAAATATTCGACCGATCCAAATGGCCGTTTTTATGACAATTACAGGTCTAAACGCCTATTGATAGAGTTATCAATCATCGAAATCGGATTACATTTGCAGATTTTCGATTTTTGTGGCTCTGAATTCGTGGGCTATAGTTCAGTTGATTTTCAAAAAAATTGAATTTTCCACGGAACGTGTAGAAATATTCGACCGATAAAAATGGCCGTTTTTATGACAATTACAGGTCTCTACGCCTATTGATAGAGGTATCAATCATCGAAATCGGATTACATTTGCAGATTTTCGATTTTTGTGGCTCTGAATTCGTGGGCTATAGTTCAGTTGATTTTAAAAAAAATTGAATTTTCCACGGAACGTGTAGAAATATTCGACCGATCCAAATGGCCGTTTTTATGACAATTACAGGTCTCAACGCCTATTAATAGAGGTATCAATCATCGAAATCGGATCACATTTGCAGAATTTCGATTTTTGTGGCTCTGAATTCGTGGGCTATAGTTCAGTTGATTTACAGAAAAATTGAATTTTCCACGGAACGTGTAGAAATATTCGACCGATCCAAATGGCCGTTTTTATGACAATTACAGGTCTCAACGCCTATTGATAGAGTTATCAATCATCGAAATCGGATTACATTTGCAGATTTCCGATTTTTGTGGCTCTGAATTCGTGGGCTATAGTTCAGTTGATTTTCAAAAAAATTGAATTTTTCACGGAACGTGTAGAAATATTCGACCGATCCAAATGGCTGTTTTTATGACAATTACAGGTCTCAACGCCTATTGATAGAGGTATCAATCGTCGAAATCGGATTACATTTGCAGATTTTCGATTTTTGTGGCTCTGAATTCGTGGGCTATAGTTCAGTTGATTTTCAAAAAAATTGAATTTCCCACGGAACGTGTAGAAATATTCGACCGATCCAAATGGCCGTTTTTATGACAATTACAGGTCTCAACGCCTATTGATAGAGGTATCAATCATTGAAATCGGATCACATTTGCAGATTTTCGATTTTTGTGGCTCTGAATTCGTGGGCTATAGTTCAGTTGATTTTAAAAAAAATTGAATTTTCCACGGAACGTGTAGAAATATTCGACCGATCCAAATGGCCGTTTTTATGCCAATTACAGGTCTCAACGCCTATTAATAGAGGTATCAATCATCGAAATCGGATCACATTTGCATATTTTCGATTTTTGTGGCTCTGAATTCGTGGGCTATAGTTCAGTTGATTTTCAAAAAAATTGAATTTCCCACGGAACGTGTAGAAATATTCGACCGATCCAAATGGCCGTTTTTATGACAATCACAGGTCTCAACGCCTATTGATAGAGGTATCAATCATCGAAATCGGATCACATTTGCAGATTTTCGATTTTTGTGGCTCTGAATTCGTGGGCTATAGTTCAGTTGATTTTCAAAAAAATTGAATTTTCCACGAAACGTGTAGAAATATTCGACCGATCCAAATGGCCATTTTTATGACAATTACAGGTCACAACGCCTATTGATAGAGGTATCGACCATCGAAATCGGAGCACAATTGCAGATTTGCGATTTTTGTGGCTCTGAATTCGTGGGCTATAGTTCAGTTGATTTTCAAAAAAATTGAATTTTCCACGAAACGTGTAGAAATATTCGACCGATCCAAATGGCCGCTGGTGAGACAATTACAGGTCACAACGCCTATTGATAGAGGTATCGACCATCGAAATCGGATCACATTTGCAGATTTTCGATTTTTGTGGCTCTGAATTCGTGGGCTATAGTTCAGTTGATTTTGAAAAAAATTGAATTTTCTACGAAACGTATAGAAATATTCGACCGATCCAAATGGCCGTTAGTAAGACAATTACAGGTCTCAACGCCTATTGATAGAGGTATCAATCATCGAAATCGGATTACATTTGCAGATTTTCGATTTTTGTGGCTCTGAATTCGTGGGCTATAGTTCAGTTGATTTTTAAAAAAATTGAATTTTCCACGAAACGTGTAGAAATATTCGACCGATCCAAATAGCCGTTAGTAAGACAATTACAGGTCTCAACGCCTATTGATAGAGGTATCGACCATCGAAATCAGAGCACAATTGCAGATTTTCGATTTTTCTGGCTCTGAATTCGTGGGCTATAGTTCAGTTGATTTTCAAAAAAAATTTAATTTTCCACGGAACGTGTAGAAATATTCGACCGATCCAAATGGCCGCTGGTGAGACAATTACAGGTCACAACGCCTATTGATAGAGGTATCGACCATCGAAATCGGATCACATTTGCAGATTTTCGATTTTTGTGGCTCTGAATTTGTGGGCTATAGTTCAGTTGATTTTCAAAAAAATTGAATTTTCCACGAAACGTGTAGAAATATTCGACCGATCCAAATGGCCGTTAGTAAGACAATTACAGGTCTCAACGCCTATTGATAGAGGTATCGACCATCGTAATCGGAGCACAATTGCAGATTTTCGATTTTTCTGGCCCTGAATTCGTGGGCTATAGTTCAGTTGATTTTCAAAAAAATTGAATTTTCCACGAAACGTGTAGAAATATTCGACCGATCCAAATGGCCGCTGGTGAGACAATTACAGGTCTCAACGCCTATTGATAGAGGTATCGACCATCGAAATCGGATTACATTTGCAGATTTTCGATTTTTGTGGCTCTGAATTCGTGGGCTATAGTTCAGTTGATTTTTAAAAAAATTGAATTTTCCACGAAACGTGTAGAAATATTCGACCGATCCAAATAGCCGTTAGTAAGACAATTACAGGTCTCAACGCCTATTGATAGATGTATCGACCATCGAAATCGGAGCACAATTGCAGATTTTCGATTTTTCTGGCTCTGAATTCGTGGGCTATAGTTCAGTTGATTTTCAAAAAAATTGAATTTTCCGCGGAACGTGTAGAAATATTCGACCGATCCAAATGGCCGTTTTTATGACAGTTACAGGTCTCAACGCGTATTGATAGAGGTATCAATCATCGAAATCGGATCACATTTGCAGATTTTCGATTTTTGTGGCTCTGAATTCGTGGGCTATAGTTCAGTTGATTTTCAAAAAAATTGAATTTTCCACGAAACGTGTAGAAATATTCGACCGATCCAAATGGCCGTTAGTAAGACAATTACAGGTCTCAACGCCTATTGATAGAGGTATCGACCATCGTAATCGGATCACAATTGCAGATTTTCGATTTTTCTGGCCCTGAATTCGTGGGCTATAGTTCAGTTGATTTTCAAAAAAATTGAATTTTCCACGAAACGTGTAGAAATATTCGACCGATCCAAATGGCCGTTTTTATGACAATTAAAGGTCTCAACGCCTATTGATAGAGGTATCAATCATCGAAATCGGATCACATTTGCAGATTTTCGATTTTTGTGGCTCTGAATTCGTGGGCTATAGTTCAGTTGATTTTCAAAAAAATTGAATTTTCCACGGAACGTGTAGAAATATTCGACCGATCCAAATGGCCGTTAGTAAGACAATTACAGGTCTCAACGCCTATTGATAGAGGTATCAATCATCGAAATCGGATTACATTTGCAGATTTTCGATTTTTGTGGCTCTGAATTCGTGGGCTATAGTTCAGTTGATTTTCAAAAAAATTGAATTTTCCACGGAACGTGTAGAAATATTCGACCGATCCAAATGGCCGTTAGTAAGACAATTACAGGTCTCAACGCCTATTGATAGAGGTATCAATCATCGAAATCGGATCACATTTGCAGATTTTCGATTTTTGTGGCTCTGAATTTGTGGGCTATAGTTCAGTTGATTTTCAAAAAAATTGAATTTTCCGCGGAACGTGTAGAAATATTCGACCGATCCAAATGGCCGTTTTTATGACAGTTACAGGTCTCAACGCCTATTGATAGAGGCATCAATCATCGAAATCGGATTACATTTGCAGATTTTCGATTTTTGTGGTCTGAATTCGTGGGCTATAGTTCAGTTGATTTTTTAACAATTACAGGTCTCAACACCTATTGATGGAGGTATCAATCATCGAAATCGGATTACATTTGCAGATTTTCGATTTTTGTGGCTCTGAATTCGTGGGCACACTTCCACGGAACGTGTAGAAATATTCGACCGATCCAAATGGCCGTTTTTATGACAATTACAGGTCTCAACGCCTATTGATAGAGGTATCAATCATCGAAATCGGATTACATTTGCAGATTTTCGATTTTTGTGGTCTGAATTCGTGGGCTATAGTTCAGTTGATTTTTTAACAATTACAGGTCTCAACGCCTATTGATGGAGGTATCAATCATCGAAATCGGATTACATTTGCAGATTTTCGATTTTTGTGGCTCTGAATTCGTGGGCACACTTCCACGGAACGTGTAGAAATATTCGACCGATCCAAATGGCCGTTTTTATGACAATTACAGGTCTCAACGCCTATTGATAGAGGCATCAATCATCGAAATCGGATTACATTTGCAGATTTTCGATTTTTGTGGTCTGAATTCGTGGGCTATAGTTCAGTTGATTTTTTAACAATTACAGGTCTCAACGCCTATTGATGGAGGTATCAATCATCGAAATCGGATTACATTTGCAGATTTTCGATTTTTGTGGCTCTGAATTCGTGGGCACACTTCCACGGAACGTGTAGAAATATTCGACCGATCCAAATGGCCGTTTTTATGACAATTACAGGTCTCAACGCCTATTGATAGAGTTATCAATCATCGAAATCGGATCACATTTGCATATTTTCGATTTTTGTGGCTCTGAATTCGTGGGCTATAGTTCAGTTGATTTTCAAAAAAATTGAATTTTCCACTGAACGTGTAAAAATATTCGACCGATCCAAATGGCCGTTTTTATGACAATTACAGGTCTCAACGCCTATTGATAGAGGTATCAATCATCGAAATCGGATTACATTTGCAGATTTTCGATTTTTGTGGCACTGAATTCGTGGGCTATAGTTCAGTTGATTTTCAAAAAAATTGAATTTCCCACGGAACGTGTAGAAATATTCGACCGATCCAAATGGTCGTTTTTATGACAATTACAGGTCTCAACGCCTATTGATAGAGGTATCAATCATCGAAATCGGATTACATTTGCAGATTTTCGATTTTTGTGGCTCTGAATTCGTGGGCTATAGTTCAGTTGATTTTCAAAAAAATTGAATTTTCCACTGAACGTGTAGAAATATTCGACCGATCCAAATGGCCGTTAGTAAGACAATTACAGGTCTCAACGCCTATTGATAGAGGTATCGACCATCGAAATCGGAGCACAATTGCATATTTTCGATTTTTGTGGCTCTGAATTTGTGGGCTATAGTTCAGTTGATTTTCAAAAAAATTGAATTTTCCGCGGAACGTGTAGAAATATTCGACCGATCCAAATGGCTGTTTTTATGACTGTTACAGGTCTCAACGCCTATTGATAGAGGTATCAATCATCGAAATCGGATCACATTTGCAGATTTTCGATTTTTGTGGCTCTGAATTCGTGGGCTATAGTTCAGTTGATTTTCAAAAAAATTGAATTTTCCACGAAACGTGTAGAAATATTCGACCGATCCAAATGGCCGTTAGTAAGACAATTACAGGTCTCAACGCCTATTGATAGAGGTATCGACCATCGAAATCGGATCACATTTGCAGATTTTCGATTTTTGTGGCTCTGAATTGGTGGGATATAGTTCAGTTGATTTTCAAAAAAATTGAATTTTCCACGAAACGTGTAGAAATATTCGACCGATCCAAATGGCCTCTGGTGAGACAATTACAGGTCACAACGCCTATTGATAGAGGTATCGACCATCGAAATCGGATCACATTTGCAGATTTTCGATTTTTGTGGCTCTGAATTCGTGGGCTATAGTTCAGTTGATTTTCAAAAAAATTGAATTTTCCACGGAACGTGTAGAAATATTCGACCGATCCTAATGGCCGTTTTTATGACAATTAAAGGTCTCAACGCCTATTGATAGAGGTATCAATCATCGAAATCGGATCACATTTGCAGATTTTCGATTTTTGTGGCTCTGAATTCGTGGGCTATAGTTCAGTTGATTTTCAAAAAAATTGAATTTTCCACGGAACGTGTAGAAATATTCGACCGATCCTAATGGCCGTTTTTATGACAATTAAAGGTCTCAACGCCTATTGATAGAGGTATCAATCATCGAAATCGGATCACATTTGCAGATTTTCGATTTTTGTGGCTCTGAATTTGTGGGCTATAGTTCAGTTGATTTTCAAAAAAATTGAATTTTCCGCGGAACGTGTAGAAATATTCGACCGATCCAAATGGCCGTTTTTATGACAGTTACAGGTCTCAACGCCTATTGATAGAGGCATCAATCATCGAAATCGGATTACATTTGCAGATTTTCGATTTTTGTGGTCTGAATTCGTGGGCTATAGTTCAGTTGATTTTTTAACAATTACAGGTCTCAACGCCTATTGATGGAGGTATCAATCATCGAAATCGGATTACATTTGCAGATTTTCGATTTTTGTGGCTCTGAATTCGTGGGCACACTTCCACGGAACGTGTAGAAATATTCGACCGATCCAAATGGCCGTTTTTATGACAATTACAGGTCTCAACGCCTATTGATAGAGGTATCAATCATCGAAATCGGATTACATTTGCAGATTTTCGATTTTTGTGGTCTGAATTCGTGGGCTATAGTTCAGTTGATTTTTTAACAATTACAGGTCTCAACGCCTATTGATGGAGGTATCAATCATCGAAATCGGATTACATTTGCAGATTTTCGATTTTTGTGGCTCTGAATTCGTGGGCACACTTCCACGGAACGTGTAGAAATATTCGACCGATCCAAATGGCCGTTTTTATGACAATTACAGGTCTCAACGCCTATTGATAGAGGCATCAATCATCGAAATCGGATTACATTTGCAGATTTTCGATTTTTGTGGTCTGAATTCGTGGGCTATAGTTCAGTTGATTTTTTAACAATTACAGGTCTCAACGCCTATTGATGGAGGTATCAATCATCGAAATCGGATTACATTTGCAGATTTTCGATTTTTGTGGCTCTGAATTCGTGGGCACACTTCCACGGAACGTGTAGAAATATTCGACCGATCCAAATGGCCGTTTTTATGACAATTACAGGTCTCAAGGCCTATTGATAGAGTTATCAATCATCGAAATCGGATTACATTTGCAGATTTTCGATTTTTGTGGCACTGAATTCGTGGGCTATAGTTCAGTTGATTTTCAAAAAAATTGAATTTCCCACGGAACGTGTAGAAATATTCGACCGATCCAAATGGCCGTTTTTATGACAATTACAGGTCTCAACGCCTATTGATAGAGGTATCAATCATCGAAATCGGATTACATTTGCAGATTTTCGATTTTTGTGGCTCTGAATTCGTGGGCTATAGTTCAGTTGATTTTCAAAAAAATTGAATTTTCCACTGAACGTGTAGAAATATTCGACCGATCCAAATGGCCGTTAGTAAGACAATTACAGGTCTCAACGCCTATTGATAGAGGTATCGACCATCGAAATCGGAGCACAATTGCATATTTTCGATTTTTGTGGCTCTGAATTTGTGGGCTATAGTTCAGTTGATTTTCAAAAAAATTGAATTTTCCGCGGAACGTGTAGAAATATTCGACCGATCCAAATGGCTGTTTTTATGACTGTTACAGGTCTCAACGCCTATTGATAGAGGTATCAATCATCGAAATCGGATCACATTTGCAGATTTTCGATTTTTGTGGCTCTGAATTCGTGGGCTATAGTTCAGTTGATTTTCAAAAAAATTGAATTTTCCACGAAACGTGTAGAAATATTCGACCGATCCAAATGGCCGTTAGTAAGACAATTACAGGTCTCAACGCCTATTGATAGAGGTATCGACCATCGAAATCGGATCACATTTGCAGATTTTCGATTTTTGTGGCTCTGAATTGGTGGGATATAGTTCAGTTGATTTTCAAAAAAATTGAATTTTCCACGAAACGTGTAGAAATATTCGACCGATCCAAATGGCCTCTGGTGAGACAATTACAGGTCACAACGCCTATTGATAGAGGTATCGACCATCGAAATCGGATCACATTTGCAGATTTTCGATTTTTGTGGCTCTGAATTCGTGGGCTATAGTTCAGTTGATTTTCAAAAAAATTGAATTTTCCACGGAACGTGTAGAAATATTCGACCGATCCTAATGGCCGTTTTTATGACAATTAAAGGTCTCAACGCCTATTGATAGAGGTATCAATCATCGAAATCGGATCACATTTGCAGATTTTCGATTTTTGTGGCTCTGAATTCGTGGGCTATAGTTCAGTTGATTTTCAAAAAAATTGAATTTTCCACGGAACGTGTAGAAATATTCGACCGATCCTAATGGCCGTTTTTATGACAATTAAAGGTCTCAACGCCTATTGATAGAGGTATCAATCATCGAAATCGGATTACATTTGCAGATTTTCGATTTTTGTGGCTCTGAATTCGTGGGCTATAGTTCAGTTGATTTTGAAAAAAATTGAATTTTCCACGGAACGTGTAGAAATATTCGACCGATCCAAATGGCCATTTTTATGACAATTACAGGTCTCAACGCCTATTGATAGAGGTATCAATCATCGAAATCGTGGGCTATAGTTCAGTTGATTTTTTAACAATTACAGGTCTCAACGCCTATTGATGGAGGTATCAATCATCGAAATCGGATTACATTTGCAGATTTTCGATTTTTGTGGCTCTGAATTCGTGGGCACACTTCCACGGAACGTGTAGAAATATTCGACCGATCCAAATGGCCGTTTTTATGACAATTACAGGTCTCAACGCCTATTGATAGAGGTATCAATCATCGAAATCGGATCACATTTGCATATTTTCGATTTTTGTGGCTCTGAATTCGTGGGCTATATTTCAGTTGATTTTCAAAAAAATTGAATTTTCCACGGAACGTGTAAAAATATCCGACCGATCCAAATGGCCGTTTTTATGACAATTACAGGTCTCTACGCCTATTGATAGAGGTATCAATCATCGAAATCGGATTACATTTGCAGATTTTCGATTTTTGTGGCTCTGAATTCGTGGCCACACTTCCACGGAACGTGTAGAAATATTCGACCGATCCAAATGGCCGTTTTTATGACAATTACAGGTCTCAACGCCTATTGATAGAGGTATCAATCATCGAAATCGGATTACATTTGCATATTTTCGATTTTTGTGGCTCTGAATTCGTGGGCTATATTTCAGTTGATTTTCAAAAAAATTGAATTTTCCACGGAACGTGTAAAAATATCCGACCGATCCAAATGGCCGTTTTTATGACAATTACAGGTCTCTACGCCTATTGATAGAGGTATCAATCATCGAAATCGGATTACATTTGCAGATTTTCGATTTTTGTGGCTCTGAATTCGTGGCCACACTTCCACGAAACGTGTAGAAATATTCGACCGATCCAAATGGCCGCTGGTGAGACAATTACAGGTCACAACGCCTATTGATAGAGGTATCGACCATCGAAATCGGATCACATTTGCAGATTTTCGATTTTTATGGCTCTGAATTCGTGGGCTATAGTTCAGTTGATTTTCAAAAATATTGAATTTTCCACGAAACGTGTAGAAATATTCGACCGATCCAAATGGCCGTTTTTATGACAATTACAGGTCTCAACGCCTATTGATGGAGGTATCAATCATCGAAATCGGATTACATTTGCAGATTTTCGATTTTTGTGGTCTGAATTCGTGGGCTATAGTTCAGTAGATTTTTTTACAATTACAGGTCTCAACGCCTATTGATGGAGGTATCAATCATCGAAATCGGATTACATTTGCAGATTTTCGATTTTTGTGGCTCTGAATTCGTGGGCACACTTCCACGGAACGTGTAGAAATATTCGACCGATCCAAATGGCCGTTTTTATGACAATTACAGGTCTCAACGCCTATTGATAGAGGTATCAATCATCGAAATCGGATCACATTTGCATATTTTCGATTTTTGTGGCTCTGAATTCGTGGGCTATATTTCAGTTGATTTTCAAAAAAATTGAATTTTCCACGGAACGTGTAAAAATATCCGACCGATCCAAATGGCCGTTTTTATGACAATTACAGGTCTCTACGCCTATTGATAGAGGTATCAATCATCGAAATCGGATTACATTTGCAGATTTTCGATTTTTGTGGCTCTGAATTCGTGGCCACACTTCCACGGAACGTGTAGAAATATTCGACCGATCCAAATGGCCGTTTTTATGACAATTACAGGTCTCAACGCCTATTGATAGAGGTATCAATCATCGAAATCGGATCACATTTGCATATTTTCGATTTTTGTGGCTCTGAATTCGTGGGCTATATTTCAGTTGATTTTCAAAAAAATTGAATTTTCCACGGAACGTGTAAAAATATCCGACCGATCCAAATGGCCGTTTTTATGACAATTACAGGTCTCTACGCCTATTGATAGAGGTATCAATCATCGAAATCGGATTACATTTGCATATTTTCGATTTTTGTGGCTCTGAATTCGTGGGCTATATTTCAGTTGATTTTCAAAAAAATTGAATTTTCCACGGAACGTGTAAAAATATCCGACCGATCCAAATGGCCGTTTTTATGACAATTACAGGTCTCAACGCCTATTGATAGAGGTATCAATCATCGAAATCGGATCACATTTGCATATTTTCGATTTTTGTGGCTCTGAATTCGTGGGCTATATTTCAGTTGATTTTCAAAAAAATTGAATTTTCCACGGAACGTGTAAAAATATCCGACCGATCCAAATGGCCGTTTTTATGACAATTACAGGTCTCTACGCCTATTGATAGAGGTATCAATCATCGAAATCGGATTACATTTGCAGATTTTCGATTTTTGTGGCTCTGAATTCGTGGCCACACTTCCACGGAACGTGTAGAAATATTCGACCGATCCAAATGGCCGTTTTTATGACAATTACAGGTCTCAACGCCTATTGATAGAGGTATCAATCATCGAAATCGGATTACATTTGCATATTTTCGATTTTTGTGGCTCTGAATTCGTGGGCTATATTTCAGTTGATTTTCAAAAAAATTGAATTTTCCACGGAACGTGTAAAAATATCCGACCGATCCAAATGGCCGTTTTTATGACAATTACAGGTCTCTACGCCTATTGATAGAGGTATCAATCATCGAAATCGGATTACATTTGCAGATTTTCGATTTTTGTGGCTCTGAATTCGTGGCCACACTTCCACGAAACGTGTAGAAATATTCGACCGATCCAAATGGCCGCTGGTGAGACAATTACAGGTCACAACGCCTATTGATAGAGGTATCGACCATCGAAATCGGATCACATTTGCAGATTTTCGATTTTTATGGCTCTGAATTCGTGGGCTATAGTTCAGTTGATTTTCAAAAATATTGAATTTTCCACGAAACGTGTAGAAATATTCGACCGATCCAAATGGCCGTTTTTATGACAATTACAGGTCTCAACGCCTATTGATGGAGGTATCAATCATCGAAATCGGATTACATTTGCAGATTTTCGATTTTTGTGGTCTGAATTCGTGGGCTATAGTTCAGTAGATTTTTTTACAATTACAGGTCTCAACGCCTATTGATGGAGGTATCAATCATCGAAATCGGATTACATTTGCAGATTTTCGATTTTTGTGGCTCTGAATTCGTGGGCACACTTCCACGGAACGTGTAGAAATATTCGACCGATCCAAATGGCCGTTTTTATGACAATTACAGGTCTCAACGCCTATTGATAGAGGTATCAATCATCGAAATCGGATCACATTTGCATATTTTCGATTTTTGTGGCTCTGAATTCGTGGGCTATATTTCAGTTGATTTTCAAAAAAATTGAATTTTCCACGGAACGTGTAAAAATATCCGACCGATCCAAATGGCCGTTTTTATCACAATTACAGGTCTCTACGCCTATTGATAGAGGTATCAATCATCGAAATCGGATTACATTTGCAGATTTTCGATTTTTGTGGCTCTGAATTCGTGGGCTATAGTTCAGTTGATTTTCAAAAAAATTGAATTTTCCACGGAACGTGTAGAAATATTCGACCGATCCAAATGGCCATTTTTATGACAATTACAGGTCTCAACGCCTATTGATGGAGGTATCAATCATCGAAATCGGATTACATTTGCAGATTTTCGATTTTTGTGGCTCTGAATTCGTGGGCACACTTCCACGGAACGTGTAGAAATATTCGACCGATCCAAATGGCCGTTTTTATGACAATTACAGGCCTCAACGCCTATTGATAGAGGTATCAATCATCGAAATCGGATCACATTTGCATATTTTCGATTTTTGTGGCTCTGAATTCGTGGGCTATAGTTCAGTTGATTTTCAAAAAAATTGAATTTTCCACGGAACGTGTAGAAATATTCGACCGATCCAAATGGCCATTTTTATGACAATTACAGGTCTCAACGCCTATTGATGGAGGTATCAATCATCGAAATCGGATTACATTTGCAGATTTTCGATTTTTGTGGCTCTGAATTCGTGGGCACACTTCCACGGAACGTGTAGAAATATTCGACCGATCCAAATGGCCGTTAGTAAGACAATTACAGGTCTCAACGCCTATTGATACAGGTATCGACCATCGTAATCGGAGCACAATTGCAGATTTTCGATTTTTCTGGCCCTGAATTCGTGGGCTATAGTTCAGTTGATTTTCAAAAAAATTGAATTTTCCACGAAACGTGTAGAAATATTCGACCGATCCAAATGGCCGCTGGTGAGACAATTACAGGTCACAACGCCTATTGATAGAGGTATCGACCATCGAAATCGGATCACATTTGCAGATTTTCGATTTTTGTGGCTCTGAATTTGTGGGCTATAGTTCAGTTGATTTTAAAAAAAAAGAATTTTCCGCTGAACGTGTAGAAATATTCGACCGATCAAAATGGCCGTTTTTATGACAATTACAGGTCTCAACGACTATTGATAGAGGTATCAATCATCGAAATCGGATTACATTTGCAGATTTTCGATTTTTGTGGCACTAAATTCGTGGGCTATAGTTCAGTTGATTTTCAAAAAAATTGAATTTCTCACGGAACGTGTAGAAATATTCGACTGATCCAAATGGCCGTTTTTATGACAATTACAGGTCTCAACGCCTATTGATAGAGGTATCAATCATCGAAATCGGATTACATTTGCAGATTTTCGATTTTTGTGGCTCTGAATTCGTGGGCTATAGTTCAGTTGATTTTCAAAAAAATTGAATTTCCCACGGAACGTGTAGAAATATTCGACCGATCCAAATGGCCGTTTTTATGACAATCACAGGTCTCAACGCCTATTGATAGAGGTATCAATCATCGAAATCGGATCACATTTGCAGATTTTCGACTTTTGTGGCTCTGAATTCGTGGGCTATAGTTCAGTTGATTTTTTAACAATTACAGGTCTCAACGCCTATTGATAGAGGTATCAATCATCGAAATCGGATCACATTTGCAGATTTTCGATTTTTGTGGTCTCTGAATTCGTGGGCTATAGTTCAGTTGATTTTCAAAAAAATTGAATTTTCCACGAAACGTGTAGAAATATTCGACCGATCCAAATGGCCGCTGGTGAGACAATTACAGGTCACAACGCCTATTGATAGAGGTATCGACCATCGAAATCGGAGCACAATTGCAGATTTTCGATTTTTGTGGCTCTGAATTCGTGGGCTATAGTTCAGTTGATTTTCAAAAAAATTGAATTTGCCACGAAACGTGTAGAAATATTCGACCGATCCAAATGGCCGTTAGTAAGACAATTACAGGTCACAACGCCTATTGATACAGGTATCGATCATCGAAATCGGAGCACAATTGCAGATTTTCGATTTTTCTGGCTCTGAATTCGTGGGCTATAGTTCAGTTGATTTTCAAAAAAATTGAATTTTCCACGAAACGTGTAGAAATATTCGACCGATCCAAATGGCCATTTTTATGACAATTACAGGTCTCAACGCCTATTGATGGAGGTATCAATCATCGAAATCGGATTACATTTGCAGATTTTCGATTTTTGTGGCTCTGAATTCGTGGGCACACTTCCACGGAACGTGTAGAAATATTCGACCGATCCAAATGGCCGTTAGTAAGACAATTACAGGTCTCAACGCCTATTGATACAGGTATCGACCATCGTAATCGGAGCACAATTGCAGATTTTCGATTTTTCTGGCCCTGAATTCGTGGGCTATAGTTCAGTTGATTTTCAAAAAAATTGAATTTTCCACGAAACGTGTAGAAATATTCGACCGATCCAAATGGCCGCTGGTGAGACAATTACAGGTCACAACGCCTATTGATAGAGGTATCGACCATCGAAATCGGATCACATTTGCAGATTTTCGATTTTTGTGGCTCTGAATTTGTGGGCTATAGTTCAGTTGATTTTAAAAAAAAAGAATTTTCCACTGAACGTGTAGAAATATTCGACCGATCAAAATGGCCGTTTTTATGACAATTACAGGTCTCAACGACTATTGATAGAGGTATCAATCATCGAAATCGGATTACATTTGCAGATTTTCGATTTTTGTGGCACTAAATTCGTGGGCTATAGTTCAGTTGATTTTCAAAAAAATTGAATTTCTCACGGAACGTGTAGAAATATTCGACTGATCCAAATGGCCGTTTTTATGACAATTACAGGTCTCAACGCCTATTGATAGAGGTATCAATCATCGAAATCGGATTACATTTGCAGATTTTCGATTTTTGTGGCTCTGAATTCGTGGGCTATAGTTCAGTTGATTTTCAAAAAAATTGAATTTCCCACGGAACGTGTAGAAATATTCGACCGATCCAAATGGCCGTTTTTATGACAATCACAGGTCTCAACGCCTATTGATAGAGGTATCAATCATCGAAATCGGATCACATTTGCAGATTTTCGACTTTTGTGGCTCTGAATTCGTGGGCTATAGTTCAGTTGATTTTTTAACAATTACAGGTCTCAACGCCTATTGATAGAGGTATCAATCATCGAAATCGGATCACATTTGCAGATTTTCGATTTTTGTGGTCTCTGAATTCGTGGGCTATAGTTCAGTTGATTTTCAAAAAAATTGAATTTTCCACGAAACGTGTAGAAATATTCGACCGATCCAAATGGCCGCTGGTGAGACAATTACAGGTCACAACGCCTATTGATAGAGGTATCGACCATCGAAATCGGAGCACAATTGCAGATTTTCGATTTTTGTGGCTCTGAATTCGTGGGCTATAGTTCAGTTGATTTTCAAAAAAATTGAATTTGCCACGAAACGTGTAGAAATATTCGACCGATCCAAATGGCCGTTAGTAAGACAATTACAGGTCACAACGCCTATTGATACAGGTATCGATCATCGAAATCGGAGCACAATTGCAGATTTTCGATTTTTCTGGCTCTGAATTCGTGGGCTATAGTTCAGTTGATTTTCAAAAAAATTGAATTTTCCACGAAACGTGTAGAAATATTCGACCGATCCAAATGGCCGCTGGTGAGACAATTACAGGTCACAACGCCTATTGATAGAGGTATCGACCATCGAAATCGGAGCACAATTGCAGATTTTCGATTTTTGTGGCTCTGAATTCGTGGGCTATAGTTCAGTTGATTTTCAAAAAAATTGAATTTTCCACGAAACGTGTAGAAATATTCGACCGATCCAAATGGCCACTGGTGAGACAATTACAGGTCACAACGCCTATTGATAGAGGTATCGACCATCGAAATCGGATCACATTTGCAGATTTTCGATTTTTGTGGCTCTGAATTCGTGGGCTATAGTTCAGTTGATTTTCAAAAAAATTGAATTTTCCACGGAACGTGTAGAAATATTCGACCGATCCAAATGGCCGTTTTTATGACAATTACAGGTCTCAACGCCTATTGATAGAGGTATCAATCATCGAAATCGGATTACATTTGCAGATTTTCGATTTTTGTGGCTCTGAATTCGTGGGCTATAGTTCAGTTGATTTTCAAAAAAATTGAATTTTCCACGAAACGTGTAGAAATATTCGACCGATCCAAATAGCCGTTAGTAAGACAATTACAGGTCTCAACGCCTATTGATAGAGGTATCGACCATCGAAATCGGAGCACAATTGCAGATTTTCGATTTTTCTGGCTCTGAATTCGTGGGCTATAGTTCAGTTGATTTTCAAAAAAAATTTAATTTTCCACGGAACGTGTAGAAATATTCGACCGATCCAAATGGCCGCTGGTGAGACAATTACAGGTCACAACGCCTATTGATAGAGGTATCGACCATCGAAATCGGATCACATTTGCAGGTTTTCGATTTTTGTGGCTCTGAATTTGTGGGCTATAGTTCAGTTGATTTTCAAAAAAAAAGAATTTTCCACTGAACGTGTAGAAATATTCGACCGATCAAAATGGCCGTTTTTATGACAATTACAGGTCTCAACGACTATTGATAGAGGTATCAATCATCGAAATCGGATTACATTTGCAGATTTTCGATTTTTGTGGCACTAAATTCGTGGGCTATAGTTCAGTTGATTTTCAAAAAAATTGAATTTCCCACGGAACGTGTAGAAATATTCGACTGATCCAAATGGCCGTTTTTATGACAATTACAGGTCTCAACGCCTATTGATAGAGGTATCAATCATCGAAATCGGATTACATTTGCAGATTTTCGATTTTTGTGGCTCTGAATTCGTGGGCTATAGTTCAGTTGATTTTCAAAAAAATTGAATTTCCCACGGAACGTGTAGAAATATTCGACCGATCCAAATGGCCGTTTTTATGACAATCACAGGTCTCAACGCCTATTGATAGAGGTATCAATCATCGAAATCGGATCACATTTGCAGATTTTCGATTTTTGTGGCTCTGAATTCGTGGGCTATAGTTCAGTTGATTTTCAAAAAAATTGAATTTTCCACTGAACGTGTAGAAATATTCGACCGATCCAAATGGCCGTTTTTATGACAATTACAGGTCTCAACGCCTATTGATGGAGGTATCAATCATCGAAATCGGATCACATTTGCAGATTTTCGACTTTTGTGGCTCTGAATTCGTGGGCTATAGTTCAATTGATTTTTTAACAATTACAGGTCTCAACGCCTATTGATAGAGGTATCAATCATCGAAATCGGATCACATTTGCAGATTTTCGATTTTTGTGGTCTCTGAATTCGTGGGCTATAGTTCAGTTGATTTTCAAAAAAATTGAATTTTCCACGAAACGTGTAGAAATATTCGGCCGATCCAAATGGCCGCTGGTGAGACAATTACAGGTCACAACGCCTATTGATAGAGGTATCGACCATCGAAATCGGAGCACAATTGCAGATTTTCGATTTTTGTGGCTCTGAATTCGTGGGCTATAGTTCAGTTGATTTTCAAAAAAATTGAATTTTCCACGAAACGTGTAGAAATATTCGACCGATCCAAATGGCCGTTAGTAAGACAATTACAGGTCACAACGCCTATTGATACAGGTATCGATCATCGAAATCGGAGCACAATTGCAGATTTTCGATTTTTGTGGCTCTGAATTCGTGGGCTATAGTTCAGTTGATTTTCAAAAAAATTGAATTTTCCACGAAACGTGTAGAAATATTCGACCGATCCAAATGGCCGCTGGTGAGACAATTACAGGTCACAACGCCTATTGATAGAGGTATCGACCATCGAAATCGGAGCACAATTGCAGATTTTCGATTTTTGTGGCTCTGAATTCGTGGGCTATAGTTCAGTTGATTTTCAAAAAAAATTTAATTTTCCACGGAACGTGTAGAAATATTCGACCGATCCAAATGGCCGCTGGTGAGACAATTACAGGTCACAACGCCTATTGATAGAGGTATCGACCATCGAAATCGGATCACATTTGCAGATTTTCGATTTTTGTGGCTCTGAATTTGTGGGCTATAGTTCAGTTGATTTTCAAAAAAATTGAATTTTCCGCGGAACGTGTAGAAATATTCGACCGATCCAAATGGCCGTTTTTATGACAGTTACAGGTCTCAACGCCTATTGATAGAGGTATCAATCATCGAAATCGGATCACATTTGCAGATTTTCGATTTTTGTGGCTCTGAATTCGTGGGCTATAGTTCAGTTGATTTTCAAACAAATTGAATTTTCCACGAAACGTGTAGAAATATTCGACCGATCCAAATGGCCGTTAGTAAGACAATTACAGGTCTCAACGCCTATTGATAGAGGTATCGACCATCGAAATCGGAGCACAATTGCAGATTTTCGATTTTTCTGGCCCTGAATTCGTGGGCTATAGTTCAGTTGATTTTCAAAAAAATTGAATTTTCCACGAAACGTGTAGAAATATTCGACCGATCCAAATGGCCGCTGGTGAGACAATTACAGGTCACAACGCCTATTGATAGAGGTATCGACCATCGAAATCGGATCACATTTGCAGATTTTCGATTTTTATGGCTCTGAATTCGTGGGCTATAGTTCAGTTGATTTTCAAAAAAATAGAATTTTCCACGAAACGTGTAGAAATATTCGACCGATCCAAATGGCCGTTAGTAAGACAATTACAGGTCTCAACGCCTATTGATAGAGGTATCGACCATCGAAATCGGATCACATTTGCAGATTTTCGATTTTTGTGGCTCTGAATTGGTGGGATATAGTTCAGTTGATTTTCAAAAAAATTGAATTTTCCACGAAACGTGTAGAAATATTCGACCGATCCAAATGGCCGTTTTTATGACAATTACAGGTCTCAACGCCTATTGATAGAGGTATCAATCATCGAAATCGGATCACATTTGCAGATTTTCGATTTTTGTGGCTCTGAATTCGTGGGCTATAGTTCAGTTGATTTTCAAAAAAATTGAATTTTCCACGGAACGTGTAAAAATATCCGACCGATCCAAATGGCCGTTTTTATGACAATTACAGGTCTCAACGCCTATTGATAGAGGTATCAATCATCGAAATCGGATTACATTTGCAGATTTTCGATTTTTGTGGCTCTGAATTCGTGGGCTATAATTCAGTTGATTTTCAAAAAAATTGAATTTTCCACGGAACGTGTAGAAATATTCGACCGATCCAAATGGCCGTTAGTAAGACAATTACAGGTCTCAACGCCTATTGATAGAGGTATCAATCATCGAAATCGGATCACATTTGCAGATTTTCGATTTTTGTGGCTCTGAATTCGTGGGCTATAGTTCAGTTGATTTTCAAAAAAATTGAATTTTCCACTGAACGTGTAGAAATATTCGACCGATCCAAATGGCCGTTTTTATGACATTTACAGGTCTCAACGCCTATTGATGGAGGTATCAATCATCGAAATCGGATCACATTTGCAGATTTTCGACTTTTGTGGCTCTGAATTCGTGGGCTATAGTTCAGTTGAATTTTTAACAATTACAGGTCTCAACGCCTATTGATAGAGGTATCAATCATCGAAATCGGATCACATTTGCAGATTTTCGATTTTTGTGGTCTCTGAATTCGTGGGCTATAGTTCAGTTGATTTTCAAAAAAATTGAATTTTCCACGAAACGTGTAGAAATATTCGACCGATCCAAATGGCCGCTGGTGAGACAATTACAGGTCACAACGCCTATTGATAGAGGTATCGACCATCGAAATCGGAGCACAATTGCAGATTTTCGATTTTTGTGGCTCTGAATTCGTGGGCTATAGTTCAGTTGATTTTCAAAAAAATTGAATTTTCCACGAAACGTGTAGAAATATTCGACCGATCCAAATGGCCGTTAGTAAGACAATTACAGGTCACAACGCCTATTGATACAGGTATCGATCATCGAAATCGGAGCACATTTGCAGATTTTCGATTTTTATGGCTCTGAATTCGTGGGCTATAGTTCAGTTGATTTTCAAAAAAATTGAATTTTCCACGAAACGTGTAGAAATATTCGACCGATCCAAATGGCCGCTGGTGAGACAATTACAGGTCACAACGCCTTTTTATAGAGGTATCGACCATCGAAATCGGAGCACAATTGCAGATTTTCGATTTTTGTGGCTCTGAATTCGTGGGCTATAGTTCAGTTGATTTTCAAAAAAATTGAATTTTCCACGAAACGTGTAGAAATATTCGACCGATCCAAATGGCCTCTGGTGAGACAATTACAGGTCACAACGCCTATTGATAGAGGTATCGACCATCGAAATCGGATCACATTTGCAGATTTTCGATTTTTGTGGCTCTGAATTCGTGGGCTATAGTTCAGTTGATTTTGAAAAAAATTGAATTTTCTACGAAACGTATAGAAATATTCGACCGATCCAAATGGCCGTTAGTAAGACAATTACAGGTCTCAACGCCTATTGATAGAGGTATCAATCATTGAAATCGGATTACATTTGCAGATTTTCGATTTTTGTGGCTCTGAATTCGTGGGCTATAGTTCAGTTGATTTTCAAAAAAATTGAATTTTCCACGGAACGTGTAGAAATATTCGACCGATCCAAATAGCCGTTAGTTAGACAATTACAGGTCTCAACGCCTATTGATAGAGGTATCGACCATCGAAATCGGAGCACAATTGCAGATTTTCGATTTTTCTGGCTCTGAATTCGTGGGCTATAGTTCAGTTGATTTTCAAAAAAAATTTAATTTTCCACGGAACGTGTAGAAATATTCGACCGATCCAAATGGCCGCTGGTGAGACAATTACAGGTCACAACGCCTATTGATAGAGGTATCGACCATCGAAATCGGATCACATTTGCAGATTTTCGATTTTTGTGGCTCTGAATTTGTGGGCTATAGTTCAGTTGATTTTCAAAAAAATTGAATTTTCCGCGGAACGTGTAGAAATATTCGACCGATCCAAATGGCCGTTTTTATGACAGTTACAGGTCTCAACGCCTATTGATAGTGGTATCAATCATCGAAATCGGATCACATTTGCAGATTTTCGATTTTTGTGGCTCTGAATTCGTGGGCTATAGTTCAGTTGATTTTCAAAAAAATTGAATTTTCTACGAAACGTGTAGAAATATTCGACCGATCCAAATGGCCGTTAGTAAGACAATTACAGGTCTCAACGCCTATTGATAGAGGTATCGACCATCGTAATCGGAGCACAATTGCAGATTTTCGATTTTTCTGGCCCTGAATTCGTGGGCTATAGTTCAGTTGATTTTCAAAAAAATTGAATTTTCCACGAAACGTGTAGAAATATTCGACCGATCCAAATGGCCGCTGGTGAGACAATTACAGGTCACAACGCCTATTGATAGAGGTATCGACCATCGAAATCGGATCACATTTGCAGATTTTCGATTTTTATGGCTCTGAATTCGTGGGCTATAGTTCAGTTGATTTTCAAAAAAATTGAATTTTCCACGAAACGTGTAGAAATATTCGACCGATCCAAATGGCCGTTAGTAAGACAATTACAGGTCTCAACGCCTATTGATAGAGGTATCGACCATCGAAATCGGATCACATTTGCAGATTTTCGATTTTTGTGGCTCTGAATTGGTGGGATATAGTTCAGTTGATTTTCAAAAAAATTGAATTTTCCACGAAACGTGTAGAAATATTCGACCGATCCAAATGGCCGTTTGTGAGACAATTACAGGTCTCAACGCCTATTGATAGAGGTATCGACCATCGAAATCGGATCACATTTGCAGATTTTCGATTTTTGTGGCTCTGAATTCGTGGGCTATAGTTCAGTTGATTTTCAAAAAAAATTGAATTTTCCACGGAACGTGTAGAAATATTCGACCGATCCAAATGGCCGTTTTTATGACAATTAAAGGTCTCAACGCCTATTGATAGAGGTATCAATCATCGAAATCGGATCACATTTGCAGCTTTTCGATTTTTGTGGCTCTGAATTCGTGGGCTATAGTTCAGTTGATTTTCAAAAAAATTGAATTTTCCACGGAACGTGGAAAAATATCCGACCGATCCAAATGGCCGTTTTTATGACAATTACAGGTCTCAACGCCTATTGATAGAGGTATCAATCATCGAAATCGGATTACATTTGCAGATTTTCGATTTTTGTGGCTCTGAATTCGTGGGCTATAGTTCAGTTGATTTTCAAAAAAATTGAATTTTCCACGGAACGTGTAGAAATATTCGACCGATCCAAATGGCCGTTAGTAAGACAATTACAGGTCTCAACGCCTATTGATAGAGGTATCAATCATCGAAATCGGATTACATTTGCAGATTTTCGATTTTTGTGGCTCTGAATTCGTGGGTTATAGTTCAGTTGATTTTCAAAAAAATTGAATTTTCCACGGAACGTGTAGAAATATTCGACCGATCCAAATGGCCATTTTTATGACAATTACAGGTCTCAACGCCTATTGATGGAGGTATCAATCATCGAAATCGAATTACATTTGCAGATTTTCGATTTTTGTGGTCTGAATTCGTGGGCTATAGTTCAGTTGATTTTTTAACAATTACAGGTCTCAACGCCTATTGATGGAGGTATCAATCATCGAAATCGGATTACATTTGCAGATTTTCGATTTTTGTGGCTCTGAATTCGTGGGCACACTTCCACGGAACGTGTAGAAATATTCGACCGATCCAAATGGCCGTTTTTATGACAATTACAGGTCTCAACGCCTATTGATAGAGGTATCAATCATCGAAATCCGATTACATTTGCAGATTTTCGATTTTTGTGGTCTGAATTCGTGGGCTATAGTTCAGTTGATTTTTTAACAATTACAGGTCTCAACGCCTATTGATGGAGGTATCAATCATCGAAATCGGATTACATTTGCAGATTTTCGATTTTTGTGGCTCTGAATTCGTGGGCACACTTCCACGGAACGTGTAGAAATATTCGACCGATCCAAATGGCCGTTTTTATGACAATTACAGGTCTCAACGCCTATTGATAGAGGTATCAATCATCGAAATCGGATCACATTTGCATATTTTCGATTTTTGTGGCTCTGAATTCGTGGGCTATAGTTCAGTTGATTTTCAAAAAAATTGAATTTTCCACTGAACGTGTAAAAATATTCGACCGATCCAAATGGCCGTTTTTATGACAATTACAGGTCTAAACGCCTATTGATAGAGGTATCAATCATCGAAATCGGATTACATTTGCAGATTTTCGATTTTTGTGGCACTGAATTCGTGGGCTATAGTTCAGTTGATTTTCAAAAAAATTGAATTTCCCACGGAACGTGTAGAAATATTCGACCGATCCAAATGGCCGTTAGTAAGACAATTACAGGTCTCAACGCCTATTGATAGAGGTATCGACCATCGAAATCGGAGCACAATTGCAGATTTTCGATTTTTCTGGCTCTGAATTCGTGGGCTATAGTTCAGTTGATTTTCAAAAAAAATTTAATTTTCCACGGAACGTGTAGAAATATTCGACCGATCCAAATGGCCGCTGGTGAGACAATTACAGGTCACAACGCCTATTGATAGAGGTATCGACCATCGAAATCGGATCACATTTGCAGATTTTCGATTTTTCTGGCCCTGAATTCGTGGGCTATAGTTCAGTTGATTTTCAAAAAAATTGAATTTTCCACGAAACGTGTAGAAATATTCGACCGATCCAAATGGCCGCTGGTGAGACAATTACAGGTCACAACGCCTATTGATAGAGGTATCGACCATCGAAATCGGATCACATTTGCAGATTTTCGATTTTTATGGCTCTGAATTCGTGGGCTATAGTTCAGTTGATTTTCAAAAATATTGAATTTTCCACGAAACGTGTAGAAATATTCGACCGATCCAAATGGCCGTTAGTAAGACAATTACAGGTCTCAACGCCTATTGATAGAGGTATCGACCATCGAAATCGGATCACATTTGCAGATTTTCGATTTTTGTGGCTCTGAATTGGTGGGATATAGTTCAGTTGATTTTCAAAAAAATTGAATTTTCCACGAAACGTGTAGAAATATTCGACCGATCCAAATGGCCGTTTGTGAGACAATTACAGGTCACAACGCCTATTGATAGAGGTATCGACCATCGAAATCGGATCACATTTGCAGATTTTCGATTTTTGTGGCTCTGAATTCGTGGGCTATAGTTCAGTTGATTTTCAAAAAAATTGAATTTTCCACTGCACGTGTAGAAATATTCGACCGATCCAAATGGCCGTTTTTATGACAATTAAAGGTCTCAACGCCTATTGATAGAGGTATCAATCATCGAAATCGGATCACATTTGCTGATTTTCGATTTTTGTGGCTCTGAATTCGTGGGCTATAGTTCAGTTGATTTTCAAAAAAATTGAATTTTCCACGGAACGTGTAAAAATATCCGACCGATCCAAATGGCCGTTTTTATGACAATTACAGGTCTCTACGCCTATTGATAGAGGTATCAATCATCGAAATCGGATTACATTTGCAGATTTTCGATTTTTGTGGCTCTGAATTCGTGGGCTATAGTTCAGTTGATTTTCAAAAAAATTGAATTTTCCACGGAACGTGTAGAAATATTCGACGGATCCAAATGGCCATTTTTATGACAATTACAGGTGTCAACGCCTATTGATGGAGGTATCAATCATCGAAATCGGATCACATTTGCATATTTTCGATTTTTGTGGCTCTGAATTCGTGGGCTATAGTTCAGTTGATTTTCAAAAAAATTGAATTTTCCACTGAACGTGTAAAAATATTCGACCGATCCAAATGGCCGTTTTTATGACAATTACAGGTCTCAACGCCTATTGATGGAGGTATCAATCATCGAAATCGGATTACATTTGCAGATTTTCGATTTTTGTGGTCTGAATTCGTGGGCTATAGTTCAGTTGATTTTTTAACAATTACATGTCTCAACGCCTATTGATCGTGGGCACACTTCCACGGAACGTGTAGAAATATTCGACCGATCCAAATGGCCGTTTTTATGACAATTACAGGTCTCAACGCCTATTGATAGAGGTATCAATCATCGAAATCGGATCACATTTGCATATTTTCGATTTTTGTGGCTCTGAATTCGTGGGCTATAGTGCAGTTGATTTTCAAAAAAATTGAATTTTCCACGAAACGTGTAGAAATATTCGACCGATCCAAATAGCCGTTAGTAAGACAATTACAGGTCTCAACGCCTATTGATAGAGGTATCGACCATCGTAATCGGAGCACAATTGCAGATTTTCGATTTTTCTGGCCCTGAATTCGTGGGCTATAGTTCAGTTGATTTTCAAAAAAATTGAATTTTCCACGAAACGTGTAGAAATATTCGACCGATCCAAATGGCCGCTGGTGAGACAATTACAGGTCACAACGCCTATTGATAGAGGTATCGACCATCGAAATCGGATCACATTTGCAGATTTTCGATTTTTGTGGCTCTGAATTTGTGGGCTATAGTTCAGTTGATTTTCAAAAAAATTGAATTTTCCGCGGAACGTGTAGAAATATTCGACCGATCCAAATGGCCGTTTTTATGACAGTTACAGGTCTCAACGCCTTTTGATAGAGGTATCAATCATCGAAATCGACTCACATTTGCAGATTTTCGATTTTTGTGGCTCTGAATTCGTGGGCTATAGTTCAGTTGATTTTCAAAAAAATTGAATTTTCCAAGAAACGTGTAGAAATATTCGACCGATCCAAATGGCCGTTAGTAAGACAATTACAGGTCTCAACGCCTATTGATAGAGGTATCAATCATCGAAATCGGATCACATTTGCAGATTTTCGATTTTTGTGGCTCTGAATTCGTGGGCTATAGTTCAGTTGATTTTCAAAAAAATTGAATTTTCCACGGAACGTGTAGAAATATTCGACCGATCCAAATGGCCATTTTTATGACAATTACAGGTCTCAACGCCTATTGATGGAGGTATCAATCATCGAAATCGGATTACATTTGCAGATTTTCGATTTTTGTGGTCTGAATTCGTGGGCTATAGTTCAGTTGATTTTTAAACAATTACAGGTCTCAACGCCTATTGATGGAGGTATCAATCATCGAAATCGGATTACATTTGCAGATTTTCGATTTTTGTGGCTCTGAATTCGTGGGCACACTTCCACGGAACGTGTAGAAATATTCGACCGATCCAAATGGCCGTTTTTATGACAATTACAGGTCTCAACGCCTATTGATAGAGGTATCAATCATCGAAATCGGATCACATTTGCAGATTTTCGATTTTTGTGGCTCTGAATTCGTGGGCTATAGTTCAGTTGATTTTCAAAAAAATTGAATTTTCCACTGAACGTGTAAAAATATTCGACCGATCCAAATGGCCGTTTTTATGACAATTACAGGTCTCAACGCCTATTGATAGAGGTATCAATCATCGAAATCGGATTACATTTGCAGATTTTCGATTTTTGTGGCACTGAATTCGTGGGCTATAGTTCAGTTGATTTTCAAAAACATTGAATTTCCCACGGAACGTGTAGAAATATTCGACCGATCCAAATGGCCGTTTTTATGACAATTACAGGTCTCAACGCCTATTGATAGAGGTATCAATCATCGAAATCGGATTACATTTGCAGATTTTCGATTTTTGTGGCTCTGAATTCGTGGGCTATAGTTCAGTTGATTTTCAAAAAAATTGAATTTTCCACGAAACGTGTAGAAATATTCGACTGATCCAAATAGCCGTTAGTAAGACAATTACAGGTCTCTACGCCTATTGATAGAGGTATCGACCATCGAAATCGGAGCACAATTGCAGATTTTCGATTTTTCTGGCTATGAATTCGTGGGCTATAGTTCAGTTGATTTTCAAAAAAAATTTAATTTTCCACGGAACGTGTAGAAATATTCGACCGATCCAAATGGCCGCTGGTGAGACAATTACAGGTCACAACGCCTATTGATAGAGGTATCGACCATCGAAATCGGAGCACAATTGCAGATTTTCGATTTTTGTGGCTCTGAATTCGTGGGCTATAGTTCAGTTGATTTTCAAAAAAATTGAATTTGCCACGAAACGTGTAGAAATATTCGACCGATCCAAATGGCCGTTAGTAAGACAATTACAGGTCACAACGCCTATTGATAGAGGTATCGATCATCGAAATCGGAGCACAATTGCAGATTTTCGATTTTTCTGGCTCTGAATTCGTGGGCTATAGTTCAGTTGATTTTCAAAAAAATTGAATTTTCCACGAAACGTGTAGAAATATTCGACCGATCCAAATGGCCGCTGGTGAGACAATTACAGGTCACAACGCCTATTGATAGAGGTATCGACCATCGAAATCGGAGCACAATTGCAGATTTTCGATTTTTGTGGCTCTGAATTCGTGGGCTATAGTTCAGTTGATTTTCAAAAAAATTGAATTTTCCACGAAACGTGTAGAAATATTCGACCGATCCAAATGGCCGCTGGTGAGACAATTACAGGTCACAACGCCTATTGATAGAGGTATCGACCATCGAAATCGGATCACATTTGCAGATTTTCGATTTTTGTGGCTCTGAATTCGTGGGCTATAGTTCAGTTGATTTTGAAAAAAATTGAATTTTCCACGAAACGTATAGAAATATTCGACCGATCCAAATGGCCGTTAGTAAGACAATTACAGGTCTCAACGCCTATTGATAGAGGTATCAATCATTGAAATCGGATTACATTTGCAGATTTTCGATTTTTGTGGCTCTGAATTCGTGGGCTATAGTTCAGTTGATTTTCAAAAAAATTGAATTTTCCACGGAACGTGTAGAAATATTCGACCGATCCAAATAGCCGTTAGTTAGACAATTACAGGTCTCAACGCCTATTGATAGAGGTATCGACCATCGAAATCGGAGCACAATTGCAGATTTTCGATTTTTCTGGCTCTGAATTCGTGGGCTATAGTTCAGTTGATTTTCAAAAAAAATTTAATTTTCCACGGAACGTGTAGAAATATTCGACCGATCCAAATGGCCGCTGGTGAGACAATTACAGGTCACAACGCCTATTGATAGAGGTATCGACCATCGAAATCGGATCACATTTGCAGATTTTCGATTTTTGTGGCTCTGAATTTGTGGGCTATAGTTCAGTTGATTTTCAAAAAAATTGAATTTTCCGCGGAACGTGTAGAAATATTCGACCGATCCAAATGGCCGTTTTTATGACAGTTACAGGTCTCAACGCCTATTGATAGAGGTATCAATCATCGAAATCGGATCACATTTGCAGATTTTCGATTTTTGTGGCTCTGAATTCGTGGGCTATAGTTCAGTTGATTTTCAAAAAAATTGAATTTTCCACGAAACGTGTAGAAATATTCGACCGATCCAAATGGCCGTTAGTAAGACAATTACAGGTCTCAACGCCTATTGATAGAGGTATCGACCATCGTAATCGGAGCACAATTGCAGATTTTCGATTTTTCTGGCCCTGAATTGGTGGGCTATAGTTCAGTTGATTTTCAAAAAAATTGAATTTTCCACGAAACGTGTAGAAATATTCGACCGATCCAAATGGCCGCTGGTGAGACAATTACAGGTCACAACGCCTATTGATAGAGGTATCGACCATCGAAATCGGATCACATTTGCAGATTTTCGATTTTTATGGCTCTGAATTCGTGGGCTATAGTTCAGTTGATTTTCAAAAAAATTGAATTTTCCACGAAACGTGTAGAAATATTCGACCGATCCAAGTGGCCGTTAGTAAGACAATTACAGGTCTCAACGCCTATTGATAGAGGTATCGACCATCGAAATCGGATCACATTTGCAGATTTTCGATTTTTGTGGCTCTGAATTGGTGGGATATAGTTCAGTTGATTTTCAAAAAAATTGAATTTTCCACGAAACGTGTAGAAATATTCGACCGATCCAAATGGCCGTTTGTGAGACAATTACAGGTCACAACGCCTATTGATAGAGTTATCGATCATCGAAATCGGATCACATTTGCAGATTTTCGATTTTTGTGGCTCTGAATTCGTGGGCTATAGTTCAGTTGATTTTCAAAAAAATTGAATTTTCCACGAAACGTGTAGAAATATTCGACCGATCCAAATGGCCGTTTTTATGACAATTACAGGTCTCAACGCCTATTGATAGAGGTATCAATCATCGAAATCGGATCACATTTGCAGATTTTCGATTTTTGTGGCTCTGAATTCGTGGGCTATAGTTCAGTTGATTTTCAAAAAAATTGAATTTTCCACGGAACGTGTAGAAATATTCGACCGATCCAAATGGCCGTTAGTAAGACAATTACAGGTCTCAACGCCTATTGATAGAGGTATCAATCATCGAAATCGGATCACATTTGCAGATTTTCGATTTTTGTGGCTCTGAATTCGTGGGCTATAGTTCAGTTGATTTTCAAAAAAATTGAATTTTCCACTGAACGTGTAGAAATATTCGACCGATCCAAATGGCCGTTTTTATGACAATTACAGGTCTCAACGCCTATTGATGGAGGTATCAATCATCGAAATCGGATCACATTTGCAGATTTTCGACTTTTGTGGCTCTGAATTCGTGGGCTATAGTTCAGTTGATTTTTTAACAATTACAGGTCTCAACGCCTATTGATAGAGGTATCAATCATCGAAATCGGATCACATTTGCAGATTTTCGATTTTTGTGGTCTCTGAATTCGTGGGCTATAGTTCAGTTGATTTTCAAAAAAATTGAATTTTCCACGAAACGTGTAGAAATATTCGGCCGATCCAAATGGCCGCTGGTGAGACAATTACAGGTCACAACGCCTATTGATAGAGGTATCGACCATCGAAATCGGAGCACAATTGCAGATTTTCGATTTTTGTGGCTCTGAATTCGTGGGCTATAGTTCAGTTGATTTTCAAAAAAATTGAATTTTCCACGAAACGTGTAGAAATATTCGACCGATCCAAATGGCCGTTAGTAAGACAATTACAGGTCACAACGCCTATTGATACAGGTATCGATCATCGAAATCGGAGCACAATTGCAGATTTTCGATTTTTCTGGCTCTGAATTCGTGGGCTATAGTTCAGTTGATTTTCAAAAAAATTGAATTTTCCACGAAACGTGTAGAAATATTCGACCGATCCAAATGGCCGCTGGTGAGACAATTACAGGTCACAACGCCTATTGATAGAGGTATCGACCATCGAAATCGGAGCACAATTGCAGATTTTCGATTTTTGTGGCTCTGAATTCGTGGGCTATAGTTCAGTTGATTTTCAAAAAAATTGAATTTTCCACGAAACGTGTAGAAATATTCGACCGATCCAAATGGCCGCTGGTGAGACAATTACAGGTCACAACGCCTATTGATAGAGGTATCGACCATCGAAATCGGATCACATTTGCAGATTTTCGATTTTTGTGGCTCTGAATTCGTGGGCTATAGTTCAGTTGATTTTGAAAAAAATTGAATTTTCTACGAAACGTATAGAAATATTCGACCGATCCAAATGGCCGTTAGTAAGACAATTACAGGTCTCAACGCCTATTGATAGAGGTATCAATCATTGAAATCGGATTACATTTGCAGATTTTCGATTTTTGTGGCTCTGAATTCGTGGGCTATAGTTCAGTTGATTTTCAAAAAAATTGAATTTTCCACGGAACGTGTAGAAATATTCGACCGATCCAAATAGCCGTTAGTTAGACAATTACAGGTCTCAACGCCTATTGATAGAGGTATCGACCATCGAAATCGGAGCACAATTGCAGATTTTCGATTTTTCTGGCTCTGAATTCGTGGGCTATAGTTCAGTTGATTTTCAAAAAAAATTTAATTTTCCACGGAACGTGTAGAAATATTCGACCGATCCAAATGGCCGCTGGTGAGACAATTACAGGTCACAACGCCTATTGATAGAGGTGTAGAAATATTCGACCGATCCAAATGGCCATTTTTATGACAATTGCAGGTCTCAACGCCTATTGATAGAGGTATCAATCATCGAAATCGGATTACATTTGCAGATTTTCGATTTTTGTGGTCTGAATTCGTGGGCTATAGTTCAGTTGATTTTTTAACAATTACATGTCTCAACGCCTATTGATGGAGGTATCAATCATCGAAATCGGATTACATTTGCAGATTTTCGATTTTTGTGGCTCTGAATTCGTGGGCACACTTCCACGGAACGTGTAGAAATATTCGACCGATCCAAATGGCCGCTGGTGAGACAATTACAGGTCACAACGCCTATTGATAGAGGTATCGACCATCGAAATCGGATCACATTTGCAGATTTTCGATTTTTGTGGCTCTGAATTTGTGGGCTATAGTTCAGTTGATTTTCAAAAAAATTGAATTTTCCGCGGAACGTGTAGAAATATTCGACCGATCCAAATGGCCGTTTTTATGACAGTTACAGGTCTCAACGCCTTTTGATAGAGGTATCAATCATCGAAATCGACTCACATTTGCAGATTTTCGATTTTTGTGGCTCTGAATTCGTGGGCTATAGTTCAGTTGATTTTCAAAAAAATTGAATTTTCCAAGAAACGTGTAGAAATATTCGACCGATCCAAATGGCCGTTAGTAAGACAATTACAGGTCTCAACGCCTATTGATAGAGGTATCAATCATCGAAATCGGATCACATTTGCAGATTTTCGATTTTTGTGGCTCTGAATTCGTGGGCTATAGTTCAGTTGATTTTCAAAAAAATTGAATTTTCCACGGAACGTGTAGAAATATTCGACCGATCCAAATGGCCATTTTTATGACAATTACAGGTCTCAACGCCTATTGATGGAGGTATCAATCATCGAAATCGGATTACATTTGCAGATTTTCGATTTTTGTGGTCTGAATTCGTGGGCTATAGTTCAGTTGATTTTCAAAAAAATTGAATTTTCCACGAAACGTGTAGAAATATTCGACCGATCCAAATTGCCGTTAGTAAGACAATTACAGGTCTCAACGCCTATTGATAGAGGTATCGACCATCGAAATCGGATCACATTTGCAGATTTTCGATTTTTGTGGCTCTGAATTGGTGGGATATAGTTCAGTTAATTTTCAAAAAAATTGAATTTTCCACGAAACGTGTAGAAATATTCGACCGATCCAAATGGCCGTTTGTGAGACAATTACAGGTCACAACGCCTATTGATAGAGGTATCGACCATCGAAATCGGATCACATTTGCAGATTTTCGATTTTTGTGGCTCTGAATTCGTGGGCTATAGTTCAGTTGATTTTCAAAAAAATTGAATTTTCCACGGAACGTGTAGAAATATTCGACCGATCCAAATGGCCGTTTTTATGACAATTAAAGGTCTCAACGCCTATTGATAGAGGTATCAATCATCGAAATCGGATCACATTTGCAGATTTTCGATTTTTGTGGCTCTGAATTCGTGGGCTATAGTTCAGTTGATTTTCAAAAAAATTGAATTTTCCACGGAACGTGTAAAAATATCCGACCGATCCAAATGGCCGTTTTTATGACAATTACGGGTCTCTACGCCTATTGATAGAGGTATCAATCATCGAAATCGGATTACATTTGCAGATTTTCGATTTTTGTGGCTCTGAATTCGTGGGCACACTTCCACGGAACGTGTAGAAATATTCGACCGATCCAAATGGCCGTTTTTATGACAGTTACAGGTCTCAACGCCTATTGATAGAGGTATCAATCATCGAAATCGACTCACATTTGCAGATTTTCGATTTTTGTGGCTCTGAATTCGTGGGCTATAGTTCAGTTGATTTTCAAAAAAATTGAATTTTCCAAGAAACGTGTAGAAATATTCGACCGATCCAAATGGCTGTTAGTAAGACAATTACAGGTCTCAACGCCTATTGATAGAGGTATCAATCATCGAAATCGGATCACATTTGCAGATTTTCGATTTTTGTGGCTCTGAATTCGTGGGCTATAGTTCAGTTGATTTTCAAAAAAATTGAATTTTCCACGGAACGTGTAGAAATATTCGACCGATCCAAATGGCCATTTTTATGACAATTACAGGTCTCAACGCCTATTGATGGAGGTATCAATCATCGAAATCGGATTACATTTGCAGATTTTCGATTTTTGTGGTCTGAATTCGTGGGCTATAGTTCAGTTGATTTTTTAACAATTACAGGTCTCAACGCCTATTGATAGAGGTATCAATCATCGAAATCGGATTACATTTGCAGATTTTCGATTTTTGTGGTCTGAATTCGTGGGCTATAGTTCAGTTGATTTTTTAACAATTACAGGTCTCAACGCCTATTGATAGAGGTATCAATCATCGAAATCGGATTACATTTGCAGATTTTCGATTTTTGTGGCTCTGAATTCGTGGGCACACTTCCACGGAACGTGTAGAAATATTCGACCGATCCAAATGGCCGTTTTTATGACAATTACAGGTCTCAACGCCTATTGATGGAGGTATCAATCATCGAAATCGGATTACATTTGCAGATTTTCGATTTTTGTGGTCTGAATTCGTGGGCTATAGTTCAGTTGATTTTTTAACAATTACAGGTCTCAACGCCTATTGATAGAGGTATCAATCATCGAAATCGGATTACATTTGCAGATTTTCGATTTTTGTGGCTCTGAATTCGTGGGCACACTTCCACGGAACGTGTAGAAATATTCGACCGATCCAAATGGCCGTTTTTATGACAATTACAGGTCTCAACGCCTATTGATGGAGGTATCAATCATCGAAATCGGATTACATTTGCAGATTTTCGATTTTTGTGGTCTGAATTCGTGGGCTATAGTTCAGTTGATTTTTTAACAATTACAGGTCTCAACGCCTATTGATAGAGGTATCAATCATCGAAATCGGATTACATTTGCAGATTTTCGATTTTTGTGGCTCTGAATTCGTGGGCACACTTCCACGGAACGTGTAGAAATATTCGACCGATCCAAATGGCCGTTTTTATGACAATTACAGGTCTCAACGCCTATTGATGGAGGTATCAATCATCGAAATCGGATTACATTTGCAGATTTTCGATTTTTGTGGTCTGAATTCGTGGGCTATAGTTCAGTTGATTTTTTAACAATTACAGGTCTCAACGCCTATTGATAGAGGTATCAATCATCGAAATCGGATTACATTTGCAGATTTTCGATTTTTGTGGCTCTGAATTCGTGGGCACACTTCCACGGAACGTGTAGAAATATTCGACCGATCCAAATGGCCGTTTTTATGACAATTACAGGTCTCAACGCCTATTGATAGAGGTATCAATCATCGAAATCGGATTACATTTGTATATTTTCGATTTTTGTGGCTCTGAATTCGTGGGCTATAGTTCAGTTGATTTTTTAACAATTACAAGTCTCAACGCCTATTGATGGAGGTATCAATCATCGAAATCGGATTACATTTGCAGATTTTCGATTTTTGTGGCTCTGAATTCGTGGGCACACTTCCACGGAACGTGTAGAAATATTCGACCGATCCAAATGGCCGTTTTTATGACAGTTACAGGTCTCAACGCCTATTGATAGAGGTATCAATCATCGAAATCGACTCACATTTGCAGATTTTCGATTTTTGTGGCTCTGAATTCGTGGGCTATAGTTCAGTTGATTTTCAAAAAAATTGAATTTTCCAAGAAACGTGTAGAAATATTCGACCGATCCAAATGGCTGTTAGTAAGACAATTACAGGTCTCAACGCCTATTGATAGAGGTATCAATCATCGAAATCGGATCACATTTGCAGATTTTCGATTTTTGTGGCTCTGAATTCGTGGGCTATAGTTCAGTTGATTTTCAAAAAAATTGAATTTTCCACGGAACGTGTAGAAATATTCGACCGATCCAAATGGCCATTTTTATGACAATTACAGGTCTCAACGCCTATTGATGGAGGTATCAATCATCGAAATCGGATTACATTTGCAGATTTTCGATTTTTGTGGTCTGAATTCGTGGGCTATAGTTCAGTTGATTTTTTAACAATTACAGGTCTCAACGCCTATTGATAGAGGTATCAATCATCGAAATCGGATTACATTTGCAGATTTTCGATTTTTGTGGCTCTGAATTCGTGGGCACACTTCCACGGAACGTGTAGAAATATTCGACCGATCCAAATGGCCGTTTTTATGACAATTACAGGTCTCAACGCCTATTGATAGAGGTATCAATCATCGAAATCGGATTACATTTGTATATTTTCGATTTTTGTGGCTCTGAATTCGTGGGCTATAGTTCAGTTGATTTTTTAACAATTACAGGTCTCAACGCCTATTGATGGAGGTATCAATCATCGAAATCGGATTACATTTGCAGATTTTCGATTTTTGTGGTCTGAATTCGTGGGCTATAGTTCAGTTGATTTTTTAACAATTACAGGTCTCAACGCCTATTGATAGAGGTATCAATCATCGAAATCGGATTACATTTGCAGATTTTCGATTTTTGTGGCTCTGAATTCGTGGACACACTTCCACGGAACGTGTAGAAATATTCGACCGATCCAAATGGCCGTTTTTATGACAATTACAGGTCTCAACGCCTATTGATAGAGGTATCAATCTTCGAAATCGGATCACATTTGCATATTTTCGATTTTTGTGGCTCTGAATTCGTGGGCTATAGTTCAGTTGATTTTCAAAAAAATTGAATTTTCCACTGAACGTGTAAAAATATTCGACCGATCCAAATGGCCGTTTTTATGACAATTACAGGTCTCAACGCCTATTGATAGAGGTATCAATCATCGAAATCGGATTACATTTGCAGATTTTCGATTTTTGTGGCTCTGAATTCGTGGGCTATAGTTCAGTTGATTTTCAAAAAAATTGAATTTTCCACGGAACGTGTAGAAATATTCGACCGATCCAAATGGCCATTTTTATGACAATTACAGGTCTCAACGCCTATTGATGGAGGTATCAATCATCGAAATCGGATTACATTTGCAGATTTTCGATTTTTGTGGCTCTGAATTCGTGGGCTATAGTTCAGTTGATTTTTTAACAATTACAAGTCTCAACGCCTATTGATGGAGGTATCAATCATCGAAATCGGATTACATTTGCAGATTTTCGATTTTTGTGGCTCTGAATTCGTGGGCACACTTCCACGGAACGTGTAGAAATATTCGACCGATCCAAATGGCCGTTTTTATGACAATTACAGGTCTCAACGCCTATTGATAGAGGTATCAATCATCGAAATCGGATCACATTTGCATATTTTCGATTTTTGTGGCTCTGAATTCGTGGGCTATAGTTCAGTTGATTTTCAAAAAAATTGAATTTTCCACTGAACGTGTAAAAATATTCGACCGATCCAAATGGCCGTTTTTATGACAATTACAGGTCTCAACGCCTATTGATAGAGGTATCAATCATCGAAATCGGATTACATTTGCAGATTTTCGATTTTTGTGGCACTGAATTCGTGGGCTATAGTTCAGTTGATTTTCAAAAAAATTGAATTTCCCACGGAACGTGTAGAAATATTCGACCGATCCAAATGGCCGTTTTTATGACAATTACAGGTCTCAACGCCTATTGATAGAGGTATCAATCATCGAAATCGGATTACATTTGCAGATTTTCGATTTTTGTGGCTCTGAATTCGTGGGCTATAGTTCAGTTGATTTTCAAAAAAATTGAATTTTCCACTGAACGTGTAGAAATATTCAACCGATCCAAATGGCCGTTTTTATGACAATTACAGGTCTCAACGCCTATTGATGGAGGTATCAATCATCGAAATCGGATCACATTTGCAGATTTTCGACTTTTGTGGCTCTGAATTCGTGGGCTATAGTTCAGTTGATTTTCAAAAAAATTGAATTTTCCACGGAACGTGTAGAAATATTCGACCAATCCAAATGGCCGCTGGTGAGACAATTACAGGTCTCAAAGCCTATTGATAGAGGTATCAATCATCGAAATCGGATTACATTTGCAGATTTTCGATTTTTGTGGCTCTGAATTCGTGGGCTATAGTTCAGTTGATTTTCAAAAAAATTGAATTTTCCACGGAACGTGTAGAAATATTCGACCGATCCAAATGGCCGTTTTTATGACAATTACAGGTCTCAACGCCTATTGATAGAGGTATCAATCATCGAAATCGGATTACATTTGCAGATTTTCGATTTTTGTGGCTCTGAATTCGTGGGCTATAGTTCAGTTGATTTTCAAAAAAATTGAATTTTCCACTGAACGTGTAGAAATATTCGACCGATCCAAATGGCCGTTTTTATGACAATTACAGGTCTCAACGCCTATTGATGGAGGTATCAATCATCGAAATCGGATCACATTTGCAGATTTTCGACTTTTGTGGCTCTGAATTCGTGGGCTATAGTTCAGTTGATTTTCAAAAAAATTAAATTTTCCACGGAACGTGTAGAAATATTCGACCGATCCAAATGGCCGCTGGTGAGACAATTACAGGTCTCAACGCCTATTGATAGAGGTATCAATCATCGAAATCGGATTACATTTGCAGATTTTCGATTTTTGTGGCTCTGAATTCGTGGGCTATAGTTCAGTTGATTTTGTACGTGTAGAAATATTCGACCGATCTAAATGGCCGCTGGTGAGACAATTACAGGTCACAACGCCTATTGATAGAGGTATCGACCATCGAAATCGGATCACATTTGCAGATTTTCGATTTTTGTGGCTCTGAATTCGTGGGCTATAGTTCAGTTGATTTTCAAAAAAATTGAATTTTCCACGGAACATGTAGAAATATTCGACCGATCCAAATGGACGTTTTTATGACAATTAAAGGTCGCAACGCCTATTGATAGAGGTATCAATCATCGAAATCGGATTACATTTGCAGATTTTCGATTTTTGTGGCTCTGAATTCGTGGGCTATAGTTCAGTTGATTTTGTACGTGTAGAAATATTCGACCGATCTAAATGGCCGCTGGTGAGACAATTACAGGTCACAACGCCTATTGATAGAGGTATCAATCATCGAAATCGGATCACATTTGCAGATTTTCGATTTTTGTGGCTCTGAATTCGTGGGCTATAGTTCAGTTGATTTTCAAAAAAATTGAATTTTCCACGAAACGTGTAGAAATATTCGACCGATCCAAATGGCCGTTAGAAAGACAATTACAGGTCTCAACGCCTATTGATAGAGGTATCGATCATCGAAATCGGAGCACAATTGCAGATTTTCGATTTTTCTGGCTCTGAATTCGTGGGCTATAGTTCAGTTGATTTTCAAAAAAATTGAATTTTCCACGAAACGTGTAGAAATATTCGACCGATCCAAATGGCCGCTGGTGAGACAATTACAGGTCACAACGCCTATTGATAGAGGTATCGACCATCGAAATCGGATCACATTTGCAGATTTTCGATTTTTGTGGCTCTGAATTCGTGGGCTATAGTTCAGTTGATTTTCAAAAAAATTGAATTTTCCACGGAACGTGTAGAAATATTCGACCGATCCAAATGGCCGTTTTTATGACAATTAAAGGTCTCAACGCCTATTGATAGAGGTATCAATCATCGAAATCGGATTACATTTGCAGATTTTCGATTTTTGTGGCTCTGAATTCGTGGGCTATACTTCAGTTGATTTTGTACGTGTAGAAATATTCGACCGATCTAAATGGCCGCTGGTGAGACAATTACAGGTCACAACGCCTATTGATAGAGGTATCGACCATCGAAATCGGATCACATTTGCAGATTTTCGATTTTTGTGGCTCTGAATTCGTGGGCTATAGTTCAGTTGATTTTCAAAAAAATTGAATTTTCCACGAAACGTGTAGAAATATTCGACCGATCCAAATGGCCGTTAGAAAGACAATTACAGGTCTCAACGCCTATTGATAGAGGTATCAATCATCGAAATCGGATTACATTTGCAGATTTTCGATTTTTGTGGCTCTGAATTCGTGGGCTATAGTTCAGTTGATTTTCAAAAAAATTGAATTTTCCACGAAACGTGTAGAAATATTCGACCGATCCAAATGGCCGTTAGTAAGACAATTACAGGTCTCAACGCCTATTGATAGAGGTATCGACCATCGAAATCGGATCACAATTGCAAATTTTCGATTATTCTGGCTCTGAATTCGTGGGCTATAGTTCAGTTGATTTTCAAAAAAATTGAATTTTCCACGAAACGTGTAGAAATATTCGACCGATGCAAATGGCTGTTAGTAAGACAATTACAGGTCTCAACGCCTATTGATAGAGGTATCAATCATCGAAATCGGATTACATTTGCAGATTTTCGATTTTTATGGCTCTGAATTCGTGGGCTATAGTTCAGTTGATTTTCAAAAAAATTGAATTTTCCACGAAACGTGTAGAAATATTCGACCGATCCAAATGGCCGCTGGTGAGACAATTACAGGTCTCAACGCCTATTGATAGAGGTATCTACCATCGAAATCGTAGCACAATTGCAGATTTTCGATTTTTGTGGCTCTGAATTGGTCGGCTATAGTTCAGTTGATTTTCAAAAAAATTGAATTTTCCACGAAACGTGTAGAAATATTCGACCGATCCAAATGGCCGCTGGTGAGACAATTACAGGTCTCTACGCCTATTGATAGAGGTATCGACCATCGAAATCGGAGCACAATTGCAGATTTTCGATTTTTCTGGCTCTGAATTGGTGGGCTATAGTTCAGTTGATTTTCAAAAAAATTGAATTTTCCACGAAACGGGTAGAAATATTCGACCGATCCAAATGGCCGTTGGTGAGACAATTACAGGTCACAACGCCTATTGATAGAGGTATCGACCACATTTGCAGATTTTCGATTTTTGTGGCTCTGAATTCGTGGGCTATAGTTCAGTTGATTTTCAAAAAAATTGAATTTTCCACGGAACGTGTAGAAATATTCGACCGATCCAAATGGCCGTTTATATGACAATTACAGGTCTCAACGCCTATTGATAGAGGTATCAATCATCGAAATCGGATCACATTTGCAGATTTTCGATTTTTGTGGCTCTGAATTCGTGGGCTATAGTTCAGTCGATTTTTTAACAATTACAGGTCTCAACGCCTATTGATGGAGGTATCAATCATCGAAATCAAATTACATTTGCAGATTTTCGATTTTTATGGCTCTGAATTCGTGGGCTATAGTTCAGTTGATTTTCAAAAAAATTGAATTTTCCACGGAACGTGTAGAAATATTCGACCGATCCAAATGGCCGCTGGTGAGACAATTACAGGTCACAACGCCTATTGATGGAGGTATCAATCATCGAAATCGGATCACATTTGCAGATTTTCGATTTTTCTGGCTCTGAATTCGTGGGCTATAGTTCAGTTGATTTTCAAAAAAATTGAATTTTCCACGGAACGTGTAGAAATATTCGACCGATCCAAATGGCCGTTTTTATGACAATTACAGGTCTCAACGCCTATTGATAGAGGTATCAATCATCGAAATAGGATCACATTTGCAGATTTTCGATTTTTGTGGCTCTGAATTCGTGGGCTATAGTTCAGTTGATTTTCAAAAAAATTGAATTTTCCACGGAACGTGTAGAAATATTCGACCGATCCAAATGGCCGCTGGTGAGACAATTACAGGTCACAACGCCTATTGATGGAGGTATCAATCATCGAAATCGGATCACATTTGCAGATTTTCGATTTTTCTGGCTCTGAATTCGTGGGCTATAGTTCAGTTGATTTTTTAACAATTACAGGTCTCAACGCCTATTGATACAGGTATCAATCATCGAAATCGGATTACATTTGCAGATTTTCGATTTTTGTGGCTCTGAATTCGTGGCTATAGTTCAGTTGATTTTCAAAAAAATTGAATTTTCCACGGAACGTGTAGAAATATTCGACCGATCCAAATGGCCGTTTTTATGACAATTACAGGTCTCAACGCCTATTGATAGAGGTATCAATCATCGAAATAGGATCACATTTGCAGATTTTCGATTTTTGTGGCTCTGAATTCGTGGGCTATAGTTCAGTTGATTTTCAAAAAAATTGAATTTTCCACGGAACGTGTAGAAATATTCGACCGATCCAAATGGCCGCTGGTGAGACAATTACAGGTCACAACGCCTATTGATGGAGGTATCAATCATCGAAATCGGATCACATTTGCAGATTTTCGATTTTTCTGGCTCTGAATTCGTGGGCTATAGTTCAGTTGATTTTTTAACAATTACAGGTCTCAACGCCTATTGATACAGGTATCAATCATCGAAATCGGATTACATTTGCATATTTTCGATTTTTGTGGCTCTGAATTCGTGGCTATAGTTCAGTTGATTTTCAAAAAAATTGAATTTTCCACGGAACGTGTAGAAATATTCGACCGATCCAAATGGCCGTTTTTATGACAATTACAGGTCTCAACGCCTATTGATAGAGGTATCAATCATCGAAATAGGATCACATTTGCAGATTTTCGATTTTTGTGGCTCTGAATTCGTGGGCTATAGTTCAGTTGATTTTCAAAAAAATTGAATTTTCCACGGAACGTGTAGAAATATTCGACCGATCCAAATGGCCGCTGGTGAGACAATTACAGGTCACAACGCCTATTGATGGAGGTATCAACCATCGAAATCGGATCACATTTGCAGATTTTCGATTTTTGTGGCTCTGAATTCGTGGGCTATAGTTCAGTTGATTTTCAAAAAAATTGAATTTTCCACGAAGCGTGTTGAAATATTCGACCGATCCAAATGGCCGTTAGTAAGACAATTACAGGTCTCAACGCCTATTGATAGAGGTATCGACCATCGAAATCGGAGCACAATTGCAGATTTTCGATTTTTGTGGCTCTGAATTCGTGGGCTATAGTTCTATTTAACCGATCCAAATGGCCGTTGGTGAGACAATTACAGGTCACAACGCCTATTGATAGAGGTATCGACCATCGAAATCTGATCACATTTGCAGATTTTCGATTTTTGTGGCTCTGAATTCGTGGGCTATAGTTCAGTTGATTTTCAAAAAAACTGAATTTTCCACGGAACGTGTAGAAATATTCGACCGATCCAAATGGCCGTTTTTATGACAATTACAGGTCTCAACGCCTTTTGATAGAGTTACATCAATTGATTGCCTTATATGGGACGAGGCACCTATGGCACCTGCAATTGCTCTTGAAATTATTGACTTAGTATTTCGTGACTTAATGAAAAATAATTTAACTTTCGGTGGAAAATTTATTATATTAGGCGGCGACTTTCGGCAAGTTCTTCCTGTTATTCGAGGAGGAAACCGTGCCAGCGGTGTAAATACTACAATAAAAAAGTCACCGCTATGGAAACTTTTTCAATATTTAAGCTCGATCAAAATATTAGAGCAATCACTGATCCAACTTTTTGCACATGGCTTCTTTCAATTGGCGCGATGGTAAATGTTGCTCCGATCAATCAATTAAAAAAACAAAATATTCACTAAATATACCAAATGAATTTATATCAAACGATATCGTTACCGATACATTTGGCAATAACTTTACTCCAGGAGATGTGGCATCTATATCTCAGAGAACGATTCTTTGTCCTAAAAATGATGATGTTCGTCATATAAATGACACAGTATTGAACAATTTAAATGCCGAAGAAGTGTCCTTTTGCTCAGTAGATTCCGTTAAAAACGAACATGGTACCGATGACAGTAATTTACAAGTGAATTTCCCAACATAATTTTTGAATTCGTTAAATCCTTCTGGTCTTCCTCCACTTATTTTAAAATTAAAAAAGGGCTCCATCGTAATGCTTATGCGAAACCTATCTATTAAAAACGGTTTGTGTAATGGAACAAGAATAGCAGTCACAGATTTACAGAGGAACGTAATAAAAGTTGAAATTTTAACTGGCACAGTAAAGGGTACTACACATTTCTTTCCAAGAATATCTTTAGATACGTCAAACGGTCCAGCATTACCTTTCAATTTAATAAGACATCAATTTCCAGTACGTCTTGCATACGCAAAGACAATAAACAAGGCACAAGGACAAACATTTCAAAAAATCGGTATTTATCTTCCTGAACCAATTTTTACCCATGGCCAGCTTTACACAGCACTATCAAGAGCAACACAATCTACTGCTCTAAAAATTTAAATTATCGAAGGACCAAAACAAGGAAGTACTGTTGATGATGTCACAGTAACCGACAATGTGGTATATCAGGAGGTTTTCACTTAATTATGTAAGTACATATTATATTTAATAAAGTTTAAATTTTGTTCCTAAATAATTCACCTTTTCCACCTTTTCTTTGTCTTCGAAGACGCACAAGAGTCAATCAACAGAAATTTAGAAATAAAGAAACAAATTAATAATCAAATTGTGCAATTGCACAGGTGACCCCTAGTAATTTTATAGAGAAACGAAACGGTTTATTTTAAATAAGTTTACAATATTATATGCAATAGTATATTGTATAACAAGTGAAGAAAACGAGTCATTGCAATACGAAAGTGAAATTTGCAGCCTGAGCGATAGCGAGGGCTGCAATCACTTGAGTATTGCAATGACTCATTTTCACACGAGTTATACACGCTATTTTTTCTACGATACAATAGCCCTGTAACATTTATAAATAAGTAGAAACATAAAAAATTACAAACTTGTACGGATCAACACAAATTTATTAAACCATTAAAACATTTGGGTTTTCACAAATCGTGTAGCAATAATAAGAAATCGTTGTGTAATGAGAATATTTCCACACGATTTTAGTATACGACGCAAAGGCTCCTTTTCTTATATAATTTAAATTCAAAAATCATCATCGAAAGTATTGGTTACTGCACTATCGTAGAAAAACGTACTTTTTACATTTGTATTGATTGTAAAACAGACGATAGTGTTCATCTGTCTGCAATCTACACAAATGTAAAAAATACGTTTGCATATAATGCCCGTATTCTGGCACAATAAAATCTATGTTATGTTATTTTATTTCCCCGCTTCCTATTTGAATTTATATTGAAAAAACAAAAATAACATAACATAAAATAAAATTTTGGAAGGCCCAATTTAAAATAAATCTTCTAATTGGGATATAAATCGAAGTATGCGTATAAAAATCTATTTGACATCCGAATACAAAAATCTGTAAGTACATACATACATGTATTGTATAGCAACCATTACACGGTCAATAATAATGTCATTACTATCTGATAATGACATTAATATTGATCGTGTAACTTGAAGTAATGAAGAATGATGGTCGGTAATGATGAAAATCCGGATTTTTTGATTTCGAGACATCATTATTGATGTGTGGTGAGATACTGTCATTATTAATGATAGTGTAGGGCAGCGGCGTAACTACAAGGAAGCAAACCCCGCGCTGCGGGGGGCCCGCAACGCGGGTCCCGTGGTCTTTGTTCTCGTAATGAAGAACTACTGTTTCATACCTTCAAGTCAAAATTTAACAATAAAAATTGAATTTTGATTTAAAATGTTGTATTTATATGTATACGTATTTAATTTTAAAAATATAAATTACATAAATAGGTATAAAGAAAGAAAAATAAAAACCAAAAAATAAAACAAAAATTCTTAAATTGTTTTGATTTTAACTAAAAAGGGGATTTCCTGATGTATATGAACATATAAAAAAAAAACGCAAAAACTATTTTATAAAAATATCGGTGAAATTATAAAAACGGAAATATATATTTTATCCTGTAAAAAGTGTATTTCTCTCATTCTTTTAAATAAAAATAATAAATAAGTTATAGTGAGGTAAAGTAAAGTATAAAATTAACTGCGCCCGTAAGTATTTGATATTCTTTGTGATTTATTGCTACTTCTTTACATAGTAAACAAAATCCTAATTTCCTCAGCATTATATAGGTATTCAATTATAAAATGGAAAAGAAATTAAGTAGTAGTAGCGGTGCTGCGAAAAGAAGGAAATTAAAAGAAACAAAAGCTAGCTTAGCTAAGTTGCCGAAGTTAATTGATTTTCTAAAACCAATCGAGAAGAAAACACAAGGGCATGGAAGTCGTGATTATGAAGCTACAACAGTCGAAAATGATAAAACTAATGACAACAATGTGAATGCAACCGCTGAAGTAAATATAGAAAATCTAAATGAAGCAACGAGCTACGATAGAAACCAAGAAGATATTTCAAAAGCTTACAGTGAATACCCATGACAAAAATGAAGATAATGTGTTTCTAGAATCGTGTTTATCCTTTTCCTCTGACTTGGCGGATTTCGAAGGCAAAATGCTGTCAAATGAAACGAAGAAAATGATTATTTTAACTGAATCATGTCAACCTAAAGGACCTTTTATACGGGATCCATTACAAAATTATCGTAGCTTTTCCGCGAGCTTTTATAAAACAAGTACAAAATTCGGAATTATCGAAAGAAAGTGGTTATGCTATTCCCCGAAGCTTGATGCTGTTTATTGCGAGCCTTGTTGGCTTTTTGCCGAAAATAGACTGGATAATTGGCGTCAACATGGAATTAGAGACTGGCGTGGTCTTTCTAAAAAAATTAAAACGCACGAGAACAGCCAAAGCCATATAACAGCTTGTTGCATTTATGAAAAATGGAGGAACAATGAAACAATTGATAAGGACGTTGAAGAACAAATTCGATATGAATCAAATTTTTGGGTTCAAGTTTTAGAGAGCTTAGTAAACATAAAATTATCGCTCTCTAAAAATTCACTGTCTTTTCGCGGACATCGTGAAACTTTACAAGACGAATATAATGGTAATTTCTTAACGCAAGTACAACTTCTATCGAAATATGATACTGTTATGAAGCAAGTTTTGACTATGCCACATGGATCAATAAAATATTTAAGCCCTCAAATTCAGAATGAAATTATTCATTGCCTCGCAACACGTTTAAGAGCTACTCTTGCATCTGATATCAATAGTTCACCTTTTTATACAATTATAATGGACACAACTCAAGATATAACCAAGAAAGATCAACTCAGTCAAATATTTAGATATGCAAAAATTATTAAAAACGAGAAGGATGAGCCAGTATCACTTGAAATTCGAGAAGTGTTTCTGGGGTTCACGGAAGTACATAATCATACAGCTACACACAAAAAAATAAAAGGTCACCACAACACTGAATCGGTGTTACATAGTGTCCCACCGATCGGATATTTATAATTTGAATCCAATCGGATATTATAATAAAAATGGCATAAAATACATTTGGATAAAAACTTTTACACCACATAAAACCCAAACAGGAACATTCATCTTTAGGAAAACACCTAGAGGTGCATTTTATTAAATCCAAAAGGAGTTTTTATAAAAATTTATCTTTTCGGAGAGATAAAAATATTTATCCGTTGATGCGTATTTAATTTTATAAAACTATATTCAGTTTGAGAAAAATAAAATACTTTTTCGGATAAAAAACCAATTAACACCGCACATTTTTTGAGTATATGGTTTTTATCCCATTGGTATTTTATTTTAATGTATATGATTTTAATATGTTCCGAATATTGTAAGAGAATTGAATCTTCTCATCAGGCCGCTGCGACTAGACTGATTGTATCACAATTTAAATTCTATTATACAGAAGGAATATGCAGGTTGCTTTAGCGAATTTAACTAATACAGCCAAAATCTCTTACAATTTTACGATAGAACGAAAATAATCTCTGGGAAGTACCTTTTAAAAAAATCCGCTGTTGACAAGTTTTGCGTTTACTCCGAACGGTGCAAAAGTATACTGTTCGATCCTTTTGGATATTTTAAAATTTGTACCCGATCTTGCGGAGTTAATATGGTACTATTGGATAAAAAATAAAGTTTTTTTCGGATAAAATACCATTCACACCGCAATATTTTTTTGTGTGTACTGGACTTTATGCAGAAACATTAAAATTATTAAGCAAAAATCATATACAATTAAGCAAATGCAGGGGGCAAGGATATGATGGTGCGAATGTTATGAGTGAGAAATACAGAGGTGTTCAAGCCCTTCTAAAGCAAGATCAACCTAACGCTGCATACATACACTGCGCAGCTCATAATTTAAATTTGGTTGTTAACGATGCAGTTAAATATTGCACTGAAGTTTCTCTATTTTTTACAATCCTGGAAGATATCTATTCATTTTTCGGTAACAGTGTAAACAGATGGGATTTATTATCAAAATTTTCAGGAGAATCGCAACTTACTTTAAAAAGATTAAATCCAACGCGCTGGGCAGGACGGTATACTTCACTTTTAAGTATTAAAATTCGGTTTGTCGATATAATGAAAACCTTATCCGAAATAAATTTAACAAGTTCAAAACGAGATGACCACGATGAAGCTCTAAGAATCCAAAAGAGTATATGAGCTCTTTGAATTTGTTTTTATATGTGTATTTTTGTCTAAAATATTAAGCGTGGTAAATGTACCATCAAAAATGCTGCAAGCCAAAAATTTGGATCTTATGACCGCATCGGTATCTTTAGAAGATGCATCCAAAAAATTAAAACAGTATAGAAATATGTTTGATTCTGCAAAAAATGAAGCAATAGAAATAGCAAAGAAATGGGGGATCACTGCAACATTTGCACAAAAAAGAAGAAAAATTGTGAAAAGGCATTTTGAGGAAAGCCAGAGATCACCGTTTTAATAGTAGTGAGGAAATTTTCCGAATTAATGTTTTTTTTGAAAGTTTTGGATGTCGTTGTTAATCAACTGGATGACAGATTTAAAGCTATGGAAGAAATAACGAAACTATTTTCCTGTATGCAGCCAGATAAACTTGTAGAAATGAATGACGATGAGCTCATGAAGTCTGCAGGAGCGATACAAGAAAAATATAAAGACGACCTATCGGAAGAGTTTCCGCTACAAATGGTGATGGTAAAGTCAATGCTTAAGGAGGAAATTTCGGGGATATCATCAATACGAGAATTCGCTGAAGTTCTAATAATAAAATTTCCCATAGTAGCTTCAAGTATTTCGCAGGTAATAATATGTTTACTATTGTTTCTGACGTTACCTGTTACGGTCGCAACAGCGGAACGATCATTTTCTAAATTGAAAATAATAAAAAATTATTTGCGCAACTCTATCGGTGCAGATCGTTTAAGCGATCTGTCCATTCTCTATTGAAGCAAAAGCGGCGGGCGACATGGACACAAAAACATTAATTAGAGATTTTGCTGACATGAAGTCGAGAAGAAAGAATTTAGCATTTTAATACTTGTATTTGTTTCTTTATTTATATTATTCTTGAAAAAATAAATTTAAATTAATAAAGATAGTTCGCATAAACCTATATTTTTGATGGCCAACATTTTTTATTACTCTGAAGCTGCATACATGGTACAATTCTGGTGAAAAAATATACACCACGAAAATAGATGTATGAGTTAAATTATTTCCAACTAGAACAAAAAAATTTACCAGGGTTACCAACATAACGTAGCTAAAATGGTTCACAGGGCATAAATTTAACCCGAGGGGTTACAAACCTAGCAACCAATTGGTTGGTTACATATTCAACTACTGTAGCTAACTTCGTGGTATACATTTGTTCACCAGAAATGTACCATGTACACACCTTGAAGGGAAAGATATGCAAGGTAAGGTAGTCTAGGGGCCCACATTAAGTTTTGCGGGGGGGCCCAAAATTTGTAGTTACGCCACTGGTGTAGGGTCGCGTCATTACTGTGTGTCAGTACTATTGAATATTACATAAATTTGAGGTTATCTAAGTAAATATATTTTTTTAAATAAATATATAAGAAAAGTATATACATAATTATTAAATTGTATAGAAATAATAAAAATTCATCAACATGAATGATATGTTTTATGTATTAGAATTAGAGGATACAGATACAATACACGCTTTTTCTTTAGGATCCATCTAAAATTTAAGAAACAAAATGCTTCTACTAGCAGTAATGAGAGCTTGGTAGTGATGGAATTACTGTCATTAATAATGATTATGTAAGGTTAAACAATTTTGAAGTAGTATTGATGCAGGTATTGACATTACTGGTAATGACATTAATGTTGGTCGTGTAATGGTTGCTTATATATGGTGCATATACAAATTTAATTTATTATATTTTTATTTTTACGAGAGGTATCGTACACACATACTATTATCCGATGCATTAGTAATTGTGATGAGGAAAATTTAAGGTAACGTTTACGTTTGTTGCCTCGTAAAATCAATGAAAATTACTTTTTTGGAATTCTTTTTCTCTTATTTAATTGAATTATAAATAACGTTTCATTTGATATAAATTTCATAAAAAAAAACAATTTGTGTAGCCTCTACGCGCGACAGAAGTGAAACTTTTTAAGCTGTAAATTTATAATTACTATAATTTATCGTTCAATGGTCCGGCTGGCATATACAGTAAAATGTGTAACTTTTCCACAGCAAGAATTGAAGAAATAGTAATTGATCCTTATAGTATTATAGGAGTATTATACAAAGTCAGAGTAGATACATTCAAATTAAATAATTGCACATTCTACATTATCTAGTTATTTTTCACAATCTCTGTCGATACAAAATCTACCTATAGAGGCACGATAAATGGAATAAACGAAATATTATTTACTAATACTGCTTTAAAGCAACAGATTTGCTTGAGAACGCAAGCAAAATTGTGATGGTGTATTGTTCGGTTTATATTTTAAAGTGAATTTTGCTTAAGACAAACATTTTCTTCAAGACAAATTCAGAATACTAAATAATTTACCTAAAGTATACAAACACAATTTTTATACATACATACTTGTTTTATATAATATACTTAAAAATCAATACCTTAATATACTATAAATCTAGGAGGCATTGATTCGATTGTTCGTAGATGTTGTTTTTGTATTGCTTGCAAATTCATTCAATTTATTTTCAATATTCTTTTGTTTTTTTCGAATCATACCCTGCCTAAAAAAATTTCACTTCAAAAATAAAAGAAATTCTGTCGCTTTTTTCGTTTCATATCGCTTTTTCAATTTTTGCCTGTAATTTTTGTTTTGTTTCATCGATTTTAAAAATCACCCCGTTACTAAAGAAGTTCACGTCAAAAATTCATAACTGTAATGCAAATAAATTCAATTAAAGTTGATGCAAAAGTATTTGTGATTCATATTTTTGATGCATAAGTATTTGTGATATGCAGAAAAAATTAAAAATAATTAGTAAATCAATTAAATTTAAAATTATTTTTGACTAATCAAATAGTGATTTAGTCACTTATAATTTGTGAACCATAGGAACATTTTTATTACGTCTCCATCACGTCTCGGGAGTGGCCCAAAATGTTGTTCATAAAATCGCAGGGAATCTTATCCTACACGCTTTTGTAAGCACCTCATTATACATATTTGGTCTTGCTTGATTGCGAATATGTTCCGCTTTCATTTAAACCCCTGCAAGGACAAATAAAAACTCTGCCTTTTCCTAGGCAACTAATTATGTTCAATATTTTTATATAATTTCGTGCCAAATTCTTTTTCTTGTGTATGGCTGCAATATTGCGCTGAATAGCAAATTTTTCAGACCCGACTGTTTTTCAACAACTGGGAATACTGTCTCATTCAATAAACCGAAATTGAACATTGACACAAACAAAGGGCTTACAAAACCGTGTGTGTTAAGATTCCCTGCGATTTTATGAACAAAATGTTTGGCTACTCCCGAGACGTGATTGAGTGTAGCGTTCCATACGGTAGGGCAGAAAACATCAGCGATAGATTAGCGCGGAGAGATACTACCAACCATGGTGAGGCATATTCGGTTGTGATTGGGAATATGTTCATTCTGATTGTATAAATCAGTCCATTCTATGCATTTCCTAATAGCCTTCTCCATTTTGGTATACCATTTTTGCTGTAGCAACAAACCCCTCCCTTAAGACTCATCGTTTCATTCGACATCATTATTGATTGTTTTTTTTGGAAACAATAAAAATATACAACAGTACATACAATAAAACTAATACAATTTTTGTACTTTGATTAATTTCATGTATGCGTTTGCTGAATATACGAGTAACCTGCTATTAGCCACTAGGTAGCAGCGCGCAGCTTAAATACATTCACCGCATCGATTTGAGAGATGGCAGCTGTGGACAAGTAATTTTCATTTCATGATGGGAAATTTTGGTGACGTGGTGATTGCAACAACAGCGAAGATGGCAATTAACGTTTGGATTTTATCAAGTGAGGAGCAAAATAAAAATCATTTTTATTTTGTCATTAAAACCAAACAAAAAGTTATGGCGTTAAGTTTGGCCTAACTTAGTAATTTAATTGTAAATTTGTTTTTTTGTGTAATTAAATAAACAAATAAATTAAATGTAAATAAATATAAATTACGAATTTGTATAGAATCATAAAAAATATTGTTTGTGTGTAACTAAAAATAATTAATACAAATTACAAAAGTACCGAAATAAAATATATATCAATGGATTGTGTTGATCGTGTTTATTCATAAATAAAGTAAAAAATAATATTTTTTGTCTCAATAAACTTTCGGTACCAAAATAAAAGTTGTGTTTCAATTTCAATTCATGTTTGTGGTTGGCGGTAAAATTGAACGTCAGTAATAAAAACGCTATACAAGACTGGCCAACAAAATTAAAATAGAAAGGGCCGTGTGTGAAGGTGTAGTGCTGTGTACAAAAGAAAAAAATAACTTTAACAAAGTGGGCGAGGTATGCTTTCCTCCATTGTAAACTAAAAATAAATAATAAAGCTCTAATAACTTTGGTGCAAAGTGCAGTGCAAGGAATTCTAAGAAGAGGCAGCAAGCAGTTTGTCTATTATCGTTGCGGTTTCCAGAGAATAAATTGCGGTCTTCATCCAGAGAAAATAAGAACGGGCCTAACGGTAAAACGGTGAGTCTTCCTTCATTTTCATTTTTTCCTTATTTTCTTGCCAAAGCTCTTTGCATGCTTTGATTGGTCTAAAACCAAGAAAATACAGTCCCGCTAAATTATAGTTCATTTTTTTCCCTGTGTCCCCAATCACAATAAATTGTGTTCAAATGAGGTGGTAGCTTCTTTCCACAGCGCAAGTAACCTCCCGAGTCAAATTGCTCATTGAGTTTTAGCCGGGAAATATTACGTGCCGGCAGACTGGCGCCCAATTAGTGTTTTTTATACAGTTGTCTGCCGAAGCTACCGCTATAGTGTGTATGGCACGTTACATTTGGCGCACAACGTGGGGCTTAATCGGTTTTTGTTTAGCGAAAACGGTTATACAATTATAACAATAGAGAAGAGTGTGGAATAAATTTCAATGTTCGGTAATTATTTTCGCGGTAAATTTTGTTTTGTTTTTTAAATTGCAGTTACTTGAGGCAATTATTAACTTTACAGTTGATTAACAAGTTTTTTTTTCTCTCGACAAACATACAAACTATATTGATGCGTTCTTGAACATTCTATTGTCTTATACATGTGTTTATGTTTAATAATTATTTATTACATAAATTATTTATGTTTTTTTTAATTCAATTATTTATGCTAATTTATTTTGTCCATTGATCTAATCTAACATTAATTATTACTAAATTTAATTTTGTTTCAGTTAATCTTGTTATAGTTATACAGTTTCACGATTTTATACTATTGATTCCAAATATTCTATTTAGATGATAATTTCTAGTCACTTCTAAGTCATATTTGGTGGTGTATCTGTAGATCAGTCAATTTGATTAATATTACTTTAATTCTTGTTAGGTTAGTAATTTACTTTAGCTTAGTATTTATTCACCATTTGCGGTCTGAAATGGTTCGATTTTAAGTGAGATTTAGTGGATATCCCAGAGGAAAATTTTGAGAATATTAGTTATTGAGATAGGTTCGAATATACTATTTTGATAAGTGCGAAGAAATTATTGTTAACGCAAGAGTTAATTTATAATTATTTTGAAAGTGACAAATTAATCCAACGTCATATAAGATATTTAGCTTTGATTTATTGATTTAAACAATGGTATAGCGTGAGCCGTTTATTCTTCTATTTTGCTTTTTTGGTTCTATTTTTTAATTTATTATAATCTTAAAACCTTGACTGTCGGTATATTAAACAAAAATATTTTGTGAATACCATTATGGAGGAATTATAGGATTTTAAATTGAATGCTGAGTCACTTAATATTGACGAGGTATTATATGAATTGCGAGTGAGGAACATTGTTGAAAGCGGGACGCCACGCCAACAAGTATTGGAACTACGAAAGATTTTGGTATCAGAGCAAGCGACACCATTGCATTTGTCAGAAAATGAAGATGATTTTAATTTGGCAATTGAGAAATTAGGGGAACTGCAAAAGGAGTTGAGAGAGGTAATTAGGAACGGGGACATAATAAACGAAAAGGTTGTCAAATCTAAAATTAGGCATTACCAGGATCGGGCGTTTAGAGCGGCGGGAGACAGTGAAGAGGCTGATGCGATATTATACGGAATTGTGCGGAACATTAAACGAATTTTGAGAATGTCATCAGAAGAACGAGAAACAACGATGCAGCAAAATCACAGTTTGACGAAAGCTATTCCCAAAGATAACGTTCCAATTTCCGTGATGGGTAGAGGCAGAGTAGTGAAGCCAATTGCCGATTTTCAGGTAGCACAAAAATTGAGAGCCGCTACTACTAGGCGAGAAGAGACTACAAAAGAACGTGTACAGGCCGGTTCTTCGTCATCCCACCGTGACCACCACAACGTATCCATGCCTACTCAAAGTGATGAAAGGAATTTTGATAAATTGTTTGAGAATTTGCGATTCCGTGATGCAGAAGCTTTTGGACAAATACCCTTAAGATATCGAAAGGATCCAGTTCCAAGATCTATGGACTCAGGAGTTCTGAAGTATGTTGAACGACGTCGAGTGGCTATAGAGAGATGGCCAGTCAGATTTTCTGGTGATGGATCTCTTCCGTTGACCGACTTCTTACGGAAAATCGAGCTGTATGCGGAAGCGGATGAAGTCGCGATGAGAGATGTGTTTAGAGGCATTTTTAAATTGTTGGAAGGAATTGCCTTGGAGTGGTATGAAGTTAATGCAGGCAAAATTCGTGGTTGGGAGGATTTAGTAACAGGACTCAAGACGCGATTTCTCTCAAAGAACTACGATTTCATGATAAGGGAAGAGATTTTGGATAGGATGCAGTTACCGAGTGAGCCTATAGCAGACTATTTGATGAAGATGACAAAGCTGTTCCTCAAGGTATATCCGCCTTTAGACGAAGGTTACAAAGTGTACGTGCTTCAACGCAACATGTTGTCTCATTATCGGTTACAGCTGACGGTAGCAGATGTATCAACGGTGGCACAATTGGACAAGTTATGCAAAAATATGGATGAGGCAAAACTAATGGACGCAAGACAACATCAGTTCAACCAGCCATGATCACAAAAACCACCTACGGCTCCAGTTAGTAGACCAACATTTAGACGAGATAATATGAGGAATGTCGCGGCTGTTGAGGTGGTACAAAATAACTCTTCACAGACCAATAAATTTGCCAGAAGATAGCAAGCGAGCAGAAATAATTCTAACATAAAATGCTGGAATTGCTTACAGATGGGACATCGTCATTTCGATTGTGATAAATCCAGACAAAGGACTTATTGTTGGTGTTGTGGAATGGATGGATTCCGAGCAGAGCAGTGCCCCAAAAAGCACCGAGGTGGAGGTTTATTTGCTTACAAGGATGAGCCGACACAAAAATCATCAAATCAGCCGGAAAACTCCAATCTGGGAGATTAGGGGATCTCGTCATCCCAGAAAATTCAAAAATGATCACAAAATATAAAACCAAAGAAGTGCAGACCGAGATGCTTCATAATGCAATAAATTACGATTTCCAGTACATCCGATATAATGGTAATGAAGAGAACCACAATCAAGACGCGCGGAGATTATCAGTAGGGACAGTTCCTCATAGAGCGAAATATGCAATACCGTCGAAAGGAAAAGAGCAACACGAGGGCGTTGAAAAGGAAGGTAAATATAGATTAGGATATCAGGTAGAGAAAATCCTTGAAGATAATCGAGACGAACTTGTTGAAAACAATAATGAATCACTTGATATACCAAAAATGATTGAATGTGTGATAAACATTGAAGGAGACAACCAACCGCACATAGAGGTGGAAGTTTTGGGGTACGGCGTAACTGGGTTGCTGGATTCAGGGGACAGTTGCACGGTGCTGGGCAATGACGACATCTATGTGAGGTTGGAGAGTCTTGGTTTAAATTTGATTCCGGTTGATTCGCGCATTAAAACCGCGGATGGAACGGTTCACAAGGTTAAGCATTCGGTGGATATACCATTTGTGGTCGATAAGAAATGCAAAGTGATCAGGTCTTTGGTAGTGCCATCCATTCCCAAAGATTTAATCTGTGGTATCGACTTTTGGGAAGCTTTCCGCATCTGGCCATCAGTGGTGTCCAATGAACGACATAGTGTATACTGTATGGATGTAGTCCAAAACACTAACACGGATAATCAGCATCAGTTGGACGATTTGCAGAAAGAGACGCTGAACAAGGTGACGAATTCATTTCTAGTAACCCAGCCTGATAAACTTGGTTGTACAAGTCTCATAGAACATAACATTGACACTGGTGATGCTAAGTCCGTTAAAACGAGGGCTCGACCTATCTCCCCATACGTTCAAAAGGAGATGAATGCAGAGTTAGACCGTATGATAAGGCTGGGAGTGGTGGAAAGGCAGGTCCAACTGAGTGGGCACACTCTATTGTTTGCGTACCAAAACCTTCAGGGAAAATGCGATTCTGTTTAGACGCTCGCAAATTAAATGAAGTCACAGTGAAAGATTGTTACCCTTTACCGTACATAAATAGGATTTTAGGACAGTTAGCCGGTACAAAGTACTTGTCCAGTTTGGACCTCAGCGATGCCTTCTGGCAGATTGAGTTAAATGCTAGTAGTCGACCCAAAACGGCTTTTATTGTACCTGGAAGGGGACTATTCCAGTACAAGCGAATGCCGTTTGGGCTGTGCAATGCCAGCCAAACTCTCTGCCGGTTGATGGACAAGGTTCTCGGAGTAGATTTGGAACCGAAGGTATTTGTTTACCTTGATGACATAATCGTGATGTCGCAAACGTTTGACGAGCACATGGCACTACTGGGAGAGGTAGCCAAACGTTTGCGGAAGGCTAATCTTACGATTAGCTTGGATAAATCGCGGTTTTGTCTCAAGGAAATCAAATATCTTGGATACATCCTTGACGAGCACGGATTAAGAATCGACCCCGACAAAATTACCGGAATCCTCAACTTCACAACACCTAAATCTGTTAAAGATGCCCGAAGGCTCATTGGGATGGCTGGTTGGTATCGGCGGTTTATCCCCGATTTTTCGGCAGTTATAACACCAATCACCGACCTTTTGAGAAAAACTACCAATAAAAAGTTTCAATGGACCTCCGCGGCTCAGGTCGCTTTCACTCAATTGAAGAGTTTACTTGTGTCCGCTCTAATTCTAGTCAATCCAGACTTCGAGAGGATGTTTACGATCCAGACCGATGCATCTGATACGTTAATAGGTGCTGTTTTGACACAAGAAGTGGATGGCAGCGAGAGGGTGATCGCTTATATGAGTCAGAAACTCACATCCACGCAAAGAAAATATCCGGCTACAGAGCGTGAATGTTTGGCAGTGGTATTAGCTATCGAGAAGTTTAGGCCTTATATCGATGGTGTGAGATTCAAAGTGGTAACCGACTGTGCTTCTCTGATATGACTGAGGAACCTGAAGGACCCTGCATCGAGGTTGGCTCGCTGGTCAATGCATCTCCAAGAGTATGATTTTGAACTCCAGCACAGAAAAGGGAAATTAAATATAGTGCCTGATGCATTGTCTCGTGCTGTTGAGTGCATTGGTCAATATATTTGACCTAGACTGCGTATTCATCACACCAGCCTCGGCGACTTTGGGAGGCACTAGTCTGCGGAACTCATACATTCATCAGGCACATCTCCGCTGAGACCCTGCGCTTCATATCGTACTTGTCATATCATCGCCCAGTACTTAATCGTTTGCAAACAATCACTGTACTCTCATTTCATGATGCTAATAATAAAGAAATTTATTTTAACAAACCCATACATCGTGCCATTTCTCGCACCTCTTATAAACGTTATTACGGAAAACACCTACGGCCGTGTAGAAGACACAGCCTACCCCGATTTTTTTTAGTACCAAAAAGTAATCAACCTGGTATGTCGCTAGCCTCATAAAAGATTAAATAAGTTGTTCTTTTTAATTTATCTTATTCTTTTTAATCTATGCTAATTTGATGCAATTGCTCCTTAATTACAACATCGCTAATTTCGATTGTATTCGATACTAATTTGATGCAAAATTTGTATTGAAATTGCTTTTTCGATCTAATTAGTAACTAAATTCTATTCGTTACAATGGCTGCATCTAAATTTTGCTTTCGATGCAAATAATGTTTAAACAGATTTCGAAGCAAGGTTTGTACAATATCACAAAATGATTTGAACTTATGTTGGATCAATATGCGATACTAATAGCATCGTATATCACCAAAACTTTTTAACTGTACATTTTCGCTTTTTAAAATATTTTAAAAAGGAATTAATACATTTAGTTTTCCTCGACATTCTTGCATATTATGTACCAACAATCAATACTCGTATATAAACTTAATAAGACAGCAAAGGGTTAACATATGGATTATGTAAATTATAAAATAAAATTATTAATAAAATGAAATGGGTTTTATTATTATGATAGTTCGAAATCATTGAGTTTTTCGTCGAAGCAACCTGTAGCAAAGTGTTCACTTTACGAGAAGTTATTTTTATTTGTTGGCGATGATGTTCCACAAAAATAATAAAATTGGGCAATCCCATTGGGAATTAATAAAACAACTTAGCAAAGTTTACAACCTTAAACTGAGCAACAGCCAAATTTTAAATGGATCATATCCTCAAACCAATAAAGTACTAAAACAAAAACTTACCCGCACCACATTTGTTTTTCGGAAAAAAAATTTCGTCTTTTCTACTAAACCACATTATTATTGAATTTTCCTTGCTGATTGATGCGGTCACCGTACAACAGCTCCCGCCACTATCGTTAAATAAAATAAAAAAAAGAAAATCTAGATATATTTTTTTGAACATCCTTTTGCGCTACCATTTATAATAAATATCCCCCTCTCAATTTTCCGTTTTTTTTTTTTTGCTTCACTCTTAATATTTTGATTTTATTGTGCTTTGTAACTTTTCATTCAGTAGTAGATTTTCATTTGTAAGTTTATGTCAAAAAAACAAAATAAAATTATAAAAATCAAGAAAAAAAAAATGAAATATCTCACATATCGTCCTTTTCATCCTCATTGTGAAAAACGATAAAATAAAATAAAAAAAAAACGATTTTTTCCCTTTTTTTCCTTTTTTCACTGTATGTGCAAAAAATACTGTACATTTTTAATTAAAACTCGTATCAGATGTGCTGTAAGTGTTAAAGAAAACGGACGGAAATTTACGATAAGGATAATACAAAATAGTGTAGTTTATTAGAAATAAGAGATAAAAACAAAAAAAAATAATTGGATGTTAACCCATTTAGTAGAGTGATTTAATGTGTATTTAAATATTTGGTGTTTGTGGTGTACATATTTTATTTGCTTTGTTTTTATAAATAATAAAAAAGAATATAGCTAGGTATAACAGTTTTGTACTCTTTTTGTACATTTACATACATAAATGTGTGTGCAGTAACAAGGATACCATGAAAAAATGAAAATTTTGTGAGAAAACAAGGATAATTTTTTATTTCTTCATTTCCATTGTTTTTCCATAGTTTTTCATTTTTATCATTTTTTTGCCGTTGTTACATTTCGTTTCTTCTTTTGATTTTCTTTATTTTTGTTGTACATATTTGTATTACGTTCAGTGTTTATTGTTTGTGTGTGGGATAAACATTTTTTTTTAGTTCCTTTAATGGTGAGTACAATTTAATTCCATTAATTTTCCTTATCAGTTGTTATTTATTTTTTTTTAATTTTCTGATAATTTCGCATACAATTCAAAATTCGTTTATACAAATATATACGTAAACACACAACACAACCATTTTGCGGGGATATAATTGTGGAAGGAAAATCAAAACGCAACGAACAATACAAAAATAAAAATCCTCAAGAAAAAAAAAGAAGGAAAATTGAGATGAAAAAATAGACGAAAATAAATGAAAATTCATACCCATAACAAAGCAGCATAAAATGCGGAAAATTTATAGGCCGCACATCTCTATGTACACATTTCTCTTATTCTGCTCGTCATTTATACATATAATATAAAACTTTGTGTGCCTTGACTAGGAGTTTGGGTGGTTTGAAGGACAAAAAAAATGCTTTCGATCGATATTTTTGAAGTAGTTTTATAAAATATAAAATAAAATAAATAAACTCTTTTTATGTATTATTTATGAAACAATGTGCTTGGCGGAGAGAGTGAACTGAAAAAGGACAGTTTAATATCTTCATCGTTTATGCTTTGATTTATTATGTTTACATATTGTTTGTATATAAATGAGTATGTACACACTACGTATGGTTTAGAATTTATTTATAATACACATACGTATATGCATATAGGGTCTGGGTTTAGATAACATATATCCGACAATAAATTAATATTCCTTTATCTGATTATCCTTTTTGCTGATGCAATAAACGATAATAAATTAATATGATAACGATATATAACAAACAGTTTAAAAAAAAGCTCTTTAGGAGTTTTATGTCGCCTTTTTGCAAGATGTCGTCAATACTGTGTTTACTCGACCATTATTTGAATGGTTCTAACCTCGTATTTGATTAATTGATCAGAATGTACGACCAAAAGCAAGGCTTCCGGATGACATCGGGCCCTCCTTACACCCTTTACACATAACAAAACCGAAGGAAGGAAAGGTATTTTAGTAACATAGAATCAACTCGGTTCCAGACACCATCGTTACTAAATTTGTTAGTAGTATATTTTTAGTAAATTATTTAGCACAAGACAACACAATTTCAAGTTCATTTACTGCTTAAGTTCCTGGAAAACTGTTTCCGGTTTTTCGAAAATTTCCTAAATTTAAAATCTCCATTAATCATTTATTATAATTTATTAAAATTTATTTTTAGTATCGTTACCTTAAATAAAACCAAATACTATGAATTTCAAATAGAATTTGTATTTATTGAACGTTTAAACATTATCATTGAAGTATAGGTAATCAAAGTCAATCCTTCAACTCCTGTGTATAAACAATATTTTTTGTTGACTTATTTTCATCTGCCGCAGCACATATAAGGTTTTAGATGTCTCCGCCCGTGACATTGCTACGTAGAATTGTCCATGACTGAAGCATTCATCCCTTAAATCAATTTCTACCACATTGAGTGACTGCCCTTGGGATTTATTGATCGTTATACCGAACGCAAGACGAATCGTGAGCTGAAGGCGTTTGAATTGAAAAGGTAGATCATTGGGAATAACTGGAATAATGGAGTCGAATCCATTTGATTGTTTTACCCGCATGTTTGTTTGGAGTTTCATGTGTTTTACAAATCTCCACAGTTGCGATGATTTGACACAAGCTTTTATCTCGTCGTACATGTTACCTCTAGGAATGGCTCGCAGTGTTTGGCGAAAATTTCCAGCAAGGATAACTAACAATCCACCCATAATGTTATTATTTCCACGAATATCTTGCAGTGATCGATTTAAAGCTTTCAATCCATTTTTATGCATCATTGCTACTTCATCCCATACAATCGCCTTACATTCTTTTAATACCTCCGCTTTTCCAGTTTCTTTCATAATTCCGCATACTGGTGTCTCGTTGTGTATGAGGTCAATTGGAAGCGATAGTGTAGCATGAGCTGTCCAACCTCCGGTCATCAGGGTAGAAGCAATGCCTGAATAGGCCATTGCGGGTGCATTTTTCTTTTCTCCTCTGATTCTAGCAAGTACTAAGTTGATAAAGAAAGTGTTGCCGGTTCCGCCAGGTGCATCGATGAAAATTACGCCACCTTTTTAATCAACCAAACGCTGAAAGATTTCATTATAAAGTTCTTGTTGCTCTGCATTCATAAGTGGTTCATTTATTTCAACGTATCTGTTTATTTTGTCAGTGGCATATGAAAGCTCACGCAGCATCTCTCTATTCAAGCTGTCTGTTGTTTTACGTGATTGGCTTGGAATTCTAAATGCTGATAAAAGTTTTCCTGATATGTCAATAATCCTGACATCTCACTAAATTTAATTAGACTTGATCAATAGTTGAGTGCTCACTGCGAAAACCAAATTAGTGATTCTTTTGAATAGTAACTTTCAGGGAGTTTAGACATTATCGGCATCAACGATATAGGCCTATATGATGTTATTATCATAGATGTGGCGATTTTCCTAGTTTGGGAATCACGATAACATCAGCCACTTACCCAAAGTTTTGGCACATATTTTAACTTGAATGCAGCGTTTATAATATTAGTTAACTTCACCGTAGCTTTTCTCGGTAGCTGCTTTATTATTTCTCCGGTAATCAGATCAAACCCTGGTGCTTTCTTTAAATTTAAATTGTTTTTAATTTCGTTTGCTACTTCAGTAGGCGATGTAGGTGTGATATCTTCTAAAACTTGTATTATGTTGTCATTAAATGTTTCTCGTAATTGACATTCATGAGGTTGCAATATATTTTCAAGATAATTAGCAAATCCTTCAGCTTTTTCTTTGTTTTTCCTTGCCCATGTTCCATCCATTTTCCTAATAGGATGAATCGGCATTATTGGCCTTTTCAGAGTTTTAGTTACTTTCCAGAGCGAATAATCCGTATTACTGTCATTCGTCAACATATGTACTTAAGTAAAAATTTACTGACTCATTTTTTTAATTTCTGAATTTCTCTTATTAATCAGAGATGGGCGATTACGCGTCGACTACTAATTTTTACGCGAATGCGTCGACAACCGTCGACAACTCGTAGATAACGTCGACAACTTTTATACGCCTGATTTATTCCCAATATTTTATTTTAAAAATTGAGGGGTATAAATTTGATGTCAGATTGTTGATGTAATACAAGTATTTTAATAATTGTGCATAATTTACTCTGTATTGTTGTATAGAATCGAATGAAAACTAACCATGATAGTCACTTAGTCAGTTCATGTACCAATGAGTAATTTATGTGATTTATTTTCAAAATATAGCCTTTCGTTGATCCTTAGGTTAACTAGTCAATGAGTTATTTATTAACAAACAGCAATATGATCAGATCGGCTAAATAAATGAGAAAATTAATCATTTCTTAGGTTGTCGACGTTGTCGACGCTAAAAACGCAAAAAATTGCGAGGTAATCTACGTAATAGATTACGTGTCGACAACCGCGTAGATTACTTCACGTAATCTACGTCGCCCATCTCTGGTTAATTGTTGAGTAAGATTGTTTAGTGTTTTTTTTTTGTCTTGTGGAGCTCTAGTTAGGTGCCACTTTTTTCTGGATTTGCGTTTATCCCTAAAGAAAGTTCTAATTTCTATTGGATAGTTATTTCCTTTTCTACTTCTATGTCCAGTTGATCCATAGTTTTTATAGGAACTTTCAAAAGTATTCTTTGTTCAAGGTGTACTTTGAAACTTTCCCAGTCCGTATATTTGTTGGTTAACACTGAATTATTCCCTTTTTGGATGATATACTCACTTAGAGTTAGGACAATTCGAGAATGATCTGAGCTCATATCTCGGCTTTTCTCAACTTTCATAAAATTATTAGAAATATTTTTGGTTAGAAAAAGTCGATTAGGTCAGGTATTTCTCCTGGATCAATTGGCCAATATGTTGGTTTTCCTGTTGAAATGGATTCACGTCCATTTTCTTTAATGGCAATCAGTAATTCTTTTCCTTTAGTTATAGTTAATTTAGAATCCCAGTGAGTACTCTTCGCATTGAAGTCACCACCTATTATGAACCTTTTTCCCAGACGCTTGAAGAAATCTGAGTATTGTTTGTTTTTAATAAAATGTCTTGGTGGACAGTACAATTCTGCCACAACAATAAGCAAGTTGTTGGTTTTTATATAAACCACTGTGGCCAGAATTTCTTCTTTTTCATACTTTGCTTCTTCAAAATATTGGATATTTTTTTTTATGATGACTGCACTTCCTCCTCTGGTTGAATAGTGTGATATACACAATAGTCTTTAAATGTTATATAGGATTGCTTAGTAAAATGTGTTTCTCAATGTCGAGGACTGCTTGTAGTTCTTGTAAACCATTAGGATTTCTGTGTGGTCTTCCGGTACTTTCCAGTTTAATAGACTAAGTGTCAAGAAGTTTGAGACAAGTCTAGTTATAAAAGTCGGCTTATTGCCTATGTTACATATATGAAGATTAGTACTTAAAATGTAATCAAGGAGCAACCCACCTCCTTCATTAGTGTCCGTACTTCCCTAGATTGTGTGATGCGAGTTTGCATCACTCCCCAGGATGACTCCAACCTTAGACTTTTGAGCCTCCAAAATTAGCTTACCTAGAATGACTGGTGGAATAATCATTTCATCGTAAGCTAGGTAAGCTGATATTAGCCAGATGTTCCGTTTATCGAACTCAATGCTGACTGTCCCACGAGTAGCAGAGAAAAGAGTGTCCATCTATTCAGAGATCCGCAGTACACAGATAAGACTACTTAATCCGGAGGGCGCCAGGTATCCGGATCCACCGGTAGCGACTGAGCTAGTTTTAAACTGTGCCCCCAGTCTAGTCGATTATCGGAACGGTACGAGTAACACCTTAACCCAGCCCAGCTATTTGTTTAAGGTTGACTCCTTTAGCGCCGTGTATAAGCCTAGAATCCCAAAAGACTGCAATCAAGTTACCAGTGGTCACCACGTGGAGGTAACACGAGCACTTGTGGAAGCTGCAAGCTCGGAGCTAACAACAAGTGCCAACTTTAATCCCCCGAGCAACTTTACACTGATCACCTATACATAAATAAACGGTTTAGCATTTTTTTAAAATATAAATTTTAAGTGCTATAGTTTGCCATGGAAACATAACAACTTTGCTTTTTATTAACATTCGATTTTGCTCCTCATCTAATTTGTGTACCGTGGGCTATATAAAAGAAAATCGATTCTTAACGAGTAAACTCCAGTAAATTCCAATTATATCGGAAATGAAAAAGATCAAACAATGCTTCTGATAAATTTGTCTTTATCAAAAGAATTTGATTGCATGCGCAAAATAGCTTATAAGAACTATATCAATAAAATTTAAGACGATTTGAAATTAAATCCCAAATCGTTTTGGAACTTTGTTCAGAGTAGGAGGAAAATATATGGTATTACAATAATTTTACTGGCAATAGTTCCGTGAATTTAGCCAACTTATTGGGTTCTTTCTTCCAAAATACTTATAGACTAGACAATGATGTTGATAAGAAAACATTTGCGGATACAACTTTATAATTACCACCTCGAATATACCTTGTGTCACTCTAAAGGATATTATTTATTTATTTATTATCATGTAATACAGTGATTACAATCGGCTATACAAACATGTTAAAAAAAAAAATTATAAAATTAATTTGTAAAAATGAAATACAACACAAAAGGAATAAAAGATAGATAGAAAACGCCGACTATTTAGTTATCATTACATAAAAATTTAAATAAAGCTTTCTAGTCCCAAATATTGACGAGATTCGTCACATTTTTAATGGCGCTCCAGTGGACATACTTTGTTTCTCTGAGACCTTTCTAAATCCAAATATCCCTAATTCAGATTTTGCCATCAAAGGTTTTAATATATTTAGAAAAGATAGGACGGTACCTCCCCTTAATTATGGTGGTTTATGTATGTTTGTAGGTGATCACATTAAGGCTAGATTAGTTACCATACCTTCTTCTATTTCGGAATCGTTAGTATCGGATTTAGAGCTTTTATTTGTCAACGTTTTCATTAGTGGTCGTAAAATCTTATTCGATACCGTCTATAACCCTCCAAAAACTAGTAAGAGGTCGTATGCCCAATTTAAAAAATGCCTTGTAGACTTAGAAAGTTTGTTTAGTTATTTCTCTTGTAGATTCGATGAAATATATATATCAGGTGACTTCAATTTCGATATACTCCAAAATTCCGGCTTCCCTCGTGATTATTTGAATCTTTTAAATAGTCTTAATTTATCCGTCCACAACACTGTGGCGCCGACGTTTTGTTGTCCAACCGCTAGCGGTGCCTCTTATTCCCTTATTGACCATATCATCTCTTTTACTGATAACTCTATTTGTTTTTTCAATCAGTTGTCTCTCGGTATGGGATCCCATCATGATATTTTAGTTTTTTCTGTGAATTGTTACTCTCCACCTAAGCCTAACAGTTTTAGCTTTAGAGATTTTGCTAGTATAGATAATTCCCGCCTTTACTTAGTTTGTAACTCGGTTCCTTGGGAGGATATTTTTTGCCTTAGTTCGTCAACTACCCAAGTAGAATTTTTCAACTCGTATATTAGTTTGGTCTTTGATAGTTGCGTTTCGCTTAAAAAGGTTACTTTCAAAGCAAAATCTCCGCCTTGGTTGTCTCAGGAAGTTTCGAATGCCATAAGTATTAGAGTTAGTTAATATCGTTTATGGAAAAGGTATCCTAATAGTCAGTCTCATTTAGATTATAAGCAGGCTCGTAATAGAGTTGTAGGGTTAATTCGGATTGCTAAACGTAATTATTTTAAGGACAAGTTAGACCCCTCCCTTCCTCCCAAGGTTTTTTGGCGTAATGTTCGTAATTTAGGCCTAGGCAGATGCAAGAGTAGTTCTAGTGGGGTGTTTAAGCCCAATGATATTAATAGTTATTTTTGCTCTAGTTTGAACTCGGGCAGTAGTACCGTCGATTTGTTCTCTAATGCGTCCTCTAATTCGTTTTCGTTTTCAAATATTTCTCTCGAGGATTTACAGTCTGCCATTTGGAATGTTAAGTCGGAATCTTCTGGTCTGGATAACGTCAATTTAAAATTCGTTAAACGAGTTTTCCCTTCCTCGTCTCAAAATATTTGTTTTTTTTTTTTTTTTTTTTTTTCGTCTCAATCTCTGCAATCTTTTTTCTGGGGCTCTAGGCACTCCCAACTCTTTCGCAGTTCCCTTTTAACGTCCTACCTTACGCCGTTGCCAGCCAACTCGAGGACGTACGGCTATAGACCCGCTTTTGTTTAAACCACCTGCACATTGCATTGCTTCATGCCAGCCTATAGTACTGACATGAAAGGTGGGTCGGCCCATGGATTCCGCACTCTCAACAGGGGGTCATAGATGTGTTCATCGTCATCACCGATCGTAATCAGATGATGAAAAATCCCTTTTGCATCCCGCCCCTATAGGGATTCGAACCCGGTACCTCCCGATCCAACCGCCGTAGCTTTAACCACTGCGCCGTTTAGTCGGTAAAATATTTGTTACATATTTTTAATTTTATTCTCACATCCTCTTCCTATCCAGATCAGTGGAAGCTAAGTAAAATCATACTCATCCCAAAGATTAGTAATCCTTCAGAGCTATCCCATTTGAGGCCAATTAGCATTTTAAGTTCTCTCTCTAAAGCTTTCGAGATAGTTGTTAAAACTCAAATTCAATCGCATCTAAATAGCAATAGTTTAATTAGTTTCTTCCAATCTGGGTTTAGAAAATTTCGTAGCACTTCTACTGCGTTATTAAATGTATGTGATGATATTAGGCGTAACATGAATAATAGGGAATTGACTTCTTTAACTTTGTTAGATTTTTCTAAGGCCTTTGATTCTATTAATCACAGAATTCTTTTTAACAAACTCTTATCTCAGTTTAGATTTTCGGTTTCCGCTGCCAGACTAATTTTTAACTATCTTTCTAATCGTTCTCAGGGTTCAATTTCACATTTTCGCTGATGACGTCCAAATTTATAAAAACAGTCGTTTAGATCAGGGTTCTATTGATAGGAATATTTCTCTGATAAATGAAGACTTAAGTAATATCGCTAGTTGGTCGGTCTCTAATAGGCTCGTTTTAAATGCGAATAAATCTCAGTCGATCATAATTTATAAAAAATCGTTAGACACCTCGTCCTTTCCTGGTATTTTTCTGCAGGGTTCGCTAATTAGGTATTCAAATACTGTTAGAGATTTAGGCTTAGTTATTAATAAAACTCTTTCTTGGGGTGACCATTTAGTTAGTATTAGTAAGAGGGTCTTTGGTATGCTTAGTTGTTTGTATAAAGTAGTAGGATTTTCTGATAGTCAGTTTAGGAAAAAAAATGTTTTTGTCTTATCTTCTTCCTCATTTTATTTATGGTGACGTAGTTTTATTCGGTATGCTTCAGGAAAATGTGAACGTTCTCCAAAGATGTTTTAATGCATGTACTAGGTTTATTTTTGGTATTAGGAAATTCGATCATATTTCTGCCTACTCTAGCCTTGCTTTAGGATGTATGATAGTTTATCTACCTTTTACGAATTTCGCGTTTGTCTTTTTATTTTTAAACTTCTCAAAGCTAAGAAGCCTTGTTATCTTTATAGGAAGTTACTTTTTAGCAGGTCTCATTCCTCAAACTTCCGCCTGATTCCGGCCAAAAATAGTTGTAGGTCGCTAAACAAATCCTTTTACGTTAGGGGAGTTTCTCTTTGGAATTCAATTCCATTGGAAATTAAGAGTTTAGTATCGGCCAAATTATTTAAGTCAAAATTTTTGGAGTGGCGTGATTGATGGGCAATACGTAGTTTTTTTTTTAATTTATTTTTAATATTATTATTATTATTATTGTTAAATTTTAATATTATTTCACCTCTTGCTGTACATTTTATTGTAAATGAGCTATTGCTCAAAATAGAATGTGTATGCATGAGATGGAAATTGTTTGAAAAAATTTAAAAGGTTTTTCTGCCTAATGGAAGCAGCTTCATCATTTTATTTTTGTTCTTTTGTTCCGTTTACTCTGTTTCCATCTGTGCTTTTCCTTTTAATACTAAATTATTGTTAAAGTACAATAAATAAAAAAATAAATAAATAAATGAAGTATCACCAGCGTTCCGTGATTTGAAGCAACTCCATCATTTGCTACTGCATCCTTTAAGTGCATATACTCATCGACACGAAGTTTCTTTTGGTTGAGGCGAATGTAGAGCAGCCGTTCATGTTCCATTTTCGCATACATATCCATCAGATACTGATGAAGTAAATGCCGGTAGAGTAGAAGATGATTTATTTGATTTTGCCTCACCATACGGTAAGAGTAGAAGGACATGGCTGATATAGTTTTGCTGTCAGTACAATATTATCTGTTCCGGGAATAACTTGGCTAATGTTTATTGCATAACCGTCTTCTCCTCTTGGAAACATGAGCGGATATTGCAGTGCATCATAATATATGTGCGTTTCGCTGATTCTCTTAAGCTCGTTGGTTCTCATCTTCAAGACAACATATCTGTTTTCGAAGTCATTTCCAGCAATGATAATGGCAACTTCATTAACTGTTGGTTCATTGAAAACTCTGGCATGTCCTGCGTGTAGCTTTTTATCAGCTTTGATCACTATTTTCATGGCATCTTGTAGAGTTTCGTCTAATGCAGTAACATCTTCTGAAGTGATATGATTAATTTCTTATCGACCCCAAGCATAATGGAGCAACGACGTTGAGCTCCTGCTTCTTCATCACTCAAAAAGTAAATCTGTAGGAATTTCGCATCTTCGTGAAGCAGCGGAAGAAATGAACCGCCTTTGTGATACACTTGGCCTTGTATGGAGAAAGTTGGCATGAACCCTTTGTTTTATTCATCGGCACGGATGTACCAAAAGAAGTCATCTGAAAGCTTGAATTGTATTTCCGTATAAGATTGAGAAACTCCTTTGATTTTTGATGAACGATTTGATTGTCGTAGTTGGGCAACTTGACTTTTCCGTTGGAACAACATAAACCGGGTTTTCTCCTTAAATTTGAGTGCTCCATAGAAATTACGCTTATTGTCCATCTTATACCAATAAGAACTTGCGGAAAATTCGTGTATTCCAATGACGGATCATAATGAAATGCTTCTTCTTTCGTTCCTTTGTTTATTTGTTTCAAGACGGTCGGACATTTCTTCAAAAGTTTCGTTTTGAAGTGAGGTTTGTTTTCTACGTCTGCCTGTTTCAAGCTCTTTTTCTTTCAGAGCTTCTGAAGCATTTTCGCGTGATACTTTTTTTCTTTTTCGTATCAATACGGGTTGGATTAAATACGGCACGTCGCTTTCTGGACATTTTTCGTTTTTTCTTATTTTATTTTTAATGACTTGACTGTTTACTGCTTCTTAAAATGTGATTTGCATTTGAAAATTCATGTCAAACAAAAAAAAAACATTTCCGTTCACTGTATCATAGTAACCTTTTCTTTTTTAAAAAGCGCAAGCTATACCTACTACGATTTTCTTTTTTAAAAATTTAAATTAAACTTCAAAATTCAGTATACTCTTAGAAAATGCAAATGTCCGTAACTCCTAAAGGACTCAACTTGAAGAGCTGAAAATAGTTGCGTTGACCTAGAAATCTAGGAGACCTTTTCAAAATGTCCAAGACCACCTTCCTAGCACGCTCCATCTAGGAGGAGTTTTAGGGGCGGAAATCCGGACAAACTTTAAGAATTATAGTATAGATTGTAAAATTAATTAAGTATAAATTTAATTCTCTGTAATAAATTACAAATTAATCTTTATGTACTACAAATAAATTAACATATAGTACATAAATAGTTTGACAACAATAATTTAACCAACTACCACCCCGTCCGTTGCGCTATCGCCTTAGCCAATGCCAGTTTTGTCGAGTTTCTCGGCTGATTCTTAACTAAAATAATTTTCACGACTATTTATTAATTTATTAATCTTAATACAAATACCAATACCAACATCAATACTAACATTATGACATTAATGCGTCGATCACATCTATATTCATCTCACTAAATTTAATTCAACTTAATTGTAATAAAAATTAATTTATGTACTTTCATTAAATTCAGTGAAACCAAAAGCCCAATTTACTTTACCATTAATTCTTTATTTAAAATCAGCGCCATTAATGCCCTTAAATAAATTAAATTCTATTCGGCATCTAAATTAAAAGTACAGAAAATTAATCACTAACTAAATAACTGAAATTTGAGATGCAAAAAAATTTTAATTCTAAATTATTATTTCTTTTTTAATTACAATCTGGTCTAAGACTAATAAGTAATTTTATTCTAACTTAAATTATTACATTTCAGAGCGCTAGATAAAGATTTATTTTAACTGATTTTACACTAACTCAAAAGGCTTTACTCTTTTGAGCCTTCTAACTAAATTCCATATTATCCAGTAGCTGGATGGCCTCTATGTTAACATGGTGTAGTAGCCGTTGTTCATGACTTCTAGCAGATTTCATAATTTCGATTTTGATGGGTTCTATGCCCAGGTCTTTGTGGATGTTGCTATTTCTGGCAAACCATGATGCGTTGACGATTTTTCTTAGCTCTTTATTTTGGAATCGTTGGATACTATATTCATGTTGCTCTGCTTGAGTGCTTGGTGCATGCCCTCAGCTGTATCCAAATAGGCTTCAATATTTGCTTATAAAGCTGAAGCTTATTAGGGATTGACAGATGAGAGTTTCTTCTCAGTAACTAATACATTTTATTGTATTATTTGTAATCCCAACTCGTCTCTTTTCTTTTTAACATGAGCTTTCTAGCGAAGCTTAGCGTCTAATGTCATACCATGATATTTGGCAGTGTTTGCATGTGGTATTTCTTGATTATGTATTTAGATTATACTGGTTTGTGTACTAATCTCTTGTTCGTAAAGTCGACATGTACAGATTTAGCCACATTTAATTTTATGCGCCTTTGTTTGTAATTTCCCTGTTGTATCTGATTTAATATCACCTACTATCATGATAGCTGTGTCATTGGCGGAAGTGGCTATCGTGTAGTTTTGTGGGATTGGAACTCCTGCTTATATTTCCTTAAGCTCAGGATATTCATCTTCTTGCTTAAGCCTGAAATATTTTTCCGTTATAGTATATGATTCTAGTATTATGATGTACTGTGTAGGTAGGATTAGTTTGAGTTTGTAAATTTAACCTTCGTGCCAAACCTTGTCACAGGCCTGCGCTACATCAAGGAATACTTCGGAACAAACTTTTTTCTCTTCTAATGTCTTCTAAATAATATTTATTTATTTATCGAAAACCAAATTAGTGATTCTGAATTAGATTATTTTTTTCAATTATTAGTTTGAGTCTTTTTAATGGTAACTTTTCAAAGGGTTTAGAGATTATCGGCAGCAACGATATAGGCATATATGATGTTATTAGATGTAGCGGTTTTCCTGGTTTGGGAATCATGATAACCTCAACCACTTTCCAAAGTTTTGGCACATATTTTAACTTGAATGCACCGTTTATAATATTAGATTCCGAAATAAGACACACATCTATATTCTTAATGTCGAGGACTACTTGCTGATGCCGAAGCAAACAATAACCATTTCATGACATGATTTTTATTGTGCTATTCATTTCTGTCTGGATTTGGGTTTAGCTCCCAATGCTCCATCTTCCAATTTTTGTAGCCTCTCATCAAATTTTGTTAATTTCATGAGAATATCTTGTATTGTTTGATTGATGTCTACATCTATCGATTTTTGCTGGGGTTTATTGACTACGCCTCTCGTTGCTTCGGCATATGTAGCACCTTCAGTTCTTAGTTGGCAGCCAAATGGTTGCTCATTGTCTTGTTTTGTCTGCCTCTCGTATCGATTTGCCTGATCATACATTTAAGTTTTATGTTTTATTCATCCTTTGGATTTTAATTTTCTGAATTTCCTTTGCAACAATACATCCTCGATAATTAGCAGGATGACTTTATACACAGTGTAAACGATTAGTAAATAATTCACGACCCTATTTTAAAACGTAAAATTTTTACTAAATCTAATAAAGTGAATATATATTAGTGTACGTATGTTGAAAAAATATATTAAACATCACATTAATAAGATATCCTTCAATTTTGAATGTAAAAGATCACAGGATTAAATTGAACGACTAACTTTCAATATTAAAATTTACTAAACCATCTTCTAAACCTTCTCCGGAAATAAAACTAAGCGCAAAATGTATGTAGAACATGGTTCATTCTTGACGTATGCAAATATTGGAAAGATTCTCTTTGAGCTAAGGGGGTTACATATGACGAAAATCACTCCAAGTTTAAATTGAACGGCTAACTTTCAACATTTGAATTTACTAAACCATCAAATCATTTACTAAACTATCAAAGATGGTTTAGTAAATTCAAATGTTGAAAGTTAGCCGTTCAATTTAAACTTGGGGTGATTTTCATCAAATTTAACCCCCTTAGCTCCAAGAGAATCTTTCCAATATTTGCATACGTCAAGAATGGACCATGGTCTACATTTTGTGCTTAGTTCTATTTCCGGACAAGGTATCGAAGATGGTTTAGTAAATTCAAATGTTGAAGGTTAGCCGTTCAATTTAAACTTGGGGTGATTAACGTCATATCTAACCCCCTTAGCTCCAAGAGAATCTTTCCAATATTTGCATACGCCAAGAATGGACCATAGTCTATATTTCGTGCTTAGTTTTATTTCCGGACAAGGTTTAGAAGATGGTTTAGTAAATTCAAATGTTGAAAGTTAGCCGTTCAATTTAAACTTGGGGTGATTTTCATCATATCTAACCCCCCTTAGCTCCAAGAGAATATTTTCATTATTTGCATACGTCAAGAATGGACCATGGTCTACATTTTGTGCTTAGTTTTATTTCCGGACAAGGTATCGAAGATGGTTTAGTAAATTCAAATGTTGAAGGTTAGCAGTTCAATTTAAACTTTGGGGTGATTTTCATCATATCTAATCCCCTTAGCTCCAAGAGAATATTTTCATTATTTGCATACGTCAAGAATGGACCATGGTCTACATTTTGTGCTTAGTTTTATTTCCGGACAAGGTATCGAAGATGGTTTAGTAAATTCAAATGTTGAAGGTTAGCCGTTCAATTTAAACTTTGGGGTGATTTTCATCATATCTAATCCCAATAGCTCCAAGAGAATCTTTCCAATATTTGCATACGCCAAGAATGGGCCATGGTCTACATTTTGAGGTTAGTTTTATTTCCAGACAAGATTTTGCACTTATTGTATAATATTAACACATATTTTAACAATAAAATATTATCTCTGATTTATTTTCAATTTTCCATTTGAGTGTTTCAATAAAAAATTATTGATTACAATTAATTGATTGGTTTACTAATACACAAAAATTTAGGAATGTTTTCGCCAGGAAATAATTTACTATCGTACACTTTAGATGAACTTGCAGATTGTCGCATTCTCCAGTTAGGTGGTGTCTGGAACATTTAACACACCTTGAAAGTTTGCCACAATGTTATTGCGTGTGTTCATATGCTTGACATCTTTTGCATTGCGGAATTAGTTTAGAATTTGTAAGTGGTTGAATTTCCACTTTGCAACCCAATAAACTAGCGATTTTCGTCACAGCTTAATGTGAGTACAAACATGTCTAGCTTCTGTTTATTTCTCCAGCTAATTTTGTTCAATACGCTGATTATTTTAAATTGTTTTGATGATAATTCATCTTCGATTCGTTCTGGGTGGGCTACATGTATGATGTAAGTTCCTGGCCATGACTCTGATTGGCCTTTCTTATTTATTTTCATATGTGTGAAAGATAAATGAGCCTTGGCTCAAAGATTTACTACGTTTCTATATGCATCTCCGCTATTTACGTTGATGCTTATTTTATTTTGATTCATCAATTTAGTGATAAATGATTCTTCTGCGTACCACGCAAGCCTTTATTAATGAAATGAAAAATGTTTTGGCTCATGAATTCAGCATTCAAACAAAATCTTACAAACATAATCCTTCTGTCTGCAACTCCGGTATTTTCCGAACCCGGTACTACTCGATTCGAATGCCGCAGCTTTAACCATTGTGCCGTTTGATCGGTTAGTTAATAATTGTAGATTGTCACAAATTCAACCGCAACTTTTTAATGGCTACGAATCTATCGCAAGGGAACGTAACCCTTTTATTGGCAGACGTAACCCTTTTATTGGCTCCTAAAACAGTTTATGTCGGAAATAATTGAAATCTATTATTTTGATTGTTCAAATCGACTAATAAATAATTTGGTTGGCCCGGGTTTTACACCAAATAAACTTTTGTAATATCGTGTTTGTAATATTCGAATGTTTCTAAATAAAATTAACAGAAATTAAAAAGCAATGCATTTTGACGAATTGTCTTCGAGTGTATTGTATTGTCCCTCAATAAGTTCAGTAAAGAATGAACATTCGATTAAGCTAAAGTTACATGTACTGACATATCGAGCAGTTTCAAATTTGACTTTAGTAAGTAATGGAATTTATTTATTTAGTGTGGAAGTCGCCTGAGTGTATTTTAATTTGGTAAATTATAAAACACCAATATGTAAATCTTTTGCATACATTACAGGGGTATTAAAAAAACGATAATTCTGATAATTTGTTGAGCTTATCGTGCGAGTTAAAACAATAAAACACCAGCATTTTGTCGTTAGTGTGAAATTTATGACATTAGCAAAAAAGTGTAAAAGCAAGAATTACACTTTCAAAACAATTTACTAAGGAAGTGACATCTTCTATTTTGTCAATTTTTGTGTAGACGCTTACTAATTCGAAAAAAATTTCATTTATATTCACAAATTTTGGAAACTAATTAACTGTGATGAGTTGTGTCAAAGCTCGAAATAAACTTTTTTTGTTAATTTTTAGAGAAAATTAAAATCCGATGCTGTAAATATGTACCTGATTACAAAAGTAAATTCAAACATTTACAATATCAAACAAAGACCGGAAAACGTAGAGATTGCTCCCTGGATCTGGGTATGCCATCACATTGGTATGGATTTAACTTTATTAACACGACCCTAAACAAACTCGTGGTCCATTTTAAATCAGTGTAGTGTATTTTCGAAGGCCATTGACAATCTTAGAGATTGCAACACTGTATTAACTACACTTGATAGTTTTGAGAAAACAGGAAAGTAAAGTTCACAATGTCACAATTATTTACCCTAGTTAAACTTTTTAACGAAATAAACAACAACTTCATTTATTTTAGATTATCTCTTAATTAAGATAAATACAGATAAGATTTTATATAGAAAGTTAAAAAATACTGTTCAAATATAATTTTATTAAATAATTCATAACATAACTTTAATAAACCTAAACTATTCATTTAGTATGAAATGGTCAGGTAATTAATTCGGTATAATAATTAAAGAAACTTATTCAGCTTTTTTCATTTAGCTATCACATATTATGTACTTCAACTTAAGAGCCTTATGGTACTATTTTGGGGTTTGTTTTAATTTTTTTTTAGTCGTGTAGTATTTTTTTGATGGTTGCTTTTCTATTTAGTATCTTCATTGGTTTCCGAGCATAGGATTTGCTTTAATGTTAGGATCACCATTAGATGAGCACTGCGTATAGGATTCCCTAACCACTCCAGATTGACTAGGATTTGTAAATGAATCTCCATCTAATTTTAAAATGACTTTAAATATTGTATATCCGTTGCTGTCATACAGACGAACATTTGCTGTAGGTGTTTCCTTTTTATTTCCGATAATTCACCTACTTTTAGCATTATTTCTGGTTCGACAGATTTGAAAGCGATCACTTTTTACTTCTCTCTGTTCGATTACTATCTATAATCTATTAAGTTCAACTCATATAAATTTACCCGAATATTTCATTTCGTACATCTGCTGGGAAAATCTCAGACTCCTTAATTTCAAAAATGGAACGGTAGAAAAATCAAACCACATTTTTTAATATAAGCTGTAGCCCTTGAAATTGATAGCAGCCATTTGCATTACAACTGGAGGATTTTATCGATTACCCGTTTTTAATATTCGGATAAGACCTATATTGGAAGAAGTATAAAATCGTTAACCGCAAGAACTTTCTCAATGGCACTAAGCATTTTGTCAACTATGTAATACTGAATTCATAAAAGGTTGTATTGTCGGACACGACAGCGTAAACCGTCGAGTCGTACACTTCCTTTGCAAGTGCAATAGATTGTACTACCACGTCTGTTAGAGCATCGCCGGTTTGGCTCTCGGTCGAAAAGTCGAATGCTTCCAAGAATGCGATTTGATCTTCAGTAGTTTGGAGCACGGTGACAACATTTTTAGAATTGTTTACTGATTCTTATCGTTCAAAGCTCGTTGGAAGTTACTTGACTGATTCAATGGTGCAATGGGTTTGTATTTGAATAAGGAATCGTTTGATGATTTCCCAGGGATCTGTCTGACAAAAAATACATTTAAATTTAGAAATTAAAATTCATAAGAAAATTATAAATAAAGCAAATAATAGATTATTACATTTTCATCCACTTCGGTCACCCCATCAGCTGCGGGAGTAGAACTTTCGTCAATGAACTCAAAACTAGCATCAGCAAAACTGATCCACGTAAACATTCCTAAAAATATTTTTAAATTTATTGATATACACATGAATAATTAAATTAAAATCTATAGATATTAATTAACATAAAATCAAAATTACCGATGTTGTTTCTATCAAGCAATGGAAGTATTCGCAACCACTTTCTTACAGATTTTACAGGTCGCGCCTTTTTTATTATTATTAGTTGTTTTAGTTTGCATGAAATTAAGTTCATGTCAATAGGCATGAGTCGGGCGCCCCGTCATCGTCTTTCCACTACACAATCTATTGCACATCTCAAGTATTCGTATTTGACTTTAGTTTAAAGGTTATGAAGAAAAAAACAACAAATCTGATATTTGTTTTTGATAGCAGCGCCTCTTAATCCTGCATAAATATAATTTCAGTAGATTTTTATAGTAAATTTTTGTACGTTTTCTACTGGTTTGCTACATAAAATACACATGTACACATTGCTGAAATAAATTAACATCCATACTATGTTCAAATGAGATATCTACTCTACTATTTACTTTACTTTTAAATTTATTTAGAATATTACTATTTTTGCTTTATGTACAAAAGAGATGTTTACAATATGTGTATCTTATTATTTTCTTTCCATTTACTCAGGTAATTTTCCAAAATTTATTTATATCCTCTCTAAATTAAACCTGTTCAATAATATTCGTTCAATTTCGTTATCATTTCCTTGTGACCAATAAAATAATTATCTTTTTTTATTATTTTGTTTATCTAGCACACGAGTTGTATTAAATAGTTTGGCTACTTATTAATCTCGGTTTTTAAATTTCAGTTCTCAAAAGCTCGGTTTTAAAAAATAATTTTTTATTCATTCGAGCCGCCCGAATTAATAAAAATTTATTTTTCAAAACCGAGCTTTTGAGATCAGGTTTGCGATTATGTACCTATGTTGTTGCGGATTGCTAGTTTGAGTGTGTATGGTTGAGTATGTATGGATGTATATGTGTGTGTGTATGAGTGTGTATGTATGTGTATGTGGGGTTGGGTACTAAATCTTGGTTGACCAGATCTGAGTTTTCAAAATCTTCCTTTTTGTAAATTCTGAAAAATGGGGATTTTCCATTTTAAAACGAAAATAACTGAAAATTGTAAATTCTGGAAAATGGGGAATTTAATTTGAAGCTAAAAATATATAAAAACCTAGATTAGAAACTTAGAAACGAGGTTTTGAAATGCTCCTTGAGAATAATGATTTCGATACGCTCCCAAAAATACCAGCAAAATTAATTAACTAAAAATATTAAAAACCATCCAAAAACCGTTAATAGAAAAAATAAAAACAGGATAATTTTTTTGTCAGCAAAACCAAGATTTTGTAAGATTTGTAAATTTATGATTTTTGAAAAACCGAGATTCTTAACCCTCAAAAGCATGAATTTTTAACCAATTTCTATCAAAACTTTGACTTTAACTCGTAGTTGTTAAACAATGTGATCAGATTTTAAATTTATAAGAGTATTAAATGTCGTATAAATAGTTGGTTGGTTTTTAAAAGACAGAACAATGCTTAAATTTACGAAATAACATAATTTATTTAAAATATGTATGTAATTGGAAAATTCACGAGAAAAGAATCATAAAATTTAAGTTAATATTGATAAAATATAAAAAAATACATAAATTGAATTTTCTAATAAACTTGTTAATTCTGTTATAACCTTGGCGTTGAAATGAAGAATGTTCAATTTTCATCAATCCTCCCAAATGAGATGATATACTATATATCATGTGTGCTGTTTAATTGCCCCGATAGCGAGATCTCCATTGCAATTATTTTAATACTTGCCGGGGTAATTTTTTTGCAAGATGGCCCTGAAGAATCAGATGTGGATAGACCAAGTTAAGTTGCCAAAATGAACCTGTCTGAAAAATACTTTTTTATTAATTTGATAGGTAATTGGTATATTTTTAACTTTACTTTTTTGTGGATTATTTCGGAGTTTTTTTGACAACTGAAAATTATTTCAAAATCCAAAATTTCTGTGATTTGAGAAATATAAATTGAAATAATATAAAAATGCATCGATAATATTGATATTAATAAAAAATATTAAAATAATAAAAGGAAAATGTAATTATTAAAAAACTATCCAAATTGCTTTTATTTATATTTTTTTCAAAATTAACACGTTTTCACAAACCTTTAATAAATTTTAAACAAATAATATGTATATTAACCCTTTGTATATCACACTGGAGGTGACAATATAAATTGATTCTAAAACTCTGTCACGCTGGAGGTGGCAATCCTAATTTACTCCAAAACTCGCATATCAGTCTGTAGACGATAACAATAAATAACTGTGCATTTTACAAACAATGCGGCATTCGAGATCTTATGCTGTGTGCCTAACGTCGATTTTTTTGACTAAATGGTTGACTTTTCTAAATTGTCGACTAGTTCGTACCAGTCGTACATAGATGGCATAAGAGTCAATAAGACAATCTGTGCCTGACTTTTCATTATTCTAAATTTCGACTTTTGGAACGTCAACCGAATTATTATTACTATTTGACGGAAATAACTAGGAATACTGCTTGAATTTTCGTTCCTTTTCATTTTGGTTCACGCGCAAGTTGATTTGCCATGTTAATTTGCTTTTTTTTTTAAATTTCTCAATATTTCGTAAAGAAATTTATCTACAAAATATTAAATTAATTTATTGGCGCTATAAGAACTTGACTTGCAAAGTCGTTAATGAGTTCGATAAAACCGGATAGAATATTTTAGCGCTGGTAAGCTAAAGAAGATATCTCTGAACCAAGTTTCTCCAATCCGTGCTGCCTACAGATGATCTGACTTACCATATAATTCCTAACAGAAAGTTGAAATTAAAATCTTATGTATAAAAATATATAAACTTTAATTAAATATGACAATAATTTTAATTTTCTTGAATAATTTGATTAATTTTGATAGTTTTTGAAAAATTTCGGATTAAACGAATTCTCCAATTTAAGTGAACTATTTCTAAAATGAATGAAAATTATTCCGAATTGAATAAACCCTTTTACGGAAAGAATGGAACTAATTTCGAGTGGAATAAAACTTTTTCCAAATTAAATGAAACCAAATGAAATAAAATTAAAAGCAAAAATTTTATCACTAAAATTTATAAAATATAACAGTAGTTAAATAAAAGAAACGTACCTACTGGTTATCTTGTAACAGCAGGGAGTGTCATCATCGTGTATAAGATGAAATTGGCCCAATCTGATGCTGTGACTGTTTCAATTCTATATTTGATTACGTCTTCTAGATTCGGGTTTCTCTTAGTTCTTAATAAGTTTTCCTTCGACGTAATTTGCGAAAGCCGTGTCCTATCGAATTTACTTTTGTAGACTAAAATAACCCTTTGCCAACTAAAGGTTAAATAATTAAAGTGGTTTTAAATTGAAAAAAAATAATTGAATCTGGAAAAGTAGAGAATACGGTTATGGAAGAAAAAACTTCTTTGGTTTTGTGCTGCTTCAAAAAGGTCATTCACCTATAGGAGCCCTTATCATAATTTCCGTCGCAAAACAATTTTTAAGCGATTTCAAAAATGGATCGCCAAACACGATACCTTTCTACCATTTAGGCGATTGTTTGTCGTTTCTTATGGTTACTAGTAGTTAAAAAAAAATAATCAAAAATACACTCGAACCAAAACTAGCCTTAAAGTAACGTCACTCACACAGTTCGGGTATGGTCCATCATAAAATTCTTTATGAGCTCCTGACTCAATACGCAGAATTTTTAGGTGCTTCACGTGTCATTCAATATTATTTTATGATAAATATTTATCTGTTTATTTTGTTATAAAATTATCCAAATAATAAGGAGAACTATCAAAATGAGTGGTTAAACATATTTTTGGTGAAATATTCTACAGCGAAATTTATGTGAAAGAGTGACTTACGGAGCACATCTAAACGAAATTAATTTTCATTTACACAAAAATTGTATAATTACCATTATTTAAAGTTGAAGTTGTGACCTACTTAACCAAATACTCGTTAGTCCCAGTAGTGTCTGTATAAATTTGGTATGGGCCTTCACCTCATTTGGTGCTTGATACATCGAGTAAAAATTACTTTACCAATATCATACGCTTACAATTACGGCTCGATTATACTGGGCCAGATGAAGACAGAGTGGAGATATATATTTTAGAACGTTTTGAAACAAGAGGCTGGCTCTGTAATTTGTACAATATTTCCATTATGTCGTGCTTAAATTGCGCTAAATATAATTATCAATAATAATGGTGAACAAACTGAATTTATTACTCATCAGCGTTAGTATTCTACAAAACACTGTGCAAATTTAAATTTTGCAAAACGCATATTAACAGAGCCTTCTAGAGTATAGAGCCATAATCATTATGGCGTATTTTTTAGAAGCTTTTTTAGTGGTATAACTTTTCACTAATTACCATAGGAATCCATAGTAAAAATGGTGTTTTTTAGCTTCAAGTTTTTCATTGAAAAAAGCAAAAATGTTACAAAATTTTTATACAGAAGTGTTCTACATATCTTTAGCAGAAATATTCAAGAAGGGTATATCGGTATTAAGTAAATATTAATTGCAGAAATATTAAAATTAAATTATTTCTAAAATATATTTTTCGAACTTTCATTTTGAAAAATACATCAAAGTTGGCTCTGACGAATTAAAATAATACTTGCTACATTTATCTTTACTTTTACTAGTGTACTTTAGATGTCTCAGATTTATACAGAAAAATACGAAAAAAAATTGTTTAATCACAAAATTATCACACGTTCTTAATATTTTGAGAATTTGTTTTGCTTTTCCTACAATTTTTGAACTTAAAATTTCCCCAGGTGGCAATTTTTGGTACCATTTTTAAAAAATTTGTACTGCCATCCATGTAAATATTGACTTAATGCACACAATTTGTAGTAAGCTTTTCTTTTTAATTTGACCAGAATGCTGTTGTTATGAACTTTTTTTAATATTTTGGTTTAAATAAATCAATTATTACAAGAAAATGAAAATAATTTACTTAAACGACATTTATATATGTTGAAATTGAAACATGTATGAAAATATTTCAGAAATCATAATTAAGAATTTGTAACGTTTTCATTGACAAATTTGTCTTAAGAAAAAAAGTGATTTCCCATATGTTTTATGTGTTTTACTATGGAAATTTTGATTTTTTCGTCGTTTCTAATTCCCTTAAAAAAGCTTCGTTTTTTAGATTATGGCTTGTATAATCAAGGTTGCTTTGATATTAATCCAAGCACCCTTTCTATAAATGACAACTAAATTGAAAAGTAACCTCACGAGGAGACTTTTCGTTGGCTGCCTGGTGGTGAATAGTGTAATGTTGGTTTGAAATGAATAGTCGAAAATTTAGTCAAAAAAATCGACGTTAAAAAGCCATCAGTGAACATACGGATAAGTTGACAAAATATATAATGCCACCTTCTTAGTATAGATTGTGTTGAATGTGTAATATTGCTTTTACACTTTTTCTTTTGCTGTTGTAAGGTTTTTCTGTCAATCTGTCATAAACTTCACACGAACCATTTTGCGTTAGAAATCTAGACTAGAACGACCATCCGTAGCACATTGTGGGGTATTGTACCATATTTGAAATAACGCACCACATTGCAAGCTGTACCATATTTTGTACCACAAGAGGACCGCACGTACCAAATTGACCACACTTCACACATACATTTTCCACAGAATTATATATAAACTTGCACACTTGCATATGTAAATAAAATGCTAATAGTTATGGAAAGAGATTATACAGGAATTGGATGACCTACCCATATTACAAAAAAAAAATTAATCTGGCTGGTCATCTTCCGGTTGCTTCGAAATCAATAATAAGTACTAAAGATATACCATTCAAATACGCATACCTCATGAATTTCTTTATAAAACTGATGTTTAATATTAAATAGTTTTCGATTTCTGAACTCGTTGGCTAATGCCGACATGGAATCTTAAAACTTTAGCATACGTTGAAAATATAGTTTACATCGTATGAAGTATGCCCAAAGTTAGTCGAATTTTTTTGAACGATGATTCCTCAGAATTAAGATTGAAGTAGACTGTAAAATGGCACAAGAAATTTCTAACAGTACTGAGGCATTAAAATTTCATTACTAATGGAAAAAGAAACTCTCTTCTCTTCTTATACCATTAGCAGTTAAAGTGTAGTTTAACAAAATTAATGACTGAAATGATGGCTCCATTAATGAATTTTGGTACAGGTCTCGCGTTCAACAATATAGCACCACTCAAGCTTAGTGATCAGTGTTTAGTGCAGTGATGTCAAATTTAGAAAAAAAGTCTCTACAAAGTTAAAAAAATCTGTTCTTATTCCCAACATAATTAAATAAGTTACATATGTTGGTGGTCCTATAAAATAAGTTGACAATTTTTAATAAGTTAACCATGATTCCGCCCCAAAAAGATTAATTAACTATCACCTGATGTGGTAATCATAATAAAACAATTACAACCCTAAGTTTAAAAAATTAATTATAAAAGCAAAATTCAAACATTTACTCATCAAATATTTCAGAGTCACCTTTAAGCAGACGTTCTACTGTAATTATATTTTAGTATTTACGTTCATTCATTTATTCAAAAAAAAAAAAAAAAAAAAAAATACAAAATTATCCTTTCGTTTTCGGGAAGGTGAACAAATACCCCCACCAAAAAAAGGTGGTTTTTCAATTATATCCTTCAGACGTTGTGTGTTTACTATATTTGTATAAACATATTTTATTTAGGCTAGATATAAATTTTTAATTATTTAATTAAATAACGCAAAAAAAGGAAAACTTTTTGTTTATTTTTGTTCCAATGTAAATTAATTAATTATTAAAAAGAAATTTTAAATCAATTATGAGTCCATTTTGTACATTTTAATGTATAAAGACAATTAGAGTGAACGCAAAAACAAAATGGCATAATATAATTTTTATTTTTATTTAATGTCAATTAGTTAATTAAATTGTAAACATGCACGAACATCGCGCGTTAATTTTATTTATGTTTTATTTCTACCGTACATTACAAATATTGTTATATATTAGTGGATGAATGTTTGTATGAATTTGATTATTATTTATTTTCCAGAATAATTTAATGATTTAAATAATAAATAAAACAAAACAAAAAACAAAACACGATTTTCCAAAATCGAAATGACCGAAACGATATATAATACAAATGCCAATAATCAAAGTAAACTATTATTTGAAAATGATAATTTATTAAAATTTATGATAAAAATGTTTACAAAAAAATTATTAACAAAAAATAATAACGCAACAAATCCAAATACAACTGATAACATGTATAACCAAAAAGAAACATCATCGAATTATGCTACTAATACGCCAATATCATCTGCCAAATTATCAAAACCAGTATCTGCAACACAATCACCTAAAATGACAACAACAATACAATCAACGGAATCACCATCATCAACAGCGACATCAACAACGGTTACACCATCAAAATTAAAAAAATTAACAAAAAATTATGATACCGCTGAATTACTACGTGTTGAATACTATAATGATTTCAATACATGCTTAAGTATGGCACAGTCACAGCTTCAACCAACAAAACATTTAAATAATTATGATACGGCAACGATTAAATTGACTGCAACAATAAAACAACAACACACACAGCAGCCTGCTCCACCATCAGCACAACAGCAACAGACTTGTGGACAAAAATGTCTTGAAAAAATCGATAGAACATTAAAAAAAATTAAATGTGGCAATATTGATACGTTTGATGGATGTAAAAGACGTGTTAGTGATTTTAATGATGGGTATGTTGTGTTCATATATGGTGTTGTAATTGTTTTATATAACTTTTGTTTTTTTGTTTTGTTTTTTTAATAATAATGTTCTTTGTGCAAAATGGCGTGTGACTGAATAATAGTGTGGCGGTGGCTTAAATATTTATTATAAAATGGCGACACACGTAAATATTTTGATTTTGCTGTCATGATATAGATACCCAATGTTTTATAGCTGCGGTGCTTTTTTACAGCGTTGTGAGTTGAATTGGGTTTTGGGAATTTCCCGACGAGAATTCTCGAGAAATTTTCGAGATTTTCCTTCCCGAATCTCGAGAGTTGATTTATTATTGAAAAAACGTTTTTTTTTAAATTGAATGATCAATTTTTGAAATAAATTGATTGATGAAGTGTTCTTCGACCCAGTTATAAGCAAGATTTTCCGGAGATGACTGAGCCCACCGAACACCCTTTTATACACAAAATAAAGTCCTATCCTGCCTAAAAAGAAAACTAACAGATAGTAGGTCTACTAGCCCTTTGTTGCCTTTAAATACATATTTGCAAGATCGGGTAAACTACTGTTTTGACCGTGAGAAATCCGCATACTTCCATCAGACGTGCCCTAAAACAAAATTAATTAAAGAAGCCAAAGCGTACCTGGTCCGTCTTTTTTCTACAAACATTCAAGAAGACTAAATAGTTTCCTGTCTCTGATGATGCCATGATTGTTAACAACAGCGACGAAGAAGATATGGCGAAACAACTTGAAAAATATACCCAGCAATGCTCAAAAACGAACCAAATGTAATGAAAAAATGGACAGAAAACACAAAACGATCAAAAACTGATCGGGACATCAAGCCAATGTTTACTTAAAATGAGCACAATTTTTCAACATCCGGGGTCGCCAAAGCGTATGCGATTGTCAGGCGCAGCCATTGACAGCCTGTATTTTTTGAAATTATATTTTTGTTTTCCTACTTCTTTCTTCCTACTGCTCTTGTTTGTTTTGTGCTTAGGACGTATCCGAAGTTTGTGATAATTATTTCAGCTATAATAATTATGACCGAATTTTGTATGCAACCAAATTATTACAGCGACTACATGTTATATTATTGACCGAAATAATTTTTATTGATTTTATTAAAAATATTTTTGCATTGATGAAATTAAATTTATGACCAATAAATTTATAATCGTAGATATAAAAAGGGGATTCTGGCGCATTTTTGGTTCAAAATGGCATCCAGTTCCGGAATTCGAAATTCCAGTATTCCGGAATACCGGCCCAAATTTTGGTTTCGATTATTCTGGAATTGAAAACAAATATTCCGGAATTAATGAATTTCTTTTTTTCACACTAACTTAAATAATTTCGACGTAATTTGTACTAAAAATCACTATTCAATGGACCCAGAAATGTTGGTCAAGCTATGGAGGTGCTTAGTTTAAGGAATAAAACAATATAATAATTTGAAAATTCAGGTTCAGGCCAAAAAGAAAAATTTTCTTCAAATGTAACAAAAAATTATTCGTAATATTTCATAGGCTGACGAAAAATGATCAATTTAGGGAGCTGCTCAAAATAGGGAGGTGGCTACTTTTAGAAGTTTTAGAGTATTTCCCTTTTGGGTTCACCATGACATGACACCTAATAAACGGATTACGAAACAATAAATGCTCGTCCCTGAAAATTACCTTACGCATTTACATATTTAGTTATATCCGTTTCTAAGATACACCTGGCGAATATGTGTCGTGTGGTTTCTTAGTTTTTAAACTGAAAAAATATTTAGTACATAATAACTATACATCCCCGTATACAGTCTGGTTTCGGACTCAAACAAACAAATTCAGAAATTTTTTCGTCGTTCAATTCCCGTTTTAAAATTGATGTGCGAGCAATTCAAGCTCGAAAGCCGACGATATAATTGATCAATTAAATAATCTTGTCCCTTGGCCCAGAATGTTCATTGTGGGACCGTTGTTTCAACAACAAATATATGATTTTATCAGCTCTTCAAAAACAGAAAGAATTTTGCATTTGCCAGCATATCGCTGATGATGATGCAAAATTGTATCTACAAAATTTTAGTTTAGAAAAGACGTGTTTGCATCGTTATCTGCGGTACGTAGGATTGGTTTTCTCTGCGTTTCGTAAAGGACTTTAATTTTGGGATGATGGAAGTACTTTTGGAGGCTAAAATAATATATTTAGCCGCGAGAAATATCGCCACCAAAATTCTAGCCTAAAAGATGCATTAGGTTTAATGGGATAAACAGGAAACCCTTGATTTCAATCATGTATGGCCAATTATACGAAATCGCAGTAGGAAGTAGAAATCTACAAAATTTAAAAAATTTAGAAAAGTTCATAAAATTTATTGAATCTATAAAGTTTTATAAATTATTTTATAAACTGTCTGAATTTTTCACTTGCTGCAACCGGAAAGAGTCTGGGGAGTCCTATAACAGCGCATAAACTGGAAAGGTTTTACTGACAGCCTCACTTGTAATGATGCAAAACAAGTCTGACCAAAAATAGACTTGGGTGCACCAAAACATTAAGCTCTCGTGAATTAAGAACGTTTGTAGGAATACTCACGCCACACTGCCTTCTGACTTCTGTAGTAGCTGTTTGGACGAGGAGGAGGAAGGGACTTTGGTTCACTTCCTCTGCTCATATCTGGCATTAGCACACAGAAGTACTAACTAGCAGCATAAATAGTTAGGTAAGCTCAAGATGGGCAACCTGGCGGATCACGAAAACAGTAAGGATGAAGGGGATACATTATGTGCCATTATAACTAACCTAACCTAACCTACTGAATTTTTAGGCTTCACAGAATTCATAGAAATAATAAAATGTATATAGGATTTACAGAATTTATTCGATTTATAGAATTCAAAGAATTTATTGAATTTGTGAAATTTATAAAAACTAAAGAATTTTTAGAAATTATTGAATTTTTAAAATAAGTCAAATTTGAGTTTGTAGAATTTATGAAACCGATTGAATCTATAAAATATAAATATTATTTAAAATTTATATAATTTGTCGAGATTTTATAATTTATAGAATTGATGGAATTTATAAAATCTTTATTGTTTGTAGAATTTATCGCATCTACAATTTTTAAGAACTAAAGAATTTATAGAAATATTCGTAGAATTTATTAAATTAATAAAATTTATAGAAATTAATTACTGAATTTATAGAATTATTAAAGTTCATAGGATTTATCGAAATTTTTAAATTTATAAATTTAATTTTTTTTTTATTATTTAAATTATGAAATTTTGTAAGTGCCAAACTTAAAACAATTCATAGAACCCATAGAAGTGGAAATTTAAAGAATTTCTGCAATTTATAGAATTAATGGAATTTAATAAAATTCATAAAATTTATAGAATTTATATAGCTTATCAATATATTAGAATTTATAATATTTATAGCTTTGTCAAATTTAGAGAATTTATTGGTTTTTTAAGAACTAAAGAATTTATGAGATTTGTAAAATTTAAAAGCACTACTGAATTTTTAAACTTTATTCATAGAATTTATAGAACTAAATTGTATATTTAGGGGATGTATAGAATTTATTTAATTTATAAAATTTATAGAAGTTATTGAATTCATAGAACTGTTAAAGTTTATAGGATTTAGCGAAATTGTTATATTAACAATAAAACAAGCAAAGTTTGAGTTTGTAGAATTTATAAAACAGATACACTTGATACAATTAATAGAACTCAAAGAATTTATTGGATTTATCATCAAATTTACCGAATTTATAGGATTTATAGAATTTAAGAATTTGTAGAAATTACTGTAGGATTAATATACATACCAACGACATGTTGATTGATACATTATTTGTGAATTTGTGAGTAAAATCGCCTTTAAAGGTATTATTTCTGAGTAATAAATTCTCTTGTTATTCAAAGTCGTATATAACTTCTAATAGCAAATTACTATGAGAGGCTTTAAAATAGTATCACACCACTCACACGTTTAGGTGAGCTGGAAAATATTTAAAATGAAATGCTACATGACAAGGAGGTGGGATTCGGTAACAAATGCATGATATTTAACGTTAATTCTCGGTATTTGCGAATGGTCCACAGCGATGCTCCGTTTAGACTGAAGCACTAATTAAAGAATTACATAAGCCAATTCTCACGTTGCTCACATAATATTGTAAATATAATAAATAATAAATTGTTGAACATTGTGGATACTCTTTGAATGGAGTAAATTAAATTCTTAAGAACTTTCAATGGTATACTAGAGATGTATAACTGGATCTAATTAGACTTTGATTGCTGCTCAACACGTGTCAGTTCTAAATAATCTAGCATTAGTTGTGAGTCTGTGATTTGGCGATATGAGAATAGAAGATTTAAATTGCCGTGATCAATTGTGATATTGTTATTTTATTGATTGCAATTAAAATTTAATTTGGATTATCAAACTTACACTTCTCCAATCATTTTAAAATGAAAGCTGAAATTGAACTGTAAATTTTGTATTTTAAATTTCACTCAAAAATATACCTCAATTCGTTAATCAATTTTGTCAATTTCGTTTCACTCAAGTTTGGAACTTAGCCTATTTGTTTTCAAAATATCACAAAATGTCTATCTAATTGCAACCAAAATTTAGGAATTCAAACTCAACCTACCTCAAAATTTTGCCCTCACTAAACATAAAATTTTGCTCAAATCTAGTTTGTAACTTATTCTTTGATTTTTCTCTTATCAGTCCAATTCGAAATACAAACTCACCTTTTAAACTAAAAACTAAATTACAGTTAAGTTTTTGCTCGAGTCCAAATTACTATTCAAATTCAATTTCTAATCAACATTTTATTCAATTACTGCAAAAAATTGAATTACTTTAATACTTACTCAGATTTATGCTCAAAATTCTGATACAAATTTACTAAATCGTTTGACCCAAACTAGAGTTTACAATTATTCTACTCTTAACTCAGCATGTTTAATAACACTCAAATTTTTCTTAATTGCATTTTCAACTCGAGCTGAAGTTGTACTCCAAATTTCTAATCAAGCATATTCTATGTTGGAATTTTCATTTAATTTGTAAACAAAATATCACAAAATTGCTAGCTTTTAATTTTGTGTTAATTAAATATGAAATTCAAACTAAGTTTTAAAATATTTTTTAATTAAATTGCATCCAAATATTTGCTGAAACTCTCGATTGGATTAAAAGTGAATTTTTAGTCCAAACTTTGTTCAAATCTTGTTTTACCTCGTTGTAAATAAAAATTTTTCTAGAATAATTTTAACTAGATTTTTAAAATTCATTCAAAATGTTATTAAAGGCATTCCGGAATTCAAACTTAAGTTTTAAGCTATAAGCTTATGTATTTAGTATTTGCTTAAATCAAAATGTAATTTAAACTCTATTTCTAATGCAAGCTCCTACTTAAGATTTTATTCAATTACCCTTCTATAATATTATAAAACAAAAGCATTCAGATTTTTGCTCGATTCTTGATTTTCTAGTTTGGTGAAATCGTGTTTAGAATTTAAACTCAGTCACATATAGAGCATTAAATATTTTGCGAAAATTGTTTTCAAAATGTGCTTTCCAAATGCAGAATTATTACGAAGAATTTTTTTTGCTAAAATAGCAAGCCTGTTAAATCAGTCTATTTTGAGTCACGTGTACGAAATAAACCAATCAAAATAACATTACACTGATAATTTCCCTAGGGAAGTTATCAGTGTAAAGTTATTTTGATTGGTTTATTTTGTACACGTGACTCGAAATTGATCGATCTAATAGGCTTGCTATTTTAGAAAAACATACTCTGGCTACTAGACGAAAAGAATTTATAGTTTTATTTTACAATAAATACTGTTTCAAAATGACACTTTCATAGAACAATTTATAATCTAGCAGCCTTACTACTAGAATAAAATAAAATTGCAAAAAAATTTCTCGTCGAATACCCCTCGAGCATTGATAAATACCTCATAATTTTATTATATTTTCCTCAAGCCGCATACTACAAAAAAAATTCATTAACTTTTATGGTAATTTCGCAACAGAAGAACTTGACGAACATAAAATTTTCTCATATAATTTGTAAATTTTTTTCCCCTCCATACCAACTTAAAAGACATAATTTTTTTTCCTCGTATGAAAAAAATAATTGAGGGGAAAAAAATTACCGAAAAGTTGAGAAAAGTTTATGTCCGTCAAGTTCTTTCTGTTGCGAAATTACCAAAAAGTTACTGAAATTTTTTTGTAGTATGCGGCTTCAAGCACGTTGCTTTTAGGTAACAGCCCTCAGCCTACGGCTTTGGGCTGTTACCAAGCAACGTGCTTTCGAAAAATATAATAAAATTGTTTCGGGAAATTATCAATGCTCTTGGGATATTACTGCTGAAAATTTCTACTTAAAATTTCACTCAAATTTATTATATCTGTATTTTAGAATTCAAGATAATTTTCCCTATTTAAAATTGCATTCTCTTAATCAATTTCCTTTCTGTCGAATGCAGTTGACCAATTCAGGCTAGATTTATGTTCGAAATTAAATTTATCGATTTGTTCAACTTCGAAAACAGCTTGGAGCTAAATTTCTGACTAAAAATCTTAATTTTTTTTTAATCCATTTTGATTTTAAACTGAGTTACTAGTCGGAACACCACTCACAGATTAAAACGAAAATTACAATATTCAATTAGTACCTAGAATACCTTAATATTTGTCAAAACTTTAAATTTGACTCAAAATGTCACACAAAGTATATGTAAATCCAAATGGAATTGTAACCTAATTTTATTCTGGCATCCATAGTTTTATTCGAATCTATTAAAACTATTTACTTTTCCAGTCTAATTTTTTGATCCAATTCAAAATGGTTTCAAAATATGTATTTTGGTTTCCCTTAGACATATCTATTCTTTGCTCCACCTAATTTGCTCTCACTTTTTGAAAACTTATCTGAAATTTAGCCCTTGGTCGGGGGCAATTACTCATCAACTATAAGCATTACCTTTAATTTAAAGATATGATTGCTTAGATTGGTTCTTCGGGGTTATGTGTCACGCATAATAATATCGCAATTACGTCATCGAGCGGCAGAGGAATCCGCGCCGCGAACCTCTAATTTCAGCCGATTTAAATGCTTGAACCAGGGTAGCGAGATAACCGCTCATCCGATCGGAGATCCGATGGTGTCAATTTTTTCGTAAAGACCAGTGGTAGCTAATTAATTTTAAATTAAATTAATTAATCTCCACATAAATTTTAATTAAAAATTCAAACTACAAAATAGGGATTTATAGAGATTGAGGGCACTATAGCAAGAGAATGCCTCATCAGATCGAAGCAATTCGGTTATTAATTTGTGCTTAATAATACTGTGGCAGATAATTTATTTTAAATTAAAATAATTAATCTCCACATTAATTTTAATTAAAATTACAAAGTACAAAACAGCGATTTACAACCAACCATGAAAATCACTTATCTGACCGGAGTAATTCTGGTGTTAAACTGTGGCAGATAGATAACTTATTGTTAAATTAAATAATTAATTTCCACATAAATTTTAATTAAAATTTAGATTTACAAAGTGGCGATTTACAATGCTAGACAGCACTATAAAGGGGGAATGCCTGATCTGATAGGTCAAATGTCAGTGTGGACTCTGATATAGAATATATTTGACCTAGACTGCGTATTCATCACACTAGCCTCGGCGACTTTGGGAGGCACTAGCCTGCGGAACTCACATTCATCAGGCACATCTCCGCCGAAACCCTGCGCTTCATATCGTACTTCTCATACCATCGCCCAGTACTTAATAGTTTGCAAACAATCACTGTACTCTCATTTCATGATGCTAATAATAAAGAAATTTATTTTAACAAACCCATACATCGTGCCATTTCTCGCACCTCTTATAACCGTTATCACGGAAAACTCCTACGGCCGTGTAGAAGACACAGCCTACCCCGAATTTTTTTGTTTTATATTTGAAAATCCACTCAGTACAGTCGAATTCAAATTTATATTTCAAAATTTTGTGAAATCAAAATTCGTGTTGTGACTCAATTTCTATATATAATTTCACCAAAGATGTTATTTGGTTTGGAATGCCAAAACCATTTTTTTAAATTTAAATTCCTAATTCAAATTTCACTCAAAATTTCCGAAACAAATTTCTAAACTAAATTCAAAGGAAATTTTGTTGGTTGTTTGAGATCAAATCTCGTAACGCAACCCAATTCTTACCTAATTGCAATTAAAATTATGTTTAAATCTAGTTTGGAACACCAAATTTAAACACAAATTTTTGCTCAAAATCAAGTAGAATGTCCTATTCAATTCCTAATCTACATTTCCTTATCAATTTTTAACCCAAGCAACACTGTACAACAATTTGTACTATTTGAAATCCATGCAAAACGTAGTTTAATCCAAAAACATTTTCCTAATTACTTCGGTCTAAAAAGACCAAAGTATTGAAATCCTGTCAAAAATGACGAAAAATTTCGTTGGTCCAAAACCATTTTTATTGACGTTTTGAAAGTCCCTGAGTCTGAAAATGCAAAAAAAAAAAATGTCCGTCCGTCTGTCTGGATGTCTGTGTGTCCCCATGGTATCTCGAGAACGGCTTGTCCGATTTTGAATTTTTTGTCGCCAATCTGTTTCTATGGTCAAGGCGGAGATTTGAAAAGCTTTTGGAGACTGTACGTCAAGAGGGTGGGGTACCTGCCATACGAATTGACCCAAAATACCTGGTTTTATAAATATTTAAGATTTTTTTATATAATATGCTGGATTGATTATTGAATTGGGCATTGAATTGGGAATTGATTTGAAGGTTGAGCTAGGGGTCAATTTGCGGGTTGGGTTGAAGTTGAGTTAGAGTTGAGTTGGGGTTGGATTAGGATGTAGTGAGTAGTTAACAAATTTTTTATATGATGGAACTTGCCTATTTATCACCCGATTATTATGAAATTTGGCATGTGTGTCGGAAATGGGAATCTAAATTGATTTTTGGATGAAGTTCTGGAATATGGCCAAGTGTGTTTGAAGTTACCTATTTATCAACCGATTAAGATGAAATTAGACATGTGCGTTGAAAATGGGATTCTAAAATGATTTTTGGATGAAGTTCTGAATATGGCCAAGTATGATGGAACTTGACAATTTCTCATCACATGTGCGTTGAAAATGGGATTCTAAAATTGTTTTGGATGGAGTTCTGGAATATGGCCAAGTATGATGGAACTTTGCTATTTCTTAACCGATTAATATGAAATTTGATGTGTGTTAGAAATGGAATTCTAAAATGGGTTTTGGATGAAGTTCTGGAATATGGCCAAGTATGATGGAACTTGCCCATTTGGCTCATTTTTTATGTAATGGAAATGGGATTCTAAAATGACTTTTGGATGAGATTCTGGAATATGGCCAAGTAGGATGGAACTTGGCTATTTCATAACCGATTATGATGAAATTTGATATGTGAGTTGGAAATGGGATTCTAAAATGATCTTTGGATAAAGCTCTGTAGTATGGCCAAGTAGGATGGAACTTGGTTATTCCTTACCCGAATATTATGAAATTTGACATTTGCGTTGTAAATGGGGTTCTAAAATGATTTTTAAATAAAGTTCTGGAATATGGTCAGTTACACGGTTAGAAATATCAGTATAATTTGGTATACTACTTTCTGTATAAAGTTTTAGAATACGATTTTTCGTGTTAAATTGGATGCCTGTACTCATGTTACTGAAGCTATTGAGCTGTTTGGCTGTTATTGTATTAGTAAATATATGTTGGTTAAAATAGAAATCAATACTGCCAAAATTGTCACACCAACTTTATGAAACAGGTGAATGCTACCTCCATTGAAGATACCAAAGACCGAAGTTCTGATCACCTCGTGAGGTTTCAGCCCTTTCTATTTTCTATTTTAAATTTTACTCAACATGTTATTGGCATCGTGGTTCAAATTGTAACTCAATTAAAAAAATTTGTATCTGTTTAGATTTAACAAAGACGTTTCTTTAAATTCACTCAATATTTAGCCAAGCCCTGGTTCAAATTTTTATTCAAAAACTGGAGTTCAAACTCTAAATATATAAGAAAACTACGATTAGCTTTTGATTCATCACATTAAACACAAAATGCTGGCCATATCTAATTTGTAATTCTAATTCAATTTTAAAATTTTTAAATCTAATTTAAGTACCTACTCAAGAATTTATTCGATTATATTTTGAAATTTAAATTCTTTTTCAGTCTTTTGCTCGAAATTCCGATTTTATATTCGATATGTTGAAATTCACAGACGTATGTTGACATACAATATGTTGACTTTTCTCACGTATAAATGGCACTCAATATATCATATTTTACTAAAATTAATGTTTGAATTCTGAGTGTTTTTCTATTCTAAATTAAATTTAAAATTTTACCTAATTGTTCTACTTAAAATTTCATTCACAATCTTACGTCCAATTCAGAATTGAACCCTAATTTGGTTACCTTTAGATTTCCCTCTAATTTTGGTCAAATCCATCGTGTTTTAATTGTAATTCGAAATCGATTTCTAATCTACCATTTTGGTCAAATAATGCAGTTAGTAATTCGCACTTATTAATCAACTTTACGTTCAATATTTCCTTTAAACATATAATAACTTGGAACTTTTCGGATTAAAAATTAGTTTTCGTTCGAGCTCATTTTGAATATGACTAGCTTTAAAACTGTTGCTCAAGTGCATAAATAGGGTAGGAGTGGTTTTTGCTACGTTTTTATAATTAAAGGAATTTTAACGCTTGTTTGACTCATTTAAATTCCGATTTAATCAGATAAATTTCATTTTTCATAAAGACACATAAATGTTAACGAATAAAAACAATAATCACAATATCGGCTTTTCTAGAAAAACTCCGGATCGTCAAATAATGTGGAGTATACTATTAAGATATTTTAATTTGACGTTTATTTTGTTCTTAAAAACTTAGTGGAGTTCAGACCAAAGTAAAAGATTTTTAACTTCTAAAAAAAATATTTTTGCTTTATCAAACTTCAAACCAATAAAGTTGAATTCGTTATTCTTGAAGGGTAATTTAAAATATTAGGAATAAACCATAATATTTGGTAAAACCATTGAGCATTGTATAATGTTCAATGGTAAAACGTAAAATAAGTGAAAATATGCAAAATTATATAAAAATATGTGGTAACATGTGGGGCTGATTCGCTTTTATTTATTCTAAAAGAATAACTATCCAACAAATTGTTGGTTTAGATTCCTCAAAAAAAATATTTTTTTACATAAGAATCCCAAGCCTATAATCATAGCCAACCGAAAAAACCACACATTACCCCCTCCAATATTTCTGTTGGTTATTAAAAACAAAAACAATTGCATTATACGAGCCTATAGTGCACATTGTAAGAAAAAAATTATTTGTACTCTTATTCGCCGAATTAAAGCATTCTCCACGTTGAAAATATTCCCAATTGAATAAACACACGTTAATTTATTTGTTGTTTACAAAACTGAATATCGCAAATGTAATTATAACTGCACCCGGAGAGTGTCATTAGAGATTTTTTTTGTGAAGAAAAATATCTTTAAGATTGGTTTTCTTGTATGACTATTGTAAATGTCATTGGAAATTATTTTGTTCATCGAATACCCTTCAGATTTGTCCTTTTTGTGCATGGTTTCAAAAGTTGAAGAACGACACAATTATAATAACAATGTCGTATTTTACGTCATTTATTATTTAGGAACTTTTATTTCTAAAACAACTGTTTGCATTTTATGTAACACGACATGACATTATACATACCTCCCTAAACACCATATGTGTTGAATATTTTGTTCTTGTTACATTTCAATAATTTATTTTTCAAAATAATTTTTGGAAAATTATTATTTTAGATTTTCCCACACCATATACCACACACTTGTCAGCTCATTCGAAATACCCAAACAATTGTGAAGGTTTAAACTATGTATGTATATGGATTTTATAGCATGTGCGTCCACATAAATATTTCTATAGAATTTTAAAGTTTTCAAACAATTATGTAGATAAATAATTGATTGCTAAAATATAGATTCGACTCTAATCGAATTTTTGAAATAGAAAATAAAAGTTTTAGAGAATAATTTATTTTTTACATTCAAGCGGGTAAAGTTCATTGTATCATGATGTACAGTGCTGTGCAAAAAAATTGGTCAAGCATATTTTATTACAATTTGGGGTCTTGGTTGCCAATATTACCAAACATTTGAAATCAATTGGCTTATTGTATCATTTTAAATACAATGACTCATATTAAAAAAAAATGTAGGTACTTGCAATTTAGGGGAGAAAGCCCGAAAAATGCCAAAATGTTCAACATACACTGATTGGTGTGCTAAAGTAATGGAATAAAGTAAACACTTTTTCTTTTATTCTGGTTTTTATTGGTCTATAGAAATTCTGCCTTTAATATTAATATTTTGTTTGACCGCCTTTTGAATTTATTACGGCGGTACACCTCCGATTCATTGAGTTTAATAAATTTTTCGAAGTCGCAGAAGTTCATCAACAAACTTTTTAAAGCTTGAATTGATTCTGGGCGATTTCTTGCTACTTCTGGCTTCAGTCCTTGTGTTTCCTCGGGCAAACTTGATAAAAAATATCATGATAATTTTTATCACATTTTGCCATAAAACGCACTCATTTATGACCAAAAAAACCAAGGATTTTTTTGGTTTTAGCTGTCAAAATATATGTATTTTTGTTTGTCCGTTTTTCGTGATAATAATAATAAATTAGGTCAAGAATATTTAGATTTGAAAGCTATTGTAAGTAGTATAAAATTTATATAAGTAATAATAATAATTTTATATAAAATTAAATTTTTAGAAATATTTTATGCTATAAATTAAGACATGGCGAAATTTGGTGATACTATACAAGGCAGCAGAGGATAAGATGATGACTACATAGTGATAACAATTTTCTATGTTTTTGTGCTCTTCATTAAATAACATGTAACATCAAAACCATTTCATCGTCTGTGTTACTGCTGCTTTATCGAACGTTTTAATAAACAAAATTTTAATTTCTAAACTATGTAAATACATATATATGTATACTTTTAGCTAAACGGATTAAAATGCAAAAGAAATATAATAAATTATATTTTTAAAAAAAACTCTTGACAAATATTAATTTTAATATTAGGTTTTATCGGTACAAGCCAAATCATTTTATTTAAAATTCGGCATCAAATTAATTTTAATTTGTTTACATAAAGCGCTCAAAAATGTTTGACGTTTAATTCCGATTATTGTGTTATTTTTCATTTTGGTCGTTTCCTCGGGTTTGACGTAAAATTTAACGAAATGAAGTTAGGGTCCTAAGAAATTGACGTGCAGTATCATGATATTTTTTATCACGTTTGCCCGAGGAAACACGCTCAGTATAGTTATAGGCCAAACGTTTTCTATTGTGTTTAAGTCTGGGCTAAACGGGGACCAGTTCAACACATCGATATGGTTTTCTGCGAAGTACTTTTTTACCTTTATAACCTCTTCAAGAAAAAAAATAGGTTTTTAATCAATTATTTTTGTTAATCTGAAAGGCAATTTTATTATCTACAATTAAAAATTAATAAATGGTAGTTACTCACAACTTTCCCAGTATGTCATGGAGCGTTGTTCCGTTGGAAAATTAATCTGGAAGTCTCTGCGAAAAGCTCTAACATAGATATCCCAATTTGTATGTCTGTGAAGTTAGCCCAAAATTATCTCCCAAACAATTATGATTTTAAACGATGGCAATACTAAATTAATTATTATGAATTAAAAAATCTATCACGATAGAAAATATTTGCAAATTATTATTATATTTAGATATAAATATTATTCATGCAAAAACTTTACCAACATAAATAAGTAATATATGCATATAGCAACATTTAAAATATGTAATTACGAGTGAAAATGCCAGTATAATTAAAAGGTTAGAATTCAACGGAACTTGCAAATACAATTTGCTTTAGTTTCGAAATAGTTCGAGTACTGCCCCTCGATTTGTCATTCAATTATATAACTGGTAATCCAGACTCCAGAGCATTTATGACAATCAAAAATTGTTGAGGGATCGGTGTTCTGGCTCCCTTATGCTTGTTGAAGCTTGCAATTGAATTTGTTTCAGCTTCGAAATAATTCGAGTAGTACCCCTTGATGTGTCATTCAATTATATTAACTGCGATAATCCAGAGTATCTATGGCAATCAAAAATTTTTGGGGAATCGGAATTCTAGGTCATCTGAATGATTCAGATATGTCGGTAATAGATAAAGATGTTTAAAATTGTCAATAAGAGGCGATGCACGGTAACTTTCTTTATTGCTTCCAGATTCAGATTCACCACCGAAAAATACGTCGGAAATGACTATTTTTGGTTCTGTTACTTTATTTTATTTTGTTGATTGATATTATCAAATTAAGCCAAAAACGCACTAATTTAAGCATAAAACAGTTCTCCAAATTTCAATGCACTTATCTTATGATGCCGTACACGTTGTCTTTCCTGACGATAGATCATTTATTTCCTGTTTGTGTGTATGCCCTATAAGCTAGAACTGTTCAAAGCCGTAGTTCAATTTCGGTTTATTGACCGATGAAGCATTCCTTGTTAATGATAAACTAGTCGGTCTACAATTAGTTCTTCAGCACAACAATTCACCCGTAGATAAGAACAGCCATTTCCATAAAATTATTGAAATATCTTGAATATAATTTGTGGCCTCGGCCAGAGCATGGGTTCGATTTAAACTTGCAGCAGTTTAAATTAAAGTAAAAAATATTCACGATCTAGCAAGACCAAAAATTTGTAGCAGAGTGCCAGGAAAACCGACTTTTGAACGACTTTCGAAATGTTACTAAGGCGTAACCAAAACTGACCAAGTGCACACAAAACATAAGTGATTAAATCATAATTTAATTAACCAAAAATAATTTTAAAATTAATTGATTTACCGTTTTGTTTCCATATTGCACAAAAAAAATTGCGTTCACAAATTTTGTTAAAAACTAAATTATCTGTAATTTTTACTAGAATTAAAATTTAAAACGTTTTTTGATAGGAATGTTACTACTGTTCCAATAAAAAAAAAATAATGTTATAAGGATTGCTTAGGATTGTTTCTGATAAATTTGCAAAAAATACCAAAATCAGAAGGTGGCTTTAATTCAATTGCCAGGGACTGTATATTTCGTACCTATGTGAATGTGCAAATTTGTCCCTGTAATTAGAAAATTTGTGCATAACGTACTTTAGGAAACAGGATGGGATTTCTTACGTGATTCTCACACCAGAAATTCCATATATTCCGTTTACGTAATAAAACAAATTTTTCGATTTATGATGATTGTGCATAACTTTGTGCTTAACCAAACTGTTCTTATAAATAGTACAAATTCACCACAATCGGCCACTGAACCTCTACAATTTATGAAAATCGTCGTTCTTTGAATATATGGACCAGGAATCCCACTTTTCACTGAGATGCAAGCTAAAATAAAGTACAATTAATATTTTGGCCATTACTTATGTTTGTGTAAATTACACTTTAGCCAGAATCGGAAATAGAAACTCCACAATTTATGAAAATCATCATTATTTGAATAATGTAATTTCTGTAGTTTTGGAATATGATCAAGTTCGCACATGTGAAATTTCGTCATAATCAGTTGAGAAATAACCGAGCTAGTTCCTAATTGGTCATATTCCAGAACTTTATCTAGCAATTACTTTAGAATCCCATTTCCATCGTACATGTCGAATTATGGTAAAGGAATCTACTACAATTTTCTAGTTAAGAAATACAATTTACACTTGTGTACGAGAAGGTCATTTTCACGTAAAATTGTGTAGCATTTTTGTCAAATTGGATTGTCAATAGAAAATTATGTGTTCTGGAAGAGGCTTTCCGAATAAACCAAATAAATAACGGTGATGGCTGTTGCAGTTGTCATTGCGTAGAAACAAATAATTATCAACATAAAGTGCTAAAAACTTATTTTTTGAAAAACCGAAAATAAGAAGAGTTGTACTAGATTTCGAGATCACGAATTTTTAACTCCGGTATGTTGTATCGCGCTGACCGCCTGATTTCATGAAACAGGTATGAGCGGAAAAACTTTAATATTCCAAAAATGATGTTTTTCAGAAATAAAAAAAACATTTTACTGTTTTTTTTAACTATAAGTTGTTCTGTAAAAGTCATCTACCATATAGGAATATAGGTATAGGGCTGTAAATAATAAATTATATGTTTAAGAAATTTAGTGCACATTGTCGGTATTGATATAAATATTAGCAATTAATGGGGCTGGAACTTAACTTTTATTCCACTCAATTCCAGAATTTCGCAAGAAAAAATAAACAACAGTAATTTTAATAATTACTTCGGTCTAAAAAGATCAACGTATTGAAATCCTGTAAAAAATGACGAAAAATTAGGTTGGCCCAAAACCACTTTTCTCGACGTTTTGAAAGTCCCTGAGTCTGAAAAAGCAAAAAAAAAAAATTCGCCCGTCGGTCTGGATGTCTGGACGTGTTTATAATATCTGGATGTCTGGTTGTCTGTACCCATCGTATCTCGAGAACGGCTTGCCCGATTTGGAATTTTTTTCGTCAATCTGTTTCTATGGTCGAAGCGGAGATTTGAAAAGCTTTTGGAGAATGTACGTCAAGAAGGTGGGTACCTGATATACGAATTGGTCCAAAATACCTGGTTAAAAAAATTGTGAAATCTTTAAATTTAAACGTCCATTCCACGGTCCACAGGTGAGCTATATAAAATAATTTGAATAGTTATAAACCTGCAAAGAAACCAATGCTTACGAAAAACCATTTTAAAAAAAGGTAATTTTCATGTTTATTACGGCAAAATTGGGCTATGGATAAGTGGAGAAATGTGCTTTTCAGCGATGAATCAAAGTTCAATTTATTTAATTCGGATGGCAACTGTTTTGTCAGACGAAGTAAAGGTGAACGCCTTAATCCAAAGAACTGTAGGGTCACAGTAAAGCACAGAGGGGTAATGTGATGGTGTCGACTTGTTTTTCAAGCCATGGTGTTAAACCATTTTATCAAATTGATGGCATTATGGACCGCTTCAAGTATAAAAGTATTTTAGAAAACCAAATGTTGCTACATGCCGAATGGAATATGCCGCTTCGATATAGGTGTTCCAACATGACAGTGACCCAAAACACACATCGTTGCTGTTAAACAACTATTTAAAAGACAATGAGATTCAGCTTATTGATTGGCCGGCCCAATCACCAGACTTGAATCCCATTGAAAACCTTTCCAGAAACTTGAAACGAAAAGTTAGTGGACCACGCTTCGGAAACAGGCAAAATTTTTCCAAGCATTAAAAAATGAATGGCAAAGTATCCATAGATAATTTAATATTATCCATACCTCGTAGATATGTGGATGTAATAAAAAATAAGGGTAAACTATACTAAATATTGAATTTGTTGCTTTATTTTTGCACGTTAAAAATAATGAAGTTCCTCATTTTCTTGTTGTTTTGATAAGTTTTTTTGTCTTCTAAGAATAGATAAGAATAGATTGAAAATATAGACATGATGAATGAATAATGTAAATAACCAAAGTGAAAAAATAAATTTATTATAAAATTTTTCAAAGTTTGTTGCTATTGTTTTGGACAGCACTGTATGCCTTGGAAATGGGATTTTAAAATTATTTTTAGGTACTATTCTGGAATATGACCACGTATGATGGAACTTCCCTATCTCTTAGCCGATTTGTAGGAAATTCGACAAATGGGCTGGAAACTGCATTCTTCAATGATTTTAAGATTAAATTCTGGTATATGGGTAATTAGGATATACCTTAGTTATTTTTAACCGATTATGATGAATTTTGACTTTTCCAACTAATAGAAAAGGAAATGTGATACAAAAATTATTTTTGGATGATGTTGTGAGGAATATGTCAATATGGCTTTTAAATTGTTGTCCAATGAGGGTTCTCTAAATCATGCAGCTATTGAAGTTTCTTTGAGGCAGGGTAAACGTCTATTTTATTTGCTTGACGATCGAGATTATCTTCGAAATAATATTCAAGTTCGCCTAGAAACTTTTTTCGCCGATCCTTCGCTTTAAACGTTGAAGTATGTTTCGTGAGTATTTACTATCAGAGCTGTAAGTTTGGTCATGCTTAAAAAATAAAGTATGTGGCGGACATGCGCTGAAGAATTAAAACTACTAACGGTATTGTAGAGTCTCGGAATTAGCAGTATCATTTTAGAATCACCTTTCCATCGCAAATCTTGAATTTTATCATAATGGACTAAAGAATAACCAAGTTCCATCCTAATTGGTCATATTCCAGAATTTCATCCAAAAATCAGTTTAGAATCCTATTTCCAACACACATGCCAAATTTCATAATAATCGGTTGAGAAATAGGCAAATTCCATCATACTTGGCCAAATTAAGTGTATCCAAAAATCATTTTAGAATCCAAGTTTTATCCTAATTGGCCATTGTCAAACCTGTATATGTGCAAGATATTTAACCAAATCCACACGCCTTGACCAATTTGTCTGACTTAAGAGATTCAGTTTGGGATTGATTTGGGAGTAGGCTTAATTTAACCGATCGAAGTTCTGACCACCTAATAATGTTTTAGCCCTTTACATTTTTCTATTGTTTTCATTCAAATAGTTGACTTTAAATAAATTTATTCATCTTTATTATCGCTATTTGCAATATGTTAGCTAGGCGGCTTAGTGAGTTCACTATAGAATCCCTTGTATTCATCCGGTACATAGTGTACTAATTTTGCGATGTAATGTAGCTTTTTGTGATTTATAGCAATGCAGCCGTTTGGCCGGAAGAATTACTTGATTAAATGTAATTAAATGTACAAAATTAGAATAGTTTGAAAAAAATTACACATTAGTTTATGCGTGCTTCGCTTGCGTACATAAGATTGAGTGGAAAAGGATAATATTATTAGAATATTACCTTTCTTAAACTCAATGGAAATTTCACGGTTACGTTTATATATGAAAATAAGTGGAAGTTTTTTTCTACGTTCAATAGATCCGCTACAGAAATCTGAGTACGATGAAACTCATTTTGGCAAATTTTTAAATATTAAGGTTTTTCCACTCAGCCGTCCAAATAAATAAAACTAACAAGTAACAACACAATGGCGATTTTCACAAATAGAAATATTTTTTGTAAAAAGCTTGTTGAGCCGGGTGTAACTGTTTTTATTTTCTGTAAATTGGTTCAGGTCTTACCGACTAAAACATAATTTTCAAGTTTTCTTCTAGAAAAAGGGAGAACTTTAAGTGCAGAGAGCTTCACAAATAAAAATATTTTTATAAAAAATGCATCAAGCTGCATTTAACAGTATTTGTATCAAGAAAATTCGCTCTTTCTCGGCTGCGGGCCGACATCTTCCTCATTTCTGAGAAGTTACCAACTCACAAGCGCAAGATGCTATGTTATAACATCTATCAACTGGTTTTTGAGATATTTTCTGCATTTCCGTTTGGATAAATCCGTTTTTTGAAAAGTTTGTGGTTTTGGAGATATTAATGGAAAGAAAACAAATTTTTTTAAATATTAGATTTTTTCTTATTAAGTTTTTATTTTAATTTATTAAAACGATTTATTTGTTTTTTAAAATAAATCGTTTTAATATTTTATATATTGGTTTATGGCTCTTTTATGTATTTTAAAAAACTTAATTACAACTTTACTTTTCGATTCCTATTCAGAATCCTTCTCAAAAGCGTTATGAAAAACTTTTATCAAAATTGTTTCTATTTATATACAAATTTTAATTTTGTAAAGCTACCTTAATAAACCCATTTAGCATAGAAACGCTTAGCCTAGATAATTTATTTGAAAATAAATTTATACTCTAATGCTTTTCATGTAAAAGGTTTTGCATTTATCAAAATAAATTGTATGAGACAAAAAAACTTATATAGACCAATCATACGAATTACCAATATACGCAAAATCTCCTACAATGTTTATAGAATTTGTTCTTGCTTTAATGTACAACATTTCTAAAATCGATCTTTTTTTAAATTTGTTTTGCATTTGTTTTCTAAACTTATTAAATGGTTTGTATCTCTCAAATGCTATAAGTGCACTAATGTTTAAATTTATATTTTGATTTGTGCCTCTTTTGTGTTGGTTATGGTGAAAACAGACGTGCGGAAAAACGCTTGCGTTTAAATTAGAACCCACTGCTTTAAATGAAATGAAATACATGTATTCCGCATAGTAGGCGTTTTTCTATTTCTAATTTAGCTGCGAATTGGTAGGCTATACTACCAAATCTAGTACGATTTTTCTACATTTTCATTTTTTCAGGGCAATTTTTGGTGTTTGTTGACTGAAAACAAACTTTTGCTGACAATTGCCAAAATGGAAGATAGAAATTAATTCGTTTGTGACAAAATACGGTAAAATTTATTAAGAAAAATTATATATTAAAATTAAATACGCGTAAAATAAACGTCAAAAAATACGCAGTTTTATACTGGAAACAGATGTGCGGAATTTTTGCCTGTAGTAACACGCGCTTTTCCGCACCCAAAACACATGAACCGCTTACAACTGCATATTTTTTGACGTTTATTTACAACACAGATGATGCAAAGTCGATATCATCATCAGATGATGGAGAGTTCTATTTTTAAAGCATTTGGCTGACGGGTTACCTTCATTTATTACTCTTCTTGGGGGGGGGGGGGGAGGGGAGACGGACGATTTAAATAAAAATAGAGGTTGCCTACAACCGGTTACATTTAAGTGCCCACAACCGGAAATTACGACCATTTTCGGAGTAACCAAAAAAAATGTGATGCGTCATGATTTTGATATAAATCGATGTGGCATTCCAAATCACAACGTAAATACTGTAGACATATCGATAACACTTACCTGTTTGAGATTATTCACTTTGATTTATCGCACTTTTTTTACGGACTTTTTTTTAAATGTGATCGCAGCAAATGAACAAACTCGCCCATTTACTTCGATATTAGCTAGAAAACTGCGTACTGTTAAAATACAAGTACGACAAAATTCAGATCAGCCATATTTGCATTCTGTCAAAAGTTATGCAGGGGTGCCCACAACCGGAGAGTGCCCACAACCGGAGACTCTCCTCTATATTTTCTTTCGTGGTATTTTTTCACCGCACTTAACTTTTCCCTCTATGGTCTTGGAAATTATTAATTCCTTCGCCAGATGGTCAATAATTTTATAAAGCCCAGAATGACGCTTACCAACGATTATTTTGAGGCGTCGATGCCAAGCTTCGACATTGTTTTGGTTTCTCGGCAGATTTTTTTCGATGGCATGAGCAACGGTCCAAAAGTTTCGGGAGTATTGAGGGTTTGTGTGATAAGGACCAGAAATATAATTTTTTTTAAACCATATACTTATTTTCTTTAAATCCGGATCCCTAAAGCTGTTATGCAGTTCTTTGTAATAGTCGGCAATTTGATCAGCTGGCACAAATGCCAAACTTTTAATCATTTTTATTTGCTGACTAAAACTCACAGAATTACCATACTTCCTGGCTAATCCTGTGGCTTGGACTTGCCGCCAGATTATTTGTCCAAAATGGAACAAACATCCGCTAAACAAGGCTGAGGTATAATACTCTTTTGCCGTTAATGAAATAATTTTTTCAAAATCAGTTATTATGTGCGTATGGTTCAAGTTAATTCCCCAATCACAAGCCACACGACATAGCTCAAAAAACATTTCGTTGTAAACCACCTTTGATTTTTTCGTCATGGTGGTGGGAATATTTGGTTGATCAGGATGTTTATTGATTGATGTCGGTGAAAGTTGATCTAGTTTTAAAATAACTTTATAATAGTTGATGTCACTTGCCGACATGTACTGGAAACATGGCCTGAATATGCTGCCTCTCTGTGTCTGACAATTCTGACTTTTCTTCAATGGGAGCAGTTCGTTAAAATGCAAAGCACGATCCGATTTTTTAGAATTTCTTTCGGTGCGCCTTATACTTTGAGTAATTAACTCAGACAGTTCGTAGCTCAGAGAGTATTGAATTTCATATTGCTGTCGATTAAATTTTAGCAATTTTAATTTCATAAATGAAACTTTTGTAAAATTGTAAAAAAAATTCCGAAAGAACTGTAGTCCATAAAATCTGAAGCATTCATTTGCATAATTATAAGAGGGTTTCTTCGGTTTACAGTATTTAGTAGACGTATGAGCCCCATTGGAGAAAAATACTCATTAACTGCTAACACCTTTTCGATACTGCTGTGGATGTTGTCCACTTCCTGAATTACACCGTGTCCAGGAACAGAATACTTCATGGTAATAGAATTGATTTGTGGGTGCTGGTTCAAAACGCTTAAGATTGCTGTTGACATAATAGAATTTTTGTTTTGTGGCACACACGAGTCACTCCACGTGATCAAATTGGTAATATCGTTGTTGTCCTCCAAAACTCTATGTAAAATTTTTACCAGTGCTGATGCTAGATCATTTCCGCTTCGTCCTGCAGTGTATTCTGTCCAAAGACAACAATACGTTTTTCTGGTACTAGACAGGTGGGCCATTAAATTGTAAATATTAAGCTTTGAATAATAAAACATAGGCCCAATTTCAGCTCTAGGGCAGCTTAAAACATTCTGCAAATCGAAGCAAAGTATCGGAACCTCTCCTTGTTTGTCACTCGCCTTGGATTCCCTCATTTGTAATTTTAACTTGTTGTGTTCATCTTTTTCTGCAAACATAACATCAGTCATCCGATTTTCTTATATTTTTCACACGCACCACATCTATCTGATTTTGGGCGTTGAAAATCAATGTCCAATCTTGTAAAAAGTTTGTCTCTGTAGAAGCTTTCTTTCACGGGATCGCTGGTATACATCTTGTATAAATCGTACATTTTAGTTATATGTATTTAGATTGGGTTCTAAATATTGTCGGCTCGTCTTTGCCCGGCAATAATGCGACTCGATTCTTGGAAAAGAGTTAATATGAGCAGAAACTTCATTAATTTTTTCCTGTGATATTTTCTTTGAAATTTTTCGTCCCTGCATGTCAATCTGTGCTGCTCCTGTTTGGGAGTTTTTATTCCGATGAGCTGTATAAATAGGTGTTTGAGATATATTGAAGGTTCCCATGTAAAATTATTTGCACACGACATGACGAATACCGACTACATCAATGTAATAGCAAAAGGTGTAAGTTCGGCGGGAGTGAACTTAATTTGTAGTCTTCCTCTCCGTCAAATTACGAGCTGTCGTTTTTAGAATAAAATCTCGTTTGCGTTGCAAATCCAGTTTGTAAAACGCTTTAAATTGTTCCTCTCTTTCAAGATCCGATACTTTTTGTGTGCATGCATTAGGCAATCCTTTTTATTAATTATTTTCTTCGGAAGCTTAATCATTCCACGAGCACTGACCTATTCTTCCCCAGATTGGCACTTTTTCTTCCTTATTGCACTCATCCACATTTCCGGATTTCGTTTTCTTTTACGTGTTTTTTTCGGTGGAAGCTGTTCCGTATCTATTACACTTTGTTGCAATTCATGTTCATTTTCCACTTGATTTGAGACATTGGTTGTACTGAACAAGAAATAGTTGCATTTCCTTGAATGGTTATGTCCTCTATCACAACATTTTCTGATAAACTGAACTCATTTTCCAATAAATTGATATCACTGATATTATTATTCTGATTTTCGACGAAATATACTAAAATTTTAGGTTCAGTTAGTTTGTTAGTTTATCTAGAATTTAATTAATAAGTACTAATTAAAATAAAATTAATAAAAACTAAAAAAAAACAATCAACTTACCGGCTTTTCACGTCAAATTCGTTTTAAGTTTAGGTATGTTTGGTTTAGGAAATCAATTTTGTCCACCAACTATTGAAAGTGCAATTTTCGGTTTGATCGCATTAATATTCGAATTAATTTCATAAACATTATCCGATAAACATCATTAAAAAATATTTATTGCCAATCCTACCCCGTTTTGTTAAATTGGAATTTGTCGAAGAATCTTTATTATTTAAATCTGTCCACTTGCAACTGATGGGAGCTATGACAACAGATTTATTTCTTTATTTAACAATTTAAAATAAACCAAAAACTGTTCTCTGCTTGCCATCGGTCGTGTTTATAACACTGAACCATCTAAGCTATTGCTGTTTATAACGTGAGCTTGTTGTATGATGACCAAAATCGTCACAATATTTTTGACCTCTATTTTTGATTTTATGTTTTACTAAACATTTGTGGTTCAGGTGGAGCTTGAACACCATTCGTTTTTTACATTGAAATTGAAGTCATAGAAAACGTAAAAAAATTAAAAAATAGAGATTACTTCGGTGTAAAAAGACCAAAGTATTGAAATCCTGTCAAAAATGACGAAAAATTTGGTTGGTCCAAAATCACTTTTCTCGACGTTTTGAAAGTCCCTGAGTCTGAAAATGCAAAAAAAAAAAAATGTCCGTCCGTCTGTCTGTGTGTCTGTGTGTCTGTGTGTCTGTGTGTCTAGACCCATGGTATCTCGAGAACGGCTTGTCCGATTTGGATTTTTTTACGCCAATCTGTTTCTATGGTCAAGGCGGAGATTTGACAAGCTTTTGGAGACTGTACGTCAAAGGGGTGGGGTACCTGCCATACGAATTGACCCAAAATACCTGCTTTTATAAATATTTACGATTTTTTTATACATGCTTATTTAATTATTGAATTGGGCATTGAATTGGGAATTGATTTGAAGGTTAAATTAGGGGTCAATTTGCGCGTTGAGTTGAAATTGAGTTGGAGTTGAGTTGGAGTTGAGTTGGGGTTGGATTTGGATGTAGTGAATAGTTAACAAACTATTTATATGATGGAACTTGCCTATTTATCAACCGATTATTATGAAATTAAATGTGTATGTTACAAATGGGATTCCAAAATGAGTTTTGGATGAAGTTCTGGAATATGGCCAAGTATGTTGGAACTTGGCTATTTCTCAACCGATTATGATGAAATTCGACATGTGTAATGGAAATGGGATTCTAAAATTAGTTTTGTATCAGGTTCTGGAATATGGCTAAATATGATGGAACTTGCCCATTTCTCAACCGATTATGATAAAATTCGACATGTGTATTCAAATTGGGAATCTGAAATGAGTTTTGGACGAAGTTCAGGAATATGGCCAAGTATGATGGAACTTTGCTATTTCTTAACCGATTATGATGAAATTTGATATGTGTGTTGGAAATGGGATTATAAAATGATTTTTGGATAAAGCTTTGGAATATGGCTTTGTAGGATGGAACTTAGTTATTCCTTACCCGTTTGTTATGAAATTTGACATGCAATTTGTAAATGGGATTCTAAAATGAGTTTTTGGATAAGTTCCTGGAATATAGTCAGTTAAACGGTTAGAAGTATCAGTATAGTTTGTTATACTATTTTCGGTATAAAGTTCTAGAATACGATTTTTCGTTTTAAATTGGATGCCTGTACCCATGTTATTGAAGCTTTTGACCTGTTTGTCTGTTGTTGTATAAGTAAATATAATTTGGTTAAAATGGAAATCAATAATGTCAAAACTGTCACACCAACTTTATGACATTATTGAAGATACCAAAGACCGAATACCTTTATATTTTTGAGTTATGTTTCTGTTACAGTGTTTCTTTTGAAACATGGGAATTATTGGGAATATTGGATGGTTCGATTGCATGTGCTAAATTAAATCGAACTTAAACAGGTAAAGCAAAATCAAAATAAAATAACAATAAATAGTCTCAGTTAGCCATAAATTGCAATTTCGCTGCAATGATGTATTTCAAAAAATAAATCACAAAATAAATAATAAATGTATAAATAAATAATTATTATTCAATTTCCGCTACCGAATCATCGTCATCGCTCGTATCGAAATTTGAATGTTGTTGGTTGTTAAGCGCAAAGTAGACGTGGAGCAGTTTTTTGGATCTTTCGAAAGTTAATCTATTTCGGAGAGAAGAATGAATATGACCCCAATTCGAAAATATTCTTTCAATATGCGCTGACGAAGCAGGTAGATTTAATATTTTAAGCGCCAGCTTCGACATTTCGGGAAATTCCATCTCTGCCATATTCCAAATGACTTGCGGTTTTTTTATGTTTTTCCTGATAAGTACTTCAAATAAACCTGTTTTGGTTTTAAAACTATGCCACTCTTCTATTCCATTACCACATAATTTCTTAAGTAGGAAATGGTTTACCCTGTTTTGATAATCCCCCTGGAATAAATAAATTGTTTAAAGCGACGAGGATATTAAATCAACTACAGATTATTTTTCCTAGTTACCGCACCTGTTAGCAAAGAGTTATCGCAAACTGGATGCAAGTAATATCCTACTAATGCATAATCAATCATTGAGTGCCATTTCATAACGTCGCTAGAATTGGATATCCATTTTGGTTTTGTATAAGTCTTTAATCTCAAATGACAGCCACATAAATGCTGCATCTGCTAAAGAACAATCCGTATTTTGGCGGAAATTTATTAATTTGCGAACGGGGTCAAGCATCTCATTTTCATTCTTAATGTTTTCTATAAAGTCATCGTCAAAAATAAGCTTGGATACAGAAGGTTTGACTTTTTTGGGGGTTTCTTCTATTATTACTTGCTTGAAAAATTGCAAATTTTGGAGTATGTTTTCATAAGCATCTCTGTATGAGCACCACCGTGTCACATGCCAATCTTATTTTTTTACCCCCTTTATTTACAATTATGCGTTCAAAGTCAGTATTTTTAAACTCTTTTAGTACCATATTTGCTTGAATCAATAGCTGGTGATCGAAAATATCTTTCGCTAGCAGGTTTCCTGCGTGACTGTTGCAGGTGGTGTGCCAAACAATATGCTTTACATCTTTTCCCTTGCGTACCATAGTGCTAGCATTGTCCGAAACAACTGCATACACATTTGTATTGTACAATTTTTTGGCCAAATCTATTGACTCGCAAACAATTTCGGCCAGTTTAGATGCTGTCTCTAATTCCCCACTCAAATCCCAAGCATTTAGAAACGCCTTTTGTCCGTTCGCATTGTGTATCATGGTAACCACTGTTTTGCTGTTACTGGCTGAATTTTTCCATCCATCAATTAATAGAACAGAATCAGTTGGCAAAGCTAAAGATGCTTCCTTTAAACAGTTTTGGTATGTATTGTCTAAAAGTCTACCTGAAATAACCTTTCGGCTTGGAATTAGTTGAGCATAAGATGGTTTAAAATGCTTAATTAATTTTTTAAAGTGGGGCGACTCAACCGTGTTTAATTGAATATTAGACCCATAAAAAAATTGTGCGACGATTTTGTCTAGTTCCTCGCGCTCTTTTATGGAACAAGAATCAACAAAACTAGATAATGCTCCTTGCTTTTTTATATGTTTAGGTTTTGGCTTAGGTTTAGGTTTATTAATAGGATACGTTTGCAGCCCAGTGAATATTAAAAAGTTTGGCAAGATCATATGCGGTGACGGTGATGAGACGTTTGAACTTGATAGTTCATTTAATGTTGATGACGATGGCAAGGGGAACTAGAATATATATTATTTTAATAATGTATGGGAAAATTAAGCAAATTCATTTACCTGACTAGCATCCACTTCGATGAATTCAATGTTCATGTCCTCAATATCTACGACGGTGTAAACACAACATCCATATTAGAAGACGTAGTTGAATCATTTTCTTTGGCTGCGTCGAAAAGACATCTGTTACCACAATAACACATGCGAGTAAATTAATCAAACGGTATCGGACTATTAGATATATTAAACTTACCGATGTGCTTTAAGCCTATTTACGGCTATATTACGCAAAATAGTTGTGCACACTATTATATGTAAATCAACAGAATAATGAACAACGGAGTTATCAACCAAATAGAGTTCAACAAAACCTTGAGCCGCGTAGGAACACGCATAACAGTCCTGTCAAGCAAAACTTTAATCAACCTCCGGTTAATCAAACAAGGCCTTCACAACCCATGGTTAGTCAAAGACAACCAGCATACATTAACAGAGGTCAACAAGGTTACCGGAGAGATCAGGACATCAACCAATTAACGAACGGGCTACAAAGAATGAATATTAATTATATAGAAAACATTGATGAAGACTCCATTCATCACCTGGGAAACGAGGAAGGACTCGTCGAGCACCAGCAACACCAGCTATAGTTCAGGCGAGTCCAGTTCCCGTAAATATTAACTATCAGAGTTCCGCCTCGATAGTTCTTACGAGTTCCATCTCGTACCTTAATAATAACTATCAGAGTTCCGCCTCGATAGTTCCTACGAGTTCTATCTCGTACCTTAATAATAACTATCAGAGTTCCGCCTCGGTAGTTCCTACGAGTTCTATCTCGTACCTAAATAATAACTATCAGAGTTCCGCCTCGATAGTTCCTACGAGTTCTATCTCGTACCTAAATAATAACTATCAGAGTTCCGCCTCGGTAGTTCCTACGAGTTCTATCTCGTACCTAAATAATAACTATCAGAGTTCCGCCTCGGTAGTTCCTACGAGTTCCGTCTCGTACCTTAATAATAACTATCAGAGTTCCGCCTCGGTAGTTCCTACGAGTTCTATCTCGTACCTTAATAATAACTATCAGAGTTCCGCCTCGGTAGTTCCTACGAGTTCTATCTCGTACCTAAATAATAACTATCAGAGTTCCGCCTCGATAGTTCCTACGAGTTCTATCTCGTACCTTAATAATAACTATCAGAGTTCCGCCTCGGTAGTTCCTACGAGTTCTATCTCGTACCTTAATAATAACTATCAGAGTTCCGCCTCGATAGTTCCTACGAGTTCCGTCTCGTACCTTAATAATAACTATCAGAGTTCCGCCTCGATAGTTCCTACGAGTTCCGTCTCGTACCTTAATAATAACTATCAGAGTTCCGCCTCGGTAGTTCCTACGAGTTCTATCTCGTACCTTAATAATAACTATCAGAGTTCCGCCTCGGTAGTTCCTACGAGTTCTATCTCGTACCTTAATAATAGTTATAAGAGTTCCGCCTCGGTAATTCCAACAAATTCCGCCTCGTACTCTAATAATAACTATCAGAGTTCCGCCTCGGTAGTTCCAGCGAGTACCGTCTCGTACTCTAATAATAACTGCCGGAGTTCTACCTCGGTAGTTCCTGTGAGTCCCACCTCATCAAGCCATGGCAAGTATCAGAGTTCTGCCTCAAAACCGCCATTAAACACAAATTTAAGCAAACTAGTTAGAACTCCCACCGAACCGAAAGGAACGGAGGAGGTTTGGACACCAACGGAACCATTCATAGCCGTTGCTCAAATCCATAAACCCCCATATGAGCTAAAGTCTCATCAAATCAACCTAGTATCCAAACATAATCATTATCAAACATGTGAGTCCCCCATGCTTCTTCATATAAATCGAGGTAATATCCCTCCAAACCAAAACCGAAATAATATCGTTCATAAAGAATTAAAACCTAATATAAAGACGCTATTAAATTATAGACAAGCATTTCCACAAGACACTACAACCCAATCAAATCGAAATTCTACTCCTTTTATCAACATTCAAACAGAAAATATTCGAGAAGATTTCATTCCTACTAAAAGTCAAACAGTCATTTCAACTCCAATCCGAGATACTATCCCTCACCGTGAAACAGAAACATTCACTCATATTATCACGCAAACCAACGAAGCAATCCTACGAAACACAAAGAATCCTCAAAATCTTAAAATGAGTTCTCCTAATTCTGCATCGGAAAACAATAATTTTAGTTATAAGTCACCGAGTTCCGACTCGATCATTAATCCAAAAACGAGTATCACCTCGAATAGTATTAAGCAACAATCCAATATAACGAGTCCCGTCTCGACCATTCCGCCGAGTTCCTTCTCGAGCATTAATTATTTAAACGAATCGAGCATTGTCTCGAATAATTCAAAAGCAATTAATCTAACGAGTTCAATCTCGAAGAATTTAGAAATAAGTAAGAATCCTTCAAATTCCACTCCGATAAAGTGGTATAGCAGACAATATCCCAATAATAACCCGTTTTGCAAATACTCAAATTACTCTAAGAGAACCAATACAACTCATTCCAATAATCCATATTATCATTATCAAAACAATGTTCCCAATTACAAAACTAGAAAAAAGAAATCAAGCCGTTACCAAACCCATCTTCCTAATATATCACTAAATTCATAATTTGAACCTAAAATCCAGTTACTATATAAAATACATAAATTACAATCAAAATTTAACAAAAAAAAAAAAAAAAAAAATTGTTTATAAAATTGTAATCTAGTCGAATAAATTATCAACATAGAGTGATAACGGTAAAAATAAGTAAGTTTTTCTTCGTTTGGTCCACCTAACTCCAAGAAAAGAACAACTTACGTAATCAACCAATTTACTAACCATTTAGAATAAGAAAGTTAAAGATACATTTTTTTAAAAATAAATTCCTAATGAACAATCATTTACACATTTAATTTAAAATCAAAATCATTATCGAAATTATTTTTATTTTTTGCACAAAAGAGGATCATTCCAATATAAAGTAATTTACTAGTTTTAAACAAATAACTTATTCAATCATCCAATCTGATCCAAAACAAAATTGCTTATATATAGCATAAATTTAAAATTGTTTAAAGTTGTTTTCTTAAATCATATCAAAGCATTCTGTCATAATAAGTTAAGAATTGTAAATTTAAAAAATAGTTAAACTAAAATATTGTAATTAGAGAATTAAGTAAATCCAAAAGAGGCAGAAACTACAATGATCAACATACCAAGTGGAAAAGTTTCAAATGGGGTTTTCAAGGTTTATCACACAGTACAAAGAAAACTATGATTCACAACAAAACATTATACCATTATCCAATGAACCGCACGTATCATCTAACTACATCATATGGTCCAATAATCTTTCTCAACACTACTTGATACAAAACATGGTTAACGACAAAGCATCACCATTATCCAAACATATTTGCAGATGCACTTCAACCATACAATCATGATTTTAATTCACCAAGCATAAATCAATGGATAAAACACATAAATATTTCTCGAATAAGCAATTGGTCACATGGCATGGCATGGGCAGTATATGAACAGCAAAGACAACTTAGACACCGATCCAATTACTGATTAAGCAAAATCTTATTGCTAACAACCGATGGATTTGGAATTCAGCAAGCAAAGTAAGGGCATTAATTTCGTAGAAGCGGAATGCCAAATAATACTCATCGTAACAGCCGATTCAACAAATTTAGTCTATTTAACGAAATAGCATACAACAACCTGATAAAATGCAACCTTGTTGTACTCGCTGGAGTACAATAATTAAACAGTATTATTGCAACAGTTTTACATAATGATGACTCCCATTTTTTCGTGAAAATTCAAATGTCGTCACGTCACAGTTTCCGTTAAATTTCAAACATCATACGATGGTTCAGAGAAAACATAAAAATTCAAACCAACCGCATTAGAGCAACAACTAACAAAATCGACATTATATTTCGAAGACAATCAGCCGATTAACCAAATCATGAAACGTCAGGAGGCAAATTGCGACAAAAAAAAAGGTTCAGGTGTTCCATAATCAAAACTTCCAAGATGCTGTGAAATTCAATCTAAAAGTCCAAAGCTGATGTGAAATTGAATCCAAAGCTTCCAAAATATTGTGAAATTTAATAAATAAAGAGTGTTTCACAACAACACATTGCAGTGGGCCATACATTTTTTCCCCGATTTAATTAATTGGAATCCTAAATCCTTATAATTTGTAGTTTTTGGCCGGCCGTACATTTTTTACAAGTGAATAATTTTTAGAATGCAATCGTTTCCTATAACATTTATGCAATTAACTATATAACTATAAAAATTAGCTTTCGAACCACAATATTTAAGGTTAAGCTATTTGACAGGTTGTTTTCAATAAAATAAACAAAATGACACTACCAACTTAAATGCATTTTATTGCATGCGCAGTGCTTCTATAGTATACATATTTATATTATTACTGGCAGTCAGCCAAATCCGGCTGAAAATAAAACCACTTAATTAGTATGTGTGTTGTAGAAAAAAAAGTTAGCCCATTATAACACTATGTAAAGATTTGATTTTTTGTGTTTTGTATTATACATATATACATACAGCTTTTAAACAAGGCAAACAAACAGTTTTTGGTTAATTAGATTCTAATTATTCGAATATAAGTTGTGATATGGATATCTTCTTATATTTGTTGCAGCTTTTCTATATTGTTAATAACATTTTAATTGATACAATTTCATTTTTGCTAATTTTTTTATGTGTGAAGCTGTTTAAGGCATTGCCACAGCTATTTTTCGTGCGATGCGATTTTTTTTCTATTTTCAAATTTTACCGGAATTAAACCAAATTTGATTCTAAATGTTTGAAGAAACAATCAAATTAAATTACATTCTATAAAACGTCTTATTAATGTTTTAGGAACTTAATAATTTTTATTGATAAATTATAAATTTTAAATTTTGTCGCGCGAATATTAAAATTTCGCACGCGAATTTTGAATAATTATTATTTTTAAATAAAAATTATTATTTTCCAAAAAAATATTAAAAGATGTTATAGATTGAAATTGAATTTAATAGTATCTTCAAACATTTATAATCAAATTTGTTTTAATTACAGTAAAATTTGAAAATAGAAAAAAAATCGCATCGCACGAAAAATAGCTGTGGGCCTGTGGCAATGCCTTTAATCTCTCTTGATTTAACATTTTTTTATCTTTTTTACGTTTTTTACATTATTTTACAGTTTTTTACGTTTTTAACTTTATTTTACAGTTTTTTTCGTTTTTTACACTAAAAATGTAAAAAATTATTTTTTACGTCATTATGCCCAACTTTGCCTTATACTCGTGAGTTTGTAACTCCAGTGATTCCAAAACTATACGGCTTACCCAAAATCCATAAACCAAATTTGCCATATAGGCCAATTATAAGGTTCATAGCCGGTCCCACATACATATTATTTATCATCATTTTTAGGCAATATTCGGAAACCTAGTGCAGAGACAACAAATTCTTTTATTCAAAATTCTGAAGATTTCATAAATAAAATCAGTAATGTGGTTACATTATGGTTGGTTAACCCCTCCAAATTTTCTGTTAATCTCGTTAGATGTCACCTCTTTATTTACTAATGTCGATAACCAAATTGTAAAAAACATTATTAGTCAAAAAATTGGAGTAATATAAAAAGAAAGTCTAAATCAAAATTAACAAAAAATGCAATTTTTTACTGCTTTGGATATCGTTTTAAATAACTCAGAATTTTCTTTTGATAACAAAATTTACAAACAAATTTTTGGCTCAACTATGGATTCCCCAATAAGTCGCATTATTGCAAATTTACTAATGGAAAATCCAGAAAACTCAGTTTTAAACTCTTTAGATTTTCAACCATTATTTTACTACAGATATGTTGACGATATAATCTCTACAAGATGAGATTGAATATTTCCTACAAGCTTTTTAGTCAATAAACAACAGAATAAAATTCACAATTTTGATAAAAGAGTTTCATAATGCTTTTGAGAATGATTCCGTATAGGAATCGAAAGGTAAAGCTAAAATTAAATTTTTTAAAATAAAAGAGCTCTAAACCAATATTTAAAGAATTTTGTTTTAATTTAAATTATTGGCTCAATAAAATAAAAATAATTAATGGAAAACCACATTTTGCACCTAAATATCAATATTTCCTCCACTTCCACCACCTGGCGAGTAATAAACCATGCTAGACAAATAGTACAGTTTGCATTGGTTTCAATTGGTCTTCAGCAAGTCTGTCAGCATAATTTAACCTACCACAGAATATTCTACATTTGGCTGTTGGTTTGATGAGAATTCACTTTAAATATTGCTTCTATATGCTATCTACTATGGGTAAGAGTTTTACAACCGCATGAAATATCGACCACCAAACTATACTAAAATGTTTTAGTTTATACATAAATATATATGTACATAAGCACGACAAAATGGCTATCGCAAAATTAAAACGACCAAGATATAAAAGAAAATCATGTCAATTGTCTAATTTAATCATCCATTGTTGTTATACCAAATGAAAATATATGATCCCTATCATTGAAATCATCGCATTTTTTCAATTCTCTTTTAATCAAGGACAACAACGGCAATGAGGAGAAGAATCGAATTTTTAATTAACTCGACTATTTTCAATAAACAATTGAATTTAAAATGTACATACACAATAATGTACATAGCTATAGGTAGGTCACAATATGAAAATGGATCGTTAAATAAATAACAGATGAAAATAAAGCAATTTTTTTGTCGTTATATACGATTCTCCATTTTAATTTGCTAGTTTTTTTTAAACAAATACGATATGTAGTATACAGTAAACACAACAACATAACAACAAGTGGATGTTAAAATATTTTGTTTTTAGTAATTGTTGTTATATTCATCATTTCCTATTTTATTATTCAGTGACGTTAAATAGAACAATGTGAATAAATAAAATAAACAATTTAAACAAATAAAAATAAAACAAACAATATGAAATAGTAAACACATCATGTACGACGAACATTATCATGGCTTCTATCCCATAAACAACTAGGTATATAGTAACTCTGTACATTATTATTCTCACTATACAGGATTCACCTGGCCTCGTTTAATTCTTTTCAATTTTTTTTTTCTTTTTCTACAATTTCAATTGTTTTCTGCTTAAACAAAATAAGCAAAACATATCACATACATTAGTTTTGATTTAGAATTTGAATTGTGAAAAACAAAAGATAAACGCAACGGAAAATTTAAAGTAAGAAAAGTGAAATTTCTTTTTAATTTTTTTCTATTTTTTTGTTTTTAAATCTTAAAACAAAGCAAGCTGCAAAAGATAAAAAAGCCAAAAAAAACAAAAACAGTTAAAAAGTTCGTTTGTTTTGTGAATTTTTAATAATAGCTGCGTAATAAAAATGCTAAGAAGACGTGATTTAATTTTATGTGTCGCCATTTCATATTAAACCCGCCACATTGATAATGAGTTTCGTTATGATTTTTTTCTTATGTGGTTTTTAATAACATACATTTTATGTAATGATATAATTTTTTTTGAATTTGTATTATCGACCGCTTTTTAGTATTATTATTATTATTATGATTATGTTAATGATGATTAGAGAATGATCATAAATTTATAATTGAGATGATTTTTTTATTTTTATTTTTTTTGTTGTTTTTTGTTCGTTTAGACCAAATATGACGGTTACATGTCGTGGAGATGGTGGTGGTGAATCTGTTCAACGATTAGGTGAGAATATGTTCCGTTTTTTTGTTTTTTTTTTTGATGATCGGTTGAATGTATTAAACGTATAACAGTAGCAAAATATGATTTCTTGAAAATAGAATTTATACAACTTCATTTATAATAATTTTTAATTGTTTTGTAAATTTTGTTTAAACAAACATAAATATATAGTACCAGAAACCTTAGTAGTAGGATGCCCCATTTTTATGTAATATTGTGTAAATTATTTAAAATTACTTTTCTCTTTCTATTTACCCTATATACAGATTCATCCAATCAAAAGGTAATTAAATTGGAACGTGATGCAAGCCAATCGTTTGGCATAAGTATTGTCGGTGGCAAAGTAAATGTGGCCGATGATGTATGGATTACAGGAGTTTTTGTCAAGGACATCATACCAAACAGTCCAGCTGATATATCGAAACAATTGAAAATCGGTGACCGTATTGTTGCTATCGACGATATTGATTTGGGTTCATCAACACATCAGCAAGCGGTTCATTTAATACGAAAAGCTGGAAAATCTATAACCGTCTTAGTGGAAAGCTTGAAACCAAAGGTACGAATGAACATTTTTTATTTTGTGTGTTTTTTTTACATTCGATATAAATAAAAGAAATAAATCGATTATATCGATTTTGTTTTTCATTTATATATTTTTATTATTATACCACTAATTCTAAACAGAAAATTTAATTAGAAAAATACGCGATTTGGTTTGGTGTGAGCTTATATTTATAACCTAGATAGAGTTCATTCGATTTGCAAAAAAAAAATTGTGGAATTCCAGTTATATACTCAAAGATTAAAATATTTATAGAGGGGGATTGTACATTTAATAATTGAAAATTTCGTTTATTAGAATTTTAAATTATATCTCAATTTCAATATAATTTGGTGATACCAGCACTATATTGAAATTTAGTTGGACAGAAATGTATTTTATAACACAAAGCAGATATTCAAAATGTATCCTTCAACTTGAAAATTAGAATATAAATTACACCATAAAACACTGTTAGTATAAATTAAATTTTTCCTTCAGGGATTTAGTTAGTTTTCATTTCATTATTATAAATTCATAGCATGTGAATAGTAAATATTTGCCAAACTGCACAAATTGAGATTTTGGCAGTAAAACACAGCAATAATTTAACAAAGGCAATTTTTATTTCGCAAACAAATTATTAATAAACTTTTTGGTGAAATTATTTTTTCTTTTGTGTTGTTGGTATTCTTATCAAACTTTTTTTTTATTCGTTTACATATACAGATATACTTCTGCCATCTGGCAATGTTAAATCACTACGTAGAAGGTCTCAAATGTACTTTTTATTCCCGGGGTAAATCTAGCGTTTTGCCACGAAAAATATCTTGCAATTTTTCACATGCTTGAGTAGATATGGCGCTACCAACCGTTTCTGTTAGAATCGGCTTGCAACTATCAAAAAATAACTGTGTGAAAATGGATTATATTCAGTTTATTAATTTGAATTTTACAGTGAAGAATTGAAGATAAAATATAAAATAAGCTAGCCTAGACTAGTTCATGTGGGCATTATATACAAAGGGGTATAGAAATATATGTTGGGATAATGTCCTTTGATGCCGGATATCACGGTACCGATTGAGGCACTGAAACTATATGATTGAATTAAAGTCGATTGATTTTTTTTTCGTTTCATGGACAAAGTGTCATTTTGTCCATTAAATATAAGAAAATTGATTTGGGAAAATCGGCCCAACATTCCGCTTTCAAATATATAGTTTGCAATCAGTTTATATATCAGGAGAATCCTCAGCATACCTATATTACTTAAGGGGCATCGAATTTCATAAATTTCATTTAAAGTTTGTTTCGAGGGAGATGACCAAGATGATTCAAGATAGTTAAATTTCTTTTTTTTTTAATTGCGGATGTTTTGAAAATATATGTTTGATTGTAAATTTATAAAATTTAAATTTGTTTATAAAATTTGATTTCCATTAGCTTTCGGCAAAGAACGTACCTATTTTCGGATATTATATTTATGACGTCTAAAAATAAAAATTCAATTGCCCAAAAAAAATGGTAAACAATTTTTGGGCGGTTCTTCGTTTTAGGTTTGGGCGATTAAACTCGCTCTAAATAACGGCGATTGTTCATTTACAAAAATCGCCCAAAATACAAAAATTAGGAAAGAATCAAAAAGATTAGACGATTATTAATCACCCAGAAATAAATGAACAATTGCCCAAACTAAGAATTCAAAATCGCCCAAAAGGAAATCACCAAAAAACCGAAAATGAATAATGAATCATCCAAAATTTGGTTAATTTGCGATATTTGCGGAAGTGGAATCATGGGGTAGCGTCAATAGCCGGCGAAAGCAAATCTCCTGGTGCATATTTTTTCTTGTTTAGGATATACGACCCAAGAAGGACTATTTTAAAGGATTTGAAAATGAAGCGCATTGGAGAAAATCAATAAGACCAGCTAAACCATAAAACCTAAGGGGCAGCCTACTTATAATTATTCTGACTACAGATTCAGAAGAGTTTTCGGAAATTTAAATTTTATAACATTAAAGGATGAAACCTACCGAGGCCATCAGAATTTCGTTTTGAAAAATTACGTTCATTCGTGAACTCATCTTAAGGCAACACGATCTAACTTCCAAATCAACTGCGAAGGAAATCCCTTACTGAACCCCACACTTAACCACCACCAAACTCAACTCGCTATTAACTCAATCCAAATCGTAGCTCACAACTACACCGAAAACTTCATGCTTACGTAAACTCAACTCAAATCAACTCTCTAACCTTCAAGTTACCCCCAAATATAGTAATTCCCCACTCACGTTAGCTCAACCCCAAATCAAATTCAACTCAATCTTGGCTTGAGCTAAATCTTACCCCGCTTCTCAACTCCAAACACGACGGCTAACTCAATCCCGAAATCAACTCGATTCTAAAAATTGTATGCGTACATGAACTCAACTCTTATCTAACCTCTAATTTAACCCTCCACTCGACCCCAAAATAATCCCTCAACCGATCCACTCCACATCAACTTAACTTCAACTCAACTCGGCCCCCAAATTATCCCCAATCACATAAGACTCAAATAATTTGGTAACCTCGAAACGTTTTCAAAGTTCTGGAAAATTCCGCTCTGCTAGAAAATTTTAAAAATAAAGCAATATTCAAAAATTTTCAACCTTTATTGTCTAGCTCTAAAATATGTGATTATAAAAAAAACTCTAAATACCGAAAAATTCCCAAAATATGAAGATAATTTGTAAATATCTTTTGAATAACCTCAAAATCGGAATATCCTTTCCAGTACAATTACATGTTACTGACTCTTAAAATTCATCTACCTTTTTCCGTGCAGAAACACAGTTTTAACGTAAAAACGCAGTTGCTAAGTTATTGCACACATTGACCACAACAAATCAACTAGCCCAGAACCTTATTAACCGTTGAGCTAAGAGAACTAAGCCCTAGGGCGCCACCGCTTTTGGGGGCTTTTTTTGCCAACATTGTAATTAGGTAGATGAAATATTGAAAAAATATTGATCATGAAGGGAGCCAATTTTTTATTTGCCCAAGGAGCTCAAATTTGCTAAGACTGTCCTGAGCTCCGATGGAATTAATCAAAATGTGTGGTGGATGGCGCGACTTTCTTTCCTCCTACATTAATTGTTAGTGTTCCTAAGAGATCCTTTCTATCCCCTACAGTTTTTCTTATTTTGATTCTTCGGAACTTTTACAAATTTACGAATCATATGCGGGCTGGCAAACCGAAGACCCGCCTGGCTGCACACAATCGAGTTCAGAACCGAGCATGCTGACTGATTTCGGATATTAGAAATCTCATCTACCTTTAATTCTCTTTCCGACAGACGAAATGTGGAGGTGTATGTTTCTTCTACCAATACTTTAATGACATGTGTTTGGCGTAGCCTTATGAAATGGTGCTAACCTGTCTACAGATGTGCAAACTGAATATCAAAAATAGAATTTTTGAAGACTGGACTACCAAATCCTTACTATCCCCTCTTATCGTTCCTTCCAAGCTGTTAATATTCCTTTGATAATGCAGTACAAATATTGTTGCGAGTATTTCTCTTCTCTTGCAGAATCCAAATCAAGGCATCCAGGGGTAACTTTTTAGTAAAATATATAGCGCAAGACAAAAGAATTTCAAGTTCATTTACTGCTTAACTTCCTGGAAAGTTGTTTCAGGTTCTTCAAAAATTTCCTAAATTTAAAATCTGCATTAATCATTTATAATAGCTATTCCAAAATTAATTAAGTATAAATTTAATTCTCTGATATAAATTATAAATTAATCTTTATTTTCTGTTTAAGAAAATTAAATCTCGAACAAATTAAAAATAATAACAGCTTTAAGTTATCCATACTTAAATTAAATAATTTAAGTATAAATCAACATAAGTATATTCTTATTTGTACCATATAATTTTTTTTTTTTTTTTTTTTGTTTATTAGTTTATTAATATATAAATTAAAACAAAATTGTACATCATATTTAAAACTTAAAATATAAAAATAAACTACTTTAGTGAACTCCTAATTTATAAAAAAATATATTGGAGCCACGATTCAAATAATGATAAAAATATATAATAAAAAAGAGGGAAAACAAGAAAAAAAAGAAAGCAAAATTTAAAAAATGAAAATGAAAAGCATTAGTACATAGTTTTAAATTTTAATTAATTTAAATAAACCTAAAATTTACAAAAATGCAACAAAACATACATAAAGGTTCAAACAACCGAAAAGGTGTAACAAACAGACGAATAAAAAAAAAAACCGAATAAAAAAAGTAACGGGGTTCAAGTGCCACCTGTACCGCAAATGTTTGGTAAAACATAAGTACAAAAATAGAGGTAAATATTGTGGCGATTTTGGCTATCATACAACAAGCTCACATTATTAACAGCAATAGCTTAGATGGTTTAGTGTTATAAATACGACCGATGGCAAGCAGAGAAAGTTTTTGGTTTATTTTAAATCGTTAAATAATGCCTATATTCCATGGCAAAAATTGACTGACAGTCAAAAAAAAACGAAGAGAGAAAAATAATTTGACGCCCCATATAAGAGACAAAGCCAACGTGTTTTTTATTTTATAGCAAAATTGTTTTACTATAAAATAAAAAATAAAACAAAGCGTTGTCTTTGTCTCTTATATGGAGCATCAGATTATTTTTCTCTTTTCGATTTTTTTGACTGGCAGTCAATTTTTCTCATGGAATACAGGCATAAAGAAATAAATTCGTTGTCATAGCCCCCACCAGTAGCAAGCGGACAGAATTAAATAGTAAAGTCAAAGCAAATATCAAAGTGTATAAAAGTAGAGCGAAATAAAAAGTACAGTGTTTTTAATTTCAAAGTCCGAAAAATCCGAACGAACTCAGTAGCCCAGTTCGTAACAATATTTTTGCTATATGACATGATTTGTTTTTTTTTTTGTATTTTGAAAATGATGATCATTGACAATTTATGGTATGCAATTAGCCGCCCTGGTGGCATAGTGGTAAGCATGCTTGCTTTAAGCTCCGGAGGTCCCGGGTTCGATCCCCGGCGGGTGATGAAAAAATCACGGCTGGTTAATGTTGGATCAATGAATTAATCACTCATTATCCGTTCAAAAAAATGATTACGAAACTTCAAATGAAGCGGCCAAATCCCTTCATGGGATGTAGCGCCAGCGAAAAAAAAAAAAAAAAAAAAAAATTAGCTATATAACATTGAGAAAAGTCAGACGCACAGAAATATTTAGGCTCAAAGATGTCGTCATGACATTTTAACACAGCAAACATGTAACATGAACACTGGAACTACTATTCCTAAGTTTTTTGTATTTTCTGTTTCTATTTTAATGTGTTAAATAAAAAGAGAGAAAATATTTTTATTTAATATAACATTTTACATGACACGCAACATTTTAACGCAACATTTAACATAACATTCTAACGCAGCGTGTAACATGAACCCAAAACTAGTACCCTAAATGTTTTACCAAACATAAAAAAAAAAACCGAAACAAAGTTAAAGCAAATATGCATTGCATAGGTATTATCATTACCATAAAATGAATTTTTAGAGCATAACTAGAGAAAAGCCTCGATATCTCCAATATTGAATAACCATTCTTTTAGAAGTCGCCCAAATTCTCTACAATTATTTGCATTAATAATATGTGATGGCAGTTGACTAAACAACTTTGGAGCAGTATAGGAAAAAAAATTCTTAAAATTTTCTTTATTAGGTTTCGGTATCTTAATTCTAAATTTGTTGCGGAGCATGTATGACTCATCACAAGAATTACTGAGCAACCGATTTCCGCTCATAATAAAATAAACCTTAAGCACTTTGTACACATAAAAGTACCTGAAAGGTAATATTTTATGTTTCAGAAATAATGGTAAGGACGGCGTGCTTCTGAGCAAGTAATACATTACTTTTAACACCCCTTTCTGTAAAGAGATCAACGCTTTTATATTTGAATGGTAAATGCCACCCCAACATGTTAATCCGTATTGAAGATGCGAGTCAATTAGTGCATAGTAAACACATTTCAAAAATTCTGGAGTACAAATCGGACGCAGATAGTAAAATGATCTCAACGCCTGTCGCAATTTCTTTTTTAAATTGGCCACATGAGTTTTAAAATTAAGCTGATTATCCAAGGTTAAACCTAAATATTTAAAGGAATTTACTTTCTCAATTGATACACATGATAAAGTGCAATTGAAATCATTGCATTGCAAGGAATGATACATCAATGTTGAGAAGTCATGCACTGTACTTCTTAAATTGAAATGCATAAATTTGGGTTTGGAGCTTAGAACTATGCTATGTACGTGGAACCATTTCTTTAGCAAACCCATATCTTCTGACATTGCGCAATTCAGAGAATCCATATTATTGTTTGCATATACTAATGACATATCATCGGCAAAAGCAACAATATTCCCATGCAGCGCAAGATCAAAAATTGAGTTACAGTAAATCAGAAAGAGCAAGGACCCTAGTACTGATCCTTGCGGAACACCAATGTTCACAAACTTATCATGACTATAAATTTGATCAATACAGACTCATTGAACTCGATCTTTTAATATGTTTTAAATAAATTCAGAGCAATCCCTCTAACACCAACATGGGACAGTTTAGCTAGAAGTAAATTATGATTTACAGTATCAAACGCTTTAGATATATCAATAAAAATAGAGGACACTTTCAAATTATCATTTAAATAATCATGTACAGGAGTTAAAAATGAGCGAAGGGCTTTCTCAGTTGAAGAATTTTTCATAAAACCAAACTGTCTCTTATCAATGAAACCAATCTTATTTAGGTAATTCAACAACCTGGATTTAATAATTTTTTCAAATATTTTAGAAAATGTATTTAGAAGAGTGATTGGCCGATAATTATTGGGATCCAGACGAGAACCCTTTTTAAATAAAGGTTTTACAACACCGTATTTTAACTTATCCGGAAACATTCCTTTTGAGAAGCACAAATTAAAAATAACGGCTAAAACATGTGCAATAGCAAAAGCAGTCTGTTTAACAATTATACTAGATACGCCGTCAACTCCACAAAAACAGCTTGGTTTTAATTCACTCACGGCCAATAAAATTTCAGTTTCACAAATAGGGAAAAAGTAAAAATTACAATTTACATGCCTCGAAAAAATCAAACTATCTGAATTAGTGCAGAAGCAGCTTTAAATTTATTTTTAAAATACTTTTCTTTTGTCAACGGAACCCGAGTTTTAATTTTGGTGTTTATTTGTCGTATTTCCATGAGAAAAATGAATTCAAATTATTTTTGAATTATTTTTTCTCATGGAAACAAGTCGCGAATTATTTTTTCGAATTGAAATAAAACAACAAGTAGAAAGACCAAGTTGGCGTCTGGTATCGGGTGGTATAACTAAAATTAGGAATGAATTAAATAATTCAAACTTTTGGTTTGAATTATTTAATTCGTATCGCGAGCAATTGTTGTTGTAAAATTCTCATGGAAATACGACTATTATATCCAATTTATTTTTTAACGAAGACTTACTGCGATTTTTAGCATATTTTTGGGATAAACTGTTACGATAATTAATTACTTTTAATAACGAGTCAGGCATCCATGGTTTTAATTTAAAATTACACCGTTTAATTTTTGTAGTTGTTCTAAATTTATTCAGAACAACATTGAATTTGTCAAAAAAGATTGAATGAGCACTGTCAGGCTCATTAGCGCCAAACACAGTACTCCAATCGGTGGAAAGCAGGGCTTCTGCCAAGCCAGGATAATTCACTTTAGTTTGATAGGAATCTTTGTATTGTCGACCAGCTTTTACACCATCAGAATATTTTAAAATTAGATGAATGGTGTTATGATCAGTCACATAAAGTTCCAAATTCTTCAGATCTAGTATTTCACACTAACCAAGACCACTCATCAGTTGACCAAGAATTTCCGAAAAGACATGATCAAGGCAGGTGTTATAGCAAGGTCTAGTTACGCCGTTCATAAAAGATTCTAAGCCATATGATGCACATAACGAAAAATATTCATCCCTGATTTGCGAATCATTTAATAAATCAATATTTATGTCGCCTACGATAATTTTATGCTTTGATTTATCGGTATTTAGAAGGTTATTTAATTCAATTAAAAAAGACTCGGCTGTTGAAGAATGAAATCTATAGATCAATATAAAACAAAATTTAACATTACCTAGCTGTACAGTTATTTTCATAACATCAGCAAGCTGCGAATGTTCTGCAAAATAAAATTGTAATTCACAGCCCTATTATTCATCACACAATAAAAACATTAAAATAGCTCAAATAAAAATTGACGATATCAAATGAAACGTATACGTAATGCTTTAACTTATGTCCGAAAAATGAAGCGAATTTTATACCGTTCGAAATATTAAAACCCAGCGAAATGCTTGCTCTTTCACAATTAACTAAAATTAAAGATAATCCAACCCTTCTATCGTTTGAACCGTTACACATTCTATGTTTGCGTGTGATTTTGCTAAAAACAATATAAACACTAATGAAAACTGTACTTGCTTTACTGCAATAAATTATGTTTGTATTGAGAATGAAATTACGTACTAAAAATAGAAATAAAATTGTTGCAACCCTAGCAAAAAATTTGATAAAGTTAAGTTGACAACACAGCAGGTAAAAATGTAAACAAATAAAGTTAAATAAAAAATTACTTTTCCTGCTGGATTGTTTTCTTAATTTGCTCAATATTTGAGTAGGATCGAATGTAAAATACTTGCGATGATTCATGATGACGCAGCATGATGACTCCATTCCGAATCCACAAGAAACGAAAATTATGTCCACGCTTGATGATTTTTGCCTCATTATATAGTTTAGATTGGAATTGTGACAAGTGCTGCATGATGAATATTCTACTCCGTAAATTAGTTGTGAAGATTATGCCCAAATTATCTGTTGTGAAAATTTTGAAGTTCTTCATAGAGTTAGTATTCCATTTTTGATATCGCTAGATGCTAGTTTGACAATATAAATCTCCGTTGTAGCTTTTGTTTTTAACTTTTTAGCCTCGGTATTTACTTTATGACAAATTAATTAGCTAACTCCAAAAATATCACCAGAATCAAAATTAAATAATTAGTTGCTTGTTACTCCTGCTAAAATAACACTGCAAATTAGTTTAAATTAATCTGGATCATATTAAATACTAATAGCTTAAAGCTGCCATACTAAATTAAATTAAATAATTCTAGTAAAGAAATAAATAATGAATAATATATAAATAATAAAAATAATTAAAAGCCGCGACCGGTTTCACCACTCTGAAACTTAACATCCACTAATAAATATTTAATAAAATCCCAATATATCCAATCCGCACCTGATTATCAATAAAATCCCAACATAAAAATTTAATAAAATTGCTTCATTTTTAAGCAAATTCTAAAATTCAAAACTAAAAACCATTAATTTCCAAAATTATATGATAGCTGAATTAGTTAATTCCAGAAATACCTATAAAATCAAATTAAATAATTAATTGCTTATTATTATTACTCTATTCCGCTTAAATCTCACTGCACAACAGTTTAAACTAATTAGGAACACATCAACAACCCAAAATTGCCAAACCAAATTACATTAAACAGATCAAATACAAATCAAAAACTACTTAGTACTTCCTACTTGTACCAATTGAAAAAGCAATTAGAATAAAATACTTATATGATTTGGCTCATAAATTAATCGAGGGACGATTCTTATGTTAATTTATCGGTGGACGTCTCTTTGGTAATTTATCGATACACTGTTCTTGATTAACAAAATTTTTAGTTTATATAAAATTTTCCTTTACATATCACATTAACAATTTTAGTGTTATCGACTTTTGATTGATTTTTGATGATTATCATTACTTAATTGTTATTTACGATTTTTATTTGATTTATTGATAAATTTTTCTTCGTACATTAACTTTTATTTTAATTGAACGTTTTTCTTTCAGTTCGCCTAAATGTTAGCCCGTACATTTTTGTTTAATGTAAATTAAATGTTTAATACTAAATTTGCCTACATCGGTCTTTATAATAAGTTATTCATGATAATTTTCATAATATGTATGTATTCATTTGTATGAATTTGTTTTTGTAATGATTGTATTACGTTGTTTTCTTTTTTTTTATTTTTGTTTGGGAATTCTTTCATGAAATGTAAATATATTTAATGAATCATCAATTATTATGTTTGAGGGGCTCAGAACCATAGTGGCCTACGCCTGGCCTAACCCACATTTTTAAACATTTTCGTTTAATCGGCCATAAATGTTCTTTAAAATGGAATCTAATTATACTGACCTCGAATTCCAAAAACAGTTATATTCAGGTTACTTATTATAATATTTGTTTTTATAATAAATTACCATTTCAATGAACATTTATGACCAATTAAAAGAAAAATTGTTAAAATTTTGAATGTAGGTTAGGCCACTATGGTTCTGAGCCCCTCTTTTATACCATATTATGATTTGATATATGGAAATGTTCCATATTTTGTATACAAATAATTTGTTAAGTATGATTACACAACACGAGAAACCAAAAATGATACAGAGAATTTAGTCAGTACAGTTAAAATTCTTTTAAGAAACTATAACAGTTTAAGTGTCTCGTTAGGCCGCACATTAGGGCCGAGAATGCTATCGAAAATGTATTCCATTTCTTCCAATTCGTACTTTTGCTCTAGTAAATGCACAATATTTCGAGGTCGCGAATAATAGAAAACATTCTACGATTCATTCTTATAAGTTTAAAACCCCCATTAACCGATAAGAAAATTTCAAAAAAATTAAATTTATAATAAGCACAATACATTGCTAAATTTTTACTCAAATGTAATCAAATGTTCTTAAAATATTTTTTAAAATTTTCGGACAATCATTGCACTAAAAATGCATCAAAAAATTTGGTTTTGTGTATATTTTAAACAATTTTAATAAAAAAATTGAGGTGTGGCCAACAAACGACTTTCTTTTACCAACAGCGAATTTGGAGAAACTTTTATAAAGCCAACTTAAGATTGTTTTTCTTTTTTATGTTTCCTGTAAATTTTATATTTTTGAAATATTGTAAAATAAATTTTCTGTTTCACGGGATCTGGGAGCTGGGACCCCAAAATGTATGTAAAAAGTTTAAACATGAACTTGAAGTTTGATTGGTGTAACCTGGCCAACAAACTGACAGACATATATACCAACAGAGTCCACTTCAAAACCCAATTTTTCGGACTTATTTTTACACATGTAAAAGAAAATAAAAGGTGATATTTATGAATTTAAATTTTCTCTTTTAATTTTTAAATTATTGGAAACATTTTGTATTAGTGATTTTTTGTAAACCTTATACTTTTTAAGATATTTGCCAAATAAATTTTCTGGTCCAAGTTAGTGGCCACTTCCGGTTGACCGATTTGAAATAAAATCCACTGGCACCTCAATGAACCGAAAAATGGCCGAAAATTTTCATGATTACTATACTTTATTTTACTTACGTAAAAGAAAGTAATAGATTTTTGATAGTATGTACGCATATAAATAGCATTAATACATTGTTGAATGTATGTACAAAGTACAATGTGTGTACAGTTTGTTCTTTCTCTCTCAGCAAGTGTAATTTAAAAAAATTATAAAACTTAGTAAGGAGAAAAAGCGATGCAATTCAATTTTGGCTAAAAAACTCAAAGCAATGAATAAAAATTAAAAACTATAGTGTGTGATTGTATGTTTAAACATACTAGGATAATAAAACCAAAATTGTATATATGAAATTTATTTTGGAAATAAAAAACTATGGTTCGTTAATGTATAGACGTGTTGGCTAGTTGCAATAATTTGAGCTTAACAATTTTTATATAAAATATAATTATTATACAGGGTGTCTTGTACTTGAATGCTAATCCTTTACGGGGTGATTCCGTGATCAATTTTGAGCAAAAAATGTTTCTGCGAGGGGGTCTATCTCCAGTATCCACTGAGATACAGAGCTTGAAAGAAAATTTGCTCGAGCCTGTACCAACACTCACATTTAGGTTAATAGCTTATATTTTACTCGACGTATATTAGCTGTCAAGAGCATACATTTTTGGAATTATAGTTTTCTTTTAATCGGTGAATCAGACAATATTTGCGAGTTTGAAAAATTTTCTGTGTTTGATCAAATTTTTTCTGAGAAAATGTATTATCAATATGTCACTTTTATAATTTTTATTGATGCTCCATATTAATAACTACCAAAACTAAGAGAAAACATTTGGCTGCAGTCTTATAGTTTCAAAGATAACCTGGAGAAGGCCGACTATTGTAGAAATATTACATACGACCAATAATGTTGTTTCATTATTTTTGTAGATTTTATGATTATAATTCATGTATCGAATGTTCTCCTCTGTTTTGAATGCATTTTAGAGCCATTTTATGTATTTCACGTGCTACGTTAATTCCTAAAAAATATTCTTTCCAACGTTTAAACCTGTAAATCTGAAGCAGCCTTTTCTTTTTAATTTGGTTTATAAATAAAATAAGTTTTCCCTATAGTCGATTTGACCGTTTTTTCACAATTTTTAAAATTAAAATTGAACCTAGTGAACAATGCTGATTTATTCAAGAAAGGAGTACGCAGATATAGTTTATGTGTATGGTTTATACAGAGGAAATTCGGGAAATGCTCGTTTATAGTACCGACAGTTTCCTAATCGTTTACATGATGATCGAACATTTTCGTCTGCATTTAGAGCCTTCGAGAAACAGAAAGCTTTTGTAACCAGCGAGCAGACGCAAGTCCAGTGTAAGTCGCATAAGCTGATAACGACGAATTAATTTTACGGGCTGTTAGGATATTTTGGCCGCCAAATAAAAGATTTCTTAAATTCCCATTATAGAAACCGCCAGACTGCCTGATCTAACGGTGGTAGGCTTTTTTATTTGGGGTCGAATGAAAGAGCTAGAAGATAGTAGAAGAATTAAATTGCAGAATTAATGAAGCAGCAGCCGAAATACGTGCACATTTACGGAATTTATTCATATTTTTTAATAATAAAATCTTTAATAATCATTAAACAATGTTTTTTTAATGCATGCAACACTTTCACTCGGTAAAGAATAAATCTGAAATCATAAGGCATAAGCTAAGTGTTTATTCTTGGTTTTGGTAGGTATTGATATGGAGCATTAATAAAAATTATAAAAGTGACATGTTGATAATGCATTTTCTCAGAAAAAATTTTGATCAAACACAGAAAATTTTTGAAACTTGCAAAAATGTCCACGTTTGAATATCATAATATCTATGAATTGAAAAGACCTACGCGGCGGCCTGATACACCGATTAAAAGATAATTTCAACCCCAAAAACGTGTGCTCTTGAACTAATATAAGTCGAGTCAAATAGAAGCTATTAACCTAACTGTGAGTGTTGGTACAGGCTCGAGCAAATGTTCTTTAAAGCTCTGTATCTCAGTGGATACTGGAGATAGACGAATTGATAGAAAATTGATCACAGAATCACCCCGTAAAGGATTAGCATTCAAGTACAAGACACCCTGTATAATAATTAAATTTTATATAAAAATTGTTAAGCTCAAATTATTGCAACTAGCCAACACGTCTATACATTAACGAACCATATTTTATATTTCCAAAATAAATTACATATAAAAATTTTGGTTTTATTATCCTAATATATTTACTCATACAATCACACACTATAGTTTTTATTCATTGCTTTGAATTTTCTAGCCAAAATTGAATTGCATCGCTTTTTCTGCTTACTAAGTTTTATAATTTTTTTAAATTACACTAACTTGTTGAGAGAGAAAGAGCAAACTGTACACACATTCTTTATATGTACATACATTCAACAATGTATTAATGCTATTTATCCAAGTAGGCGCGTATTTCTGATTTTAAATTGGTTTGTTTCTGTTCTTTTGCAGCACCCCATCAGTTTTCATTTTTTTGTTCAATATGAATGATCTGTATATATTGATTTGTGGTCGTACTTTAGTGACTACAAATCGATTATAGGTATATTTTCTTAGCTCGAGCTGCATACTGATTACTGAGCTTTACCAAAAATTAAAAATTGTTAAAGCTGACATCTTTAGAAATAATCCCGTACTCAGTTTGTTTTCACGTATCAAATAATACTGCATTATCGATAAATTTGCCTATATCATTGACCACAAGTTTACTATGGAAAAGTATGGTTATGCCCCTTATAGATTATTATAATTTATTTACCGGCCATAGAGGCGGTCATTGTCTCAGCTGAATTAAAGTTGAGTGGAATTTCTTTTATATTTAAGCTCGTGTTAGAATTTATCAAGTCCTCCAACTCGGGATCCCTCGCCTGCACTGTAATCGATTACTTTAGGAATGGAAATTACTTCAACTCTGGATAGTGTAACGGCCACCACGTTGTCGTTTCCCGAAATGTGTTGGATGTCCGTTGTAAACTGCCCGATAAAGTCTAATTGTTGATATTATCTCGGTGAAGCTTCGTCAGATTTTTGATTAAATGCGAAAATTAACGGTTTGTGATCAATCAGTAAAAAGAGTAAAGTCTCGTCCTTCAAATAAATGTCAAAAATGTTTAATGCCCGAATATACTGCTAGTAGTTGACTATCGTATGCACTGTACTTTTTCTGTGTGTCGGTTAGTCGTATCGAGAAAAACCCAGTGACTGCCAACTATCTTGTATCTGTTGTTGCACCACAGCTCCAAGTGCGTTGTCAGAAGCATCTACAATCTTGCAGTTATTAAATACTGCAATGGCTTCCTCGTTCCACGTGATTGTTCATACTGCGTGTGGAATAAAATGCCGATAAAAATTTAACATTCCCAAAAATATTTTGAATTGGCGCACTGATTGTGGCCGTTCGTATTGTTTTATCGCCTCCATTCTTTTCTGTGCTGGTGAAATGCCTCTTTTGGTTGTTGTATGTCCTAAAAAATGTATTTGCGTTTGAGTAGAAACACACTTATCTAGGTTAACAATAAGGCATGTGTTTACTAATTTTTAAAAAATCGTTATATGTTCCATATGGTCACTAAAAGAATTTGAAGCTATGATTATGTCATATATACAAAACAAAAATTTAAATTTGCCAATACTGCATCTTTGAAAAGGTTGCGCCATGTTTCGTAAGCCGAAAGTCATTTTAGTGAATTCGACTAATCTGAATGGGTTGGTAATGGCTGTTTTAAAGGGATATCACTTGGGTTTAATGGAATTTCATGGTACGCTCTTACTAGATCTAGTGTCGAAATTATGGTACATCACGCTAATTGGTTGGAAAAATCTTGAATATGTGAAATTGGATATCGGCCCGGCATATTTATATTATTCAGCGCTCGATAATCCCCACACGGTCTCCAGTCCCCATTCTTCTTTTGTACGAGATAGAGTGGACTGGACCAACTGCTGCTACTAGGTCTACAAATTCGTTGCTCCATCATCGTCTGGAATTCCTTTTAAGCAATTTCCAGCTTATCTGGTGCTAATAGTCGTGTTTTGCATGATATCGGTGGAATTGTAGTTTCTGAATGATGGTTGACATTATGTTTGCTAGAGTTCCGGAAATAGTGATACTAACTTTATAATTTCTGGTTGCGTCGAAACTTTATCTACCAAAGATAGTGTCATTTTTTGAATTTTTGTTATGGAACAGATGCTATACAAAGATGTTAATGAATCAATGACTCTCTGTCTTTGTATATCGACTGTCAAACCTGTCTCTTACAAAAAATTTGCACCGAGTATTGGAGTGGACACGTCTGCTACAATAAATGTCCAGGCAACATTTCGACGAAGGCCCAAATCTAATTTTAACATCTTTCTGCCTAATACACTCACTTTCATTCCGTTTGCTGCAAACAGGTTGAATTCTGGACTTATTTTCAGAATTTTTCTATCAGCCGGAATTACTGATACCTCAGGTAAGGTGTCGATTAAGAATTATTGTTTGGTGTTTTGTTCTGTTATTTTTAAACGACTGGGACTAATCTCATCAATGATAGTCGTTGTATATTGATGATTTGTTGGTTTTTTGGGTTTCCAGATGTATTTTGGCTCTTGACGAATAAATCGTGATGCTTGCAAATAGTTATACACACCTTTACTTGGTCTCTCCCCATCTTCGATGGTAAAAACATTCGTTGTTATTTTTGGGCGTCCTGGATTGAGATCGGTCTCGTCTAGCTCTAGAGTTAGACCTTGCTGTTGTTCCGACATTAATATTTTGCTTTCCGAATAATGCAAAGAGATCACCTGTTCTTTTAATTCCTTGAACTTTGTTGCTTGGTCCACGTTACCTTCCTTTCTTACCGGAGTTGGCTTCCGCGATTATTGAAACCTGTTGATCTGTAAATGGTTTAAAGCCTCCAATTCATTATCCGCTCGTTCTGCTAGCGTTAAATTAACAGAGTTAAAATTACGTTTTTACATCAATTTTATTAAAAATTAAAGACTTACTCAGAAGATATTTTGAAAATCCAAGGACGCCATAAAAACGCCAAACGGCATTAAAAAGTAGACATTCTAAGCAAAATTTTAAGCCCAAAAAATAATGGGGATGTCCCATAATGGGAATGTCCGATATATATAATTATATATATATATAATATATATACATATATATATATATCAGTTAAAGTTAATATTATTTGTGTAGGAATAGTATAAATTTTACAGTCCTGTGCGGCAATACTTTTATATCAGAGGGAGCGACCGCCTTCCTTTGTAACAGAACATGTTTACTCCTCGGTTTATAATCATCTCTTTCAATAATAAAATAATTCGTGGTTAAACATTGATGTTTGTTTTTGTACAAAGCCATTTAATCTTTCCCTATCGATCTGAAGTACCAAAATGGTAATTTGAACTTTTTCAAAGATTACTGAAGAAATATTACATTCGTCGGAATCTCATAGGATCGAAAATGCATATCCCAACAAGCGTTTTTTTAACTAGTTATAACATTAAAGGTAAAAAAGTTTTCTATTTAAAATCAATACCTGTAAAAGGAATATAGAAAACCCGCGTTAAACCGAAACTTCGCCGTGCAAATGTAAATAATGCCGCATTTTCTTTACCGTGCAAAATCAAAAAAGTGTAAATCGAGTACCGTGGAAATTGAGAAATGAGTTTATATTAGCCCAGTTTGGATAATTAAAGCTTATAGAATTTGTTAATTGATACAGAGATGTTGTCTAGAGTGTAATATTTCAACGATAAAACAGAAAAAAATTCTGTTAAATAAAACAATCCCTCGATGTGAGAGGTATTAATGCATCTTCATGTTCACGTCTTTGATTCCAAGTATATGTAGGCATCGTTGATGCTTAGGTCCTGGAAGGGAAATGATGACGAATGTCAATATGTTTAGTTCATGAATAGAACACAGGGTTTTGAACGAGTTTCTGTGCTCCCATGTTGTCGTTGAAAACTTCCAAGTTAGTAAACTTCGATTCGAGTCTGCCATTCGTACCGTTCGAGAAGATCTCGCACATATCTTTTTTGATGCATTGTTATTTCTTTTTCTTCCTGAGTAAATTCTACTCCTAGGTAATGATGAATTTTTCCCAGATCCTTAATTTCAAATTTGTGTGATAATTGTTCTTTGATATTCGTTATTTTTACTTCACTTTGTGACGCGATGGTTATATAAACAGTTATTATCGAGATAAACAATTATTATCGTTAAATCATCGTCTTCACGCATAAAATAAGCGCATGGATCTGAGTTCACTTGTTTAAGGTTCATCTTCGTCAACACTTCCTTTAGCTTGGTGTTTTACTGTCGTCACGCTTGACGGCCGTTTCATTAAAATCTTTACCAGGACAATGAGTATATCCCTTCGCCACGATTCGAGGTTTTCGTCTATTGATCATTCCATCAGGATTATATTTGTTCTGGAGTACGACTCAACTAACTGCCGATGATTTTCTTTCCGTTATAGGAGTCTACGATTTTCTACGTATCATTTTTAATGATTGAATTGACTTCAACCGCGATTGCTCTGTGCTCTGAGCTAGCTTCATCAATTGATTGTTCCCATATTCCGTTTCTGCATTATTTGCAACTTGAATATGGTAATTCTTTTTCGGTCGTCCTCTCTGACCAGAAAAAATACTTCCAGGTCTCCTCGACCTCTACGAGCTACAGGTTCAGGACGTTCATCTTCCCCTGGCTGGGATTCCAGGACATTTCGTGCACATTTCCTCGCGCACTTCTCCTCGCACACATTTCCTCGCGGGAACATTTCCTCGCTATAAATTCTGGAAAATGGGGATTTTAATTGTAAAACGAAAATAAACAAAAATTATAAATTCTGGAAAAGGGGAATTTTAAAATTACAAATTCTGGAAACGCTCCTTTATTTAGGCGAGGAAATGTTCCCGCGAGAAAATATTCCCGCGAGGAAATGTTCCCGCGAGGAAATGTGTGCGAGGAGAAGTGCGCGAGGAAATGTGCGGGAGGAGCTATCCTGTTACCCCTGGCTGGTCTTTCGTATGAGGATGATGATGATGATGTCCGATGTGAATAGATCTGCATATTAATTCATATTAATTCATATTAATTTCATCTTCGTTCATAAAATCGTTGTTATCGATAAAATTAATAGATTTTAATTCAATATCCACTTCTCGGCTTATCTTCTGTTCGTGTTCATGGTTATTTTCAGTCAATCTGTTTTGATTCTTTAAGAATTTAACGTCTCGAGTTGTTTCGATTTTTCTTTCTTGCGGTAGCCACACTCGATACGCCTTAGAATGATCGGAGTATCCAAGAAATATACATTTCTTTGATCGTGGATCGAACTTTCCTTTGGTAGGATCTCGGTTAAGGCGTATCCAATTGCTTCGAATTCTTTGAAGTAACTCACATCAGGAATTTGTGCCGTCCATTTTTCGCAGGCCGTCCTTCCATCTAAGCTGCTCGAAGGAATTCGCTGTTGATATTGCTTCGGTCCAAAAAGATTGCGGGAGTGAATCTGTTAAGAGACATCTCGTTACATATGAGAGTGTACGATTCCTCCTTTCAGCCACCACATTTTGTTCTGGATTATATAGGACCGTGACCGAAATGCATCGAATTTGTTGTTCACGTATTCCTTACCGTTATCCGATTGTGAATACTATTTTATTATTCTTCCGGTTTGATTATCCGCGCTTGCCTTAAACGCTTTGAATGTTTTGAGAACTTCATCTTTGGTTTTGTTGAATATTATTTCGCACCATCTCGAATAGTCATCAATGAAGGTAACTATACGTATCTCGCTTTCCCATTCGACTCAGTGCGCATAGGACCGCACACATCGGTATGAATTATTTCTAATAATTCCGTTTCACGACTCGACTTCTTTGGATCAGGATTTTTCGTCATTTTTCCTGATAAAGAAGCTTCACTTTATCAATCGCTTTATCGCGTTGAGATTCCTGTAAACTCCTCATGTTTAAATGACCCATTCGAAGATGCCAAACTTCAGATAAATCTGTCGGTTTCTTGTTTGCCGTGTTCGATTCCGTTGTATTTTGGCATGCGTATTCTTCGTTTACTTGTATATGATACAGTTCTCCAAATCTTTTGGCTAGTAATGGTCTTCGATCGTAGCTCCTGTTTTTCTAAACGTTACGTGATAAACTTTATCAATTATTTTGCTGACTGACAGTAAATTTGTACACAAATCCGGTACATAAAGAGAATTGTAGTAACTTACATTTTTCCTTTGGACCCTCTGGCACTTTGTAGATGTGTTGCTCGCGAGATTTAATTTCTCATTTGAAATTACAGTTATGTCCATAAATTTTTCTTCATCCGTACAAAGATGTGTGGAACATCCACTATCAAGGCACCATCGTTGATTTATGCTTTCGTTCTCAGATTTGAGTGCGGAGTATTCATTCGAAAATTCCGATGCAATATACAACGATACGTCTTCGGCGTTTTTCGCGAATTCTCTCTTCGTATAAGTTGAATTACTCTGCTTAGATCTGTGCCAGCAATTAGCCCCTTTGTGACCCATTTTATTACATACATTAAATGGGAATTTCTCTTTCTTCGGCGTTTTTGTTTCATCATTATTTCTTCTTTGGAATTTCTGTTTCTTCGTAAATTTCTTTATAAATAACGCATCGGGACCTGCTGCTGGTACATTGCTCTTCCTCGCTTCGTATTCTTCCATGATTTTGATTTTGAGTACTTCTGGTGATGGCAATTCGTCACAAGACTATTGCATAGCATTACGAACATTTTCAAAATTTAACGGTAAACTGTATAATAACATGATTGTCATCCATTTCTTCGACCAAGTTTATCGACTGCGTCGAAAAACCATTAAATATGGACATGCATATCATCCCCCTCACGCATCTTCTGAAGTGTTAACTGCTTAGGAAGGCGTTGCTTTACGAGCTGGTCCTCTTGAATGATGAATGATGATCAAGCTTTAACTAAATAGACTTGCCACCTGTCCAGTTTTTGACGTTACAGACAAATGTATAATTGAAAATTCCTTGTCCGTTTTAGCATCACCTGCATTAGGTAGGTTTTTTATTTTTTTTCGAATTTTCCGAAAACATTTAGAAACCAAATGTGTGATGTCCCAATGTTCCGATTTGTAAAGGTACAAGTCTATAACCAAACCTCGCTAGAACTGCCACAACCCTTTATTTGTTTTAGCTCTGGCGGATTGATTGATATAATAATATTCGATCTTGCCTTTTGATCTTTCTCCGTTCATGTCTTTTCAGCAGCAATCGACGTTGCATTTCTTTCCATAACTGCAGGCTTAATGTTTTTAATTAGTAATGCTTCCATTTGCATTTTTCAGGTGTCATAATTATCTTGGCTGAGAGTTTCTAATCGGATTGAATGTCACAATTCTCAATATTTCACTTTTTTTTTCTTTTTTTTTAATAATTGAAGCTTATAAAATTTATTAATTGATACAGAGATGTTATCTAGACCAAGAGTACAATATTTCAACGATAAAACAAAAAACAATTCTGTGAAATAAAACAATCTTGCGAGCGTTGCTATGAAAGTTTATAAAATTTAACAGTTTATACAATAGAATTTTATTGCTAATGGTACCGGTATAAAATTTGTATCGACACGAAATTTAGAGCCTACGTTATTTAAAACTTTACAAATAATGATCGCGCAAAGCATTTCATAAAAATAAAACGTAAAATCGGAAAAAAATAGGCAAAATTGCAACGATGCCGTTGGTTCGCTCAACGAGTCCGAATTTTTACAAAGCTTTCAAACGATTTTTCTAGAACTAACTAAAAATTCGTTAAACCGCATACCTCTAGAATATCCGTCTATTAAACCGTGGTCCAAAATGAAACGGTTGATTTATATGCATGCCATGGCGATGGATTAGAGGAATATAGCAATCACGTAACACCAAACTTTTCGCTACGTGGATTTGTACAGATGTGTGCGGGATTTTGATGGTACTGGGTATTACTCAGTCGTGTATTCGTTGGACGATTTTGAGAATACCGCAATACTATTAAAATGAAATTTATTCACAAAACTTATTTATAATATCGACAACTTGTTGTGTTTGAAGAGCTGAAAATAATTTATTTGGTGTTGTATTTCCGAGACTTCCCGGGATACTTCAAATTTGAGACACCAAGTTATTTAATAACGCCAAAACTGAAAGTTTTGATAGCCAGTTTTTTCGGTGAAATGAAAATATCATTTTCAAGATTTATACACTGCGCCAATTAAAAAACAGAACAGAAATTTTCTTCGAAAAAATACCCAGATTTGAACACCTGTATCTTGGTGAAATACCACCTTCCAAAAAAAAATTTTGTTTCTAGTTGGAACAAAGTTTTGTTACTGGAAACCGTTTTATTTTATTTTGTTTTTTTATGACTTTTATGAGTAAAACAAAAGGTGTCCAGAAAAAAAAAATTTGCTGCTGTTTGAAACTGTAAACGAACTTGCTCGATATTTCATTCAAAAATCCAAATAAGCCATTTTATAGAGAATTTCGAAACCTTGAGAAATGATACTAGGAAAATTTCTGTGCGGCCACTCCTTGTCAAGTTATTGAAATTTTTGCGTGTTAAAGTTTTAGGCCCTTTTCCAATTACAGACTTATTTGTTTTTACCGACTTATTTAAATAAGTCTGCTGATGAGGTGACTTATTTTCTATCTCCTTCTTTCATAAAAAAACTTATTTGGTTTCATGTAAACTATACAGTTCTGTTACATGTAAACAATAAACATTAAAATTCTGTCATTCAAAATATTTTGTTTTGTATTTCATATTCCGTGTGTTCGCTGATGGCTTTTTGACAGCAAATACCCGAGTTTTTTTGACAGATTTTACCCCCGCAAACTTCACTTCAATAAAAAACTCGGGTTTTTTTTTATGACACCAGCGAACAACTTTTTTACTTGACAAATAATTTTGGTGTTTTAAATGTCAACATTACATATTATTTTAATATTTTTTTATTAATATCCTTATTCAAATCGAAGCATTTCATATTATTTTAATTTAAATTTTTCAATTCACCGAAATTTTGGATTTTTTTACGCCGATAAAAGTAATAATTTTCGGTTGTCAAAAAAACTCAAGTAAAAGTAGAGTTAAAAATACACCGACTCTTTTTATGCGTTCGTTTTTTTACTCAAAAAAAACTCCGATCTGTTTTACCCCGGTGGTCATCAGCGAACACTAGGATTATATATAAAAAGCACCAATGCGCGGCCAGTTAGTGAGGTCCTTTTAGAAATGTCAAGAGGAATTTTAATTTGGATTTAGCACGACGATTTATTTTCACTATTATTGTTTAGAAATATGTGTAGAACATTTCTAACCATTGACTTTTGTACAGATTTATAAATAAATAACCAAAATATTAACTTAAAGTGGAAATTTCAATTTCACCAGTATTCGGCCTCATAGAACCCAATAGTCAACCACCAAGTTTCCAGTTGCCGGCCTCTAAGGTAATTAATAAAATAATGTTTAGGTAAGTAGAGGTACCTAGGTAGGTAGGTATTTATTTCATTATATGTAGGTAGGTATAGTGAAAATAATATCTCAGCGAAATTCTGACAGCTCTCGCGCATCAAAACAAATGGCATAAACACAGCGATGTATTTAGGCTAATTTGTTTACATTTTGAGGTTAGAATTTGTCTATTTTGAATTATGTTTTTCCTCAAATTTATTCACAATAATTAATGTAATTTTAATTTAGATAACACACTACATAGCACTAGAACTTTTGATAAAATTTAAGATAATTTTAATGTCCATTAGATTGCCTCGAACAAAATGAAATTTAAAATCGAGTTTTTTTACTGCTTTGCTTTAACACGAAAAATGACATTTCTTTCTAAATATGCCTAGTTCGTACCTTAAATGGGTATAACGTTACATATCCAGTGGTGTTGTTAATACTATTTTTAATATTTTTTAATTTCACATGTTATTTTAGGATTTACCTATAAAATAATGAGAATTTTTAATATTTTCCAATATAAATTACATTATGTAATGGAATCAAATTTCACATATCTTTATTTATAATTTTTTTTGTTTTTAAAAATATTACTCAGCCGACCCTTCTCTGAATTTTTATTTTTTTTTAACTACTTCACTGTTGGCTGCGCACAACGATGAAAAAATGAGTTTCGCTGAGATATTATTTTCACTATACCTAAACTTTAAATATATTTATGAATATATTAAAAATATAAAATAAAATAAACAATAACATAAAATAAATAATTCAAAAATAAAAAAAATTGCTAATCATCACAACAGAAGCTATATTTAAAATCGTGTTGCTCTGCTTCTTTAAATGCCAAATGTGATAGCGGAGTACATTGAAGATGAAACCAGCGTTCGCATTTATCACATTCACATCCTATATTTTTAAGGGCATCCTCCTCAACATCAGTCAAGACATCATCTTCACAAGCTGGACATTTAACTTTCGATTTTCTTTTTTTTCGTGGCTTCCGATTTACTTTTTTTGCTTCTCGCTCTAAACGGTTTTGAATGCGCTGCAACTTATTTTCCCTGATTTTCTCCTGTTTCTCTAACTGGAGCCTTTCTTTCTCTTTATAAAAGAGTTTCCATGCTTCGGACTACACCGACAACGGTGGTTTTTTTTTGGGATCCCTTCTGGTAGCTGTAGAGATTGGTTGCGGATAAACTATCATAAATGTTTTTCAACCGATGCCGTTCTAGTAATTTTCGTAGCTACAATCGTACAAGGTATCTTCTCTTTTGCTGTTACATTTTCATCGTTCGTTGTATTCAGATCGACGACGGACATGTTTGTGATATTTTTCAATATCCCACTTGTTGAAGGAACAGAAGTTACGCCTAGGGTATTATTATTGATAGTTATGTCTATATTACTGTTGGTAATCGGCAGTATTTGTTTGAATAAGTCAGAGTGAACATCTGAAACTAAAGTGGCATTTAGGTCATCACTATCTGTCTCTAAAATATTGTCGCTGGTGGTAACTGAAATCGTTTCATCCGATAGGTCTGAATTAATCTTAACCAGTTCTCCGTGGTTACCAATTATGTAGGTGCCCGACTCAATTTCGTCACATATGTTCTTTTCGTCCGATATTTCTGAAATCAGATTGATGATCGTCTCGTAATTGATGTTTCTTTGTTTCAATTCCTCTTTAATTGACTTAATAATATTTTTAGCGCTATCATACTCTGCCTTTGTAAAACTACGATGATTACAGTTAGAACTAGGCATGTTATTTTCTAACGTGTCCTGAACGCATTTAGTGAAATCGATCGCGTCTGGATCAAAAGGGAATAAACCACATTTTCTGAAAGCGTTTTTTATTATTCCCGTCTGATCTTTTTGATTTAAAACGCTGTCCAACAATTTACAAAAATTTGTTTTTGTTACTGCCTTTCCCAAATTTTCAGGTAGGCTTTGCCAGCTTCTAACCGTTTTTATATAGTCGCTTTTTAACCCTTTAAACGCTCCAACATCCGCAGGTTGCATAATATGGGTCGTGTTTGGAGGCAGAGCGTACAATATAATCCCATTGCTACTGCAGAAATTGCTCAGAGTCATGGATAAATGGGATTTATATCCGTCTACGAGCAATAATACTGGGCGCTTCGTGTTGTTTTGGTTCAGCCAAACATGCAATCCATTCACAACATATTCATAAAAGGTTTCGCTGCGCATCCATCCACTTTCTGACCGGCCCAAAATCCAGCTATTTGGCATGCTATTAACAATAGCCGCAGGTGGTCTTACATATGGAAATACTACCATTGGCGGTAGAGTTTCGCCACTGGCCGTAAAAACTAAAAGTACGGTTAACATTTCCTTCTCCTTGCCAGGATTAATTTGGTAGACATTGTGAGAACCTTTGGGGGCAATAATAACACCAGATTTGGGCACCATTGAAAAGGACGTCTCATCCCCATTTAAAATTCTGGAAGGGTCGTCTAAAATATCGTGTGCCTCTATGGAATCAAGGTAGGTTTTTAAATCGCTAAACCATTTCCTAATGTAGTTTTCCGTTATGATGGCTCTCCCTTTTGATATATTTTCCGGTGTTCGTATGGCTAATTCGGAATGGCGTTTTAAGAAGCTATAGTACCATTTCTTCCCCGGGCGGCCTTCTTTAAACGTTGTGGGTCGTCCATCCTCTAGTACAATTTTTTGAACTACTGAAAGTAATTCGTCCCGATTCCTTGGAAATCCACATTGGGCAAGCGGTATGAGCCAGCTTACTATTTTCTTTTCCTCTTCCATGGATAATATTATTGATGGTCCCATCTTGCTTATACCCTCTGCCACTCGACCGTGAATTCGGTCCTGTAAGGTGGTTCTTGGGATGTTGAACGTCCTACTGGCAACTCGTACTGGCATCCCATTCCTAATTTGGTTAACCGCTTCCTGGATGGCTTCATCTGAATAGTTGCGGATTTGGCGGCTTTTTGTTGACATTATTTTCTACGTGTTTTGAAAAAACAATTATATTATAGTTTTATACAATATGCCTAAGTAGGCATTAAATATATATTTTTATAAAGATAAATTAAAAAAACATAATTAAAAAGGGCATAAAACTAATAAAATATTAAGCGGCCGACGTATAGGATACTGATTTGATTCAAGTATCCTAAATTCGGCCGCCAACATTCAAATATCCGTATATTTGTGCTAATTTAAAATATGGCGGCCGAATACTAGACTAGGAGATTTCCTCGTGCTTATTTATCGCCTGACAATAAGTTATAACGTTAATTTTCAATTTGCCCTAACTTTAACGATAAATAAAAAACAATTTATTCCCCATTAGTCGGCCGTTGTGGCCGACAATATGAAACAGATAATATAATAGATCCAGTGTACCGTCCACCCCGAAATTAATTACTTTTATCACATTAAATAATATTTTTTTAATAAAACACGTTGGAAAATATATTCCATATTAATAAAAAAACTTGGTTAAACACTTACCTAAAGAAATATGCTTCAAATATTGATTTTCACGTAGCCTTCACACTATTTTTTTTATACCAAAAACACCGGCACATGTTCACTTCAAAACCTTTGACTAGACTAAAATTTTTATGAAATTATTAACCGTTAGATGAAGTGGATTTCTTGATAATGAGTGAAACAGATAGATTATTTTATATTTATATAGTCGTTTCATAGCCATAAATAGCAAAACATACTATTTTCAACGGTTTTATTAAAAGTGGTCGAGCATTGGGGATGGCCGGACTTAGGTGCTTTTACTATTAATTTTAAAATGAAACGAAAGCAGAAGTCGCAATATAGATCTTGAAGAGTGAACATCTTTGTTAAACTGGTGGTCCCGGGTACTGCGCATTATCGTAAAAGGCCCATCACAAAATCAGTTTTAACAAAATAGATAGTGGTACTGGGTACTGCATTTTTAATGTCCAAGGCCCATATATCCGTGCTGGTCGGTGGTATCACAAAGTGCGACTCAGTGAAAATAAAAATACGTAAATAAAATAAAGTGAATAATCTAAAAAAAAATAAAAATATATTCGGGGACGTTCAGAACTTCTTATAGAAGTCTCTGGAATAACTGTAAAATAAATAATAAATAAAAATAATCTAACTCAACAACAGCATTCTAGAACTTCCCTTGAGAAGTTTCTAGAACTAAATGCTATCCTAACTCATTGGTCTTATGGATCGAAAGATCTGGCCATCCATTAATTTGATGCTCAGTTTTATATTTTTATTTGTTAAATAATTTAACAACAAAAATTGTTATTTTTGTCCATTTTATTTATTATTTACATCATTAATGTTATAAAATAATAACATTTTATTGGCTGTCAAAATAAGTCAGCAAAATGAATTGGAATGACTTTACCGACTTATTCAAGATGGCGTCAAATAAGCTAATAAGTTTGAGATAAGTCGGTAATTGGAAAAGGGCCTTAGTGTTAAAGTGACTGAACATTTTATCGTAGAATGCTAAGTTTACAAGAAAAAAAGAAATTTACTTCTACGCGTTTTGGTACGTTTTCTCTAAAACTTCAATAACTCGACGAGGAGTAGCCGCACAGAAATTTTCCTAGTATCATTTCTCAAGGTTTCGAAATTCTCTATAAAATGGCTGATTTGGATTTTTGAATGAAATATCGAGCAAGTTCGTTTACAGTTTCAAACAGCAGCAAATTTTTTTTTTTTTTTTGGATACCTTTTGTTTTACTCATAAAAGTCATAAAAAAGCAAAATAAAATAAAACGGTTTCCAGTATCGACAAGAAAACAAAATTTCTTTCAACTAGAAACAAAATTTTTTTTGGAAGGTGGTATTTCACCAAGATACAGGTGTTCAAATCTGGGTATTTTTTCGAAGAAAATCTCTGTTCTGTTTTTTAATTGGCGCAGTGTAGAATATCATACCAGACCAGTCGCCGCGGCCTAATGAGAGGGTTGATTTTTACATAATCATAAGCTCATCAGTTCGAAACTGGATTAAATTCTCTTACAATCTTCGGATCATATTAAACTCATATAAATTGATATTATAGAATTTCTGTTACAAATTATTAAAGTCCTTTTGAAACGATATTTTGCCAGACTCTTAGATTTTTAAATAATTAGTTAACAAATACTTTGGAACCATAAAAGTAGTAAACACATAGTTTGCAACCATAAAATATATTTCATAACTGACTATCATCCCGCAATTTATCCATTAAACTAAATATGCCCAGAGCTATCTTTCCAATAAAAGGGTTCCCAAACTCTACCTGGAACTTCATCTATTAAATATTTTTCTCTTATGAAGGTACTACTATTCGTATTTATACTATGCATAGAGTAGAATTTATTCTACTAAATTCAAAATACCTTGCAAATTTCAATTAGCTAAAATGTAAGCCCGTTACATGTGTAAAAGTGAATTTTGGTAGATATACCGAGTTCTCCACAACAACGAGATCAGTTACGTTCTGCCTGCTGATCCGGAACGAATGATGTAGCGATCTCTGAAAAGTCAACATATATTTGAAAAGGCGCAAGGGTTGAAGTCGGCAACGATATATGTCTTTTGTGTAGCACCCAAAAAAAACCTCGGGATCAAAAACGATGGTGTCACTACAACACAGCAATGGCCTGTAGAACCCTTTTATTATTATTAAAAAAAACATCAATCGAGCTTCAATATAATAGTATTCCCCATACATCTTTGGACCGTTTATATAAAACGGGTCTTAAAAACACCAAATTTAAATTCTTGACTTTATTTCAATAATCCATTAAATTTTAAACTAATCTACATAAACGCACACACGCACACAAATACTATTTATTATTATTATATCAGTTATCAGTATGTGTAGTATTTTTATACCGTGATGTTGTTATTTTAACGAAATTCATTTTCCATTTTCCACACACTTCTGGGAAAAAACAATTTTCGTTTTTTTTTTTTTAATATTTATTATTATTATTTTGTTTTTGTATTTTGCACACAATCTCACGAGAGCTGTAATAAAACCAAAAACAAAAAATTAAAAATAAATAAATAAATAAAAAAATTTATATTTTGTCATTCAAATAATAGTAACAAAGTTTATTTGGAAGTGGACAGAAGTGTATTTTGAAAATATTTAATTTAATCAAATTTTATACGTACGTAATACAGTTTATTTTAACGTTTCTCTTTTCGGTTTTTAATTTTCATTTTGGATCCATGCACACAAAAAAAAAAATTAAACAACATTTGTAGGACAATAATAGTAATTTAAATGACATTACAAGTCCATTAATGCCATCGAAATTTGATAAGAAAGTTCCACCACCTGTAACACCAAGTAAATCACCGATACCTGAAATTATTCAGGATAATCAAATTAATCAAACGGCGGACGAAATTGCCTCGCATGATGATGATGATGTAGTAAACGAGAATGTGCAACAAATAAATATTTCAAATGAAAAAGAAAATCAAAATGAAAAAGGTATAAAACTGCATTATCGATATTATAAAACGAAACATATTAATAGAAATTTTTTCTATATAAATGTTACAGATCAGCCGAAACTGGAAAAATCAAGGTATTCTTCAGACGAAGAGGACGATAGCGATGAAGATGATGATGATGACGAGGGGAATACAGAATTAAGTGGACGTACCGTAACAAAAGCTGGAAAAGAGGTAAGCATTTTATACTTTAACAAAACTATAGGTAAAATACTCGTATAAGCGTACGATGTAATTAACAATTTTCCAACCAATTAAATACATAATAATTCATAATATGATTAATTTTCCAATCAAATACCAATAAAAATTTAATAAATAATTAAGCGTAATGGTAAAAGAAACATGAGAATCGCGTGACAAGTAGCATAACCCTCATAACACCCAAAACAAAATACAAAATTCAATCAAAATAATAAGAAAATCATAAAACAAATTTATTTATGTATATTATGTCTTTCGTTCACATACATACATGATATAAGAATACATAATGGAAATTTTAATATAAAAGTGTTTTCTTTTAGTGGCAAAAATAACCGTAAAATAAATAAAATATTTGAGTGCTGTTAGTACATTCTCGTTCACAAATTTTTGCTTTCAGTGAAGAATATTAGTGAAATGTGTACTACACATACATATTTAATTTATGGATGTCTACATAGAACGATATATGAACAAAATGGCGTGGTCGTTTTATTTTTTTTTAACGTCATTTTATTACATTTTTAATTTATTAATCATGTTTATCGTGCGATATACCAACCAGCTTTCCCCAAAAAAAAAAAAATGGTGATTTGGATTTAATGTAACGTTATTTTGGCATCAATACGACAAGTCATACTATAGTATTATGTATATTGATATGGATAGCGGAAATAATTTTGGCGTGGCGAAATTTATTTTACAATCAGTTAAATGTTTGACATTTGCTGATTTGTATCAAGATGTTAGATGAACCAAAATAGCATACAACAAACGACATAACTTTAAATATTTCGTACTGATGTATGTAGATTTATGTGTATTTTATAAATATATTTAAATTAAATACGGCGATTGTTGTTATGTTGTTCTTATCTTGAGGGAGCGCAAACTTAGGTTGACTAATTGATTTTGAATGTACGACCAAGCATTTAGCAGGATCCTCCGGTAATTCCAAGAATTGTTGACACCGGGCCCACCGTCCACCCTTTTTTACATTTACTTGGAAAGATCGGATATGATTGTTAGTATAGGATTGAGATCGACCCGGTTACAAACATCTTTGCGGTCAATTTTTAATAGTTACATTTTTTTTTTCTAATAATTACTTTAATACATTTTTTTTAAAACTACATTCCAACCTTGGCATCCTACAGTCAATATTAATTAGTTATCAATTACCTCTTATATGTATATTTCTCCACCACCTTAATTCCTCCGGCTGTTTTTAATTGATTGCTTGATTTTTAAATAATAATCATAGACTCATCTAATTAATCAAAAACTCATCCAATTAAGTTTGAATTTAAGTTTAATTTAATTTCTATAATAAACCTGTATAATGTTAAAACATATTAGTGTCTGTTTCCCTTATCTGCTTCAGCTTCTAGAACCCGCCTCTGGACCTTTGTTGTTGCAATATGATTAAGCGCTGTCTAAATCTAATTATTAACTAACTATCTAAGTTTAATTATGTAGTATCAACTACATTCTGAAATAACATTTATTAGTTTGGTGGGTCCGATTTTTGGTCACTTCTGAAAATCGTAATTATTATTAATTTAAATTCCACTTAAGAGTTATAAAACAGTAGCTCAGAGGCGACCTAACTTAATAAATATAATTAGTCTCAGCTACTTATCCAAATGATCTCCGCCATACTGCTCACTGTCGCAAGAAACTGCAGTTTAGCTCCAAACTACTATTATAAATAAAGCATTTCCGCGAACCTGCCACTAAGGTTATACAAGTTTAGATGGACGCTTTCTGTAATAAATTACAATTAATGCCACCAGTGACCAAAATCAAAATGATAAGACGTTAATTAGTTTCTGAAGTATGAAACCCGAACTGAAGTGCCTGTAAATCAACAGAAGGCAAAAATCAAAGCTTAATGTTTCTGGCAATTCGGTAATGTTTCTCACGTGTTTCTAATCTAAAACAAATTTATCGATTATTTTATTACGGCATCATATTTAATAACCAACTGGTTCGTTTCCTATTCTATGATACTTAAATCCTAATTTATTTCAAAATTAATTATTAATTTAAAAATCAACCCGTAACTCCCTAAAAATAAATTAAATTAGGCATCTAAATTATCAAGACAGCAAATGAATCACTAAATTTGACAAGCCTCAGAATAAAAACCTACACGGATTATAAATTTGCATCATAGGTATTGCAGCATAACAATGGAAAAACGCAGATTGAATCTTGTACGAGATACATACACCTAAGTATTGAATAGTTATACATATATGATAAAGATAAAGGTTAGCTCAAGAAAGCATAATTCCAAAAACCTCAAATCCGCTAGATGCTTGAAGATTCTGGAAGGTTGAATCAGGTTCCACGGGACTTCTTAAAAATCGAAGTCGAAATAGAAATCGAAATTATGATTAATTAGTTATTTCTAAGTTTTACTTACTTAAATAAAATCGAATTTATTTAATTTCAAATTTGGAATTAAAGTCAGAAACTAAAAATTAAATTTAAATTATTTCAAGTTTAAGAACAAATTATAAATTAATAGACAGATTAATTTTTTTTTAATAAATCATGTCTGAGACCATCTCCGAAATACGACTCTCTCCAAACCCCTCCCCCCAAAATAACCGCATTCAACTATTTGCTTCAACTTTAAAATTTAAATATTTAAACATTTTTTCTTTTTTTTTTAAATCTGAAACCATCTGTTAACACATTTAATTAAGTTCCCTATCCTATTTACAAATATTAATATTTATGAACATTAATATCTCTGATAATTAAGATAAAATTTATTCAGTTATTTTTAAGTCATAAACCGAGCAAACAGTTATTTAAATTTAGACTCTGAAACAATGTATAAATTAATACCTTAAAAAACCAAGTTCCACAATTCCGCATTCGGCTACTGCTTCAGGTGCAAGGTTCTTATTTCCGGAAATTTCGTGCTGATTCAGATGCAGTTTAATCATAATCCAATTAAGCAAGTCACCCAAAGTTATCTCTAAATTTCCATTAACCGCTATTACCAACCACGACCATATGGTTGATTTCAATCACATTCTCGTAATTCTTGTCCTGTAAAATAACGTCACAAACCCGGTAGTGTTCCATTAACTGGACTCGGAGGGTCACTCTTTTGCGGTCCCTGTATTCGCCTATTTGATGTTTTATTTAACAATGATATAATGTCAAGCCAGCACTAAATTAGATGGATTATTTATGCTTTCACTAGTAACACCACTTAGAATTCCAAGATTCAACTGGTTCGGACACATTTTAATTTGCTGGTATACACCAGTTTACTTGTACACCAAAATTTTATTATCACACGAAATGTAACCTTCACAGAATTATTTATTGTAAATTTACATAATTTATTTTAATTTATAACTATGTATTGTACTATTTTATGTGAAATTTCTACACAATTGAGTTTTTTAATACAAACTAATTATATGTAATGTGAAATGTACATAATCACCAAAACTGAAAAACATAATTCTTATTTGCCAGCAATGTGCTAAAACTGATCGAAGATACCTAAATTTGTACTAGAGTACCATCGTAAAGAATGCAAATTGCGGCCAACTTTGTTTATACCTAAGTTGACATTTCGCACTACTATCGCTACTCCTGTCAAAGTAAGCAAATTGTATTTAAACAAAGTTAAATCAATAATACACCCGAATAAGCAGCAATATTCTGCTTCAGGTTGACCAGCAGAAATCGACACTGCAGTAACCCTCCACCGGGACAAGCCAAACACCTCTAATCTACCCCTACACCATTCAATCAATTACATATCACATATCACGGGTGCGATTATGTCAGCACTACTAGTTTCGAGTTATCAGAAGTTGCAAGAACGCAATTATGTGCAACAAATAAGACATTGCGAGTTCTCGCAATTGAGATTCCCATGTTGTTGTTTCTCGTACAATGTGAAGTACGACCGACAACTCGTAGTGATTAAGCTTCTTTTTAAAAAAAATTGTCAGCATATTTCAGAAATGTGTAACAATCTTTTCCAGTAGCGTTCGGTTTCTATGTTTTGTTCTGAGCGTGTACTATTGTCCGACAGATGATGCGTGGAAGAATAGCACAATCAATTCGAATAGTGATTATTATGTGTAACGGTTGAAATATTGAATTGAAATATTTCAGCCGCTACATACGCATTCCAGATTTCAACCTTCAAGGTTAAACGCATCTGGACAATTCACACACACACGCCACGTAATTCACCTTTTAATCAACAGAACACTTATTTTTAATCAAATTAATTTAAATTAAATTTTTGAGAAAAATAAAAAACAAAAAAGAACACATACTACAAAAAAAATTCAGTAACTTTTTTGGTAATTTCGCAACAGAAGAACTTGACGGACATAAACTTTTCTCAACTTTTTGGTAATTTTTTTCCCCTCCATACCAACTTAAAACACATAATTTTTTTTCTCATATGAAAAAAAGAATTTTGTTTTTTTTAAGTTGGTATGGAGGGGAAAAAATTACCAAAAAGTTGAGAAAAGTTTATGTCCGTCAAGTTCTTCTGTTGCGAAATTACCAAAAAAGTTACTGAATTTTTTTTGTAGTATGCGGCTTGAAAGTTCGAAAAAAACAAGAACACGTCGTCACTTCTTTTTTTAACCTCTAAATTAGAACAATATTGAATGGTTTTATACAGTGGCTGATGATGCTAGCTTTTAGGAACATTTCTAATTAATTAATAGTTACCCCCCTTGAAATTAAAGTCTTAATTTTTAAATTTTTGTACCCCAGTGCTGGGGTACTTACGTTATTCGCTGGGGTACATTAGTCGCCTATCTTTAAATACTCTGCCAAATTTATAAACGTTAAAGAAATTAGTTTTTCAAAAGGTGTTTAACTAATTTTAATTTAGTCGTTCATAATGTTGATTAATAAGCATAAGGAATACCACGCTTTATTTAATATTTATATATAAAGGTGTCAAAATTCAATATCAGTCTGATAGGTGATACGCCTTGTTTAGCAAAAAATAACATAAAATAATACATAAATAATTTAACAAAAATTACAAACATATCAAATTAAATTAAAATTATCGTAAATTGTATGTGTTCAAAATAAATTTTCTGGCAGAAGGCTTGTGCCGCGTAGTCTACAATCTACACCACGTAATTAATCAATTGTCTACACGTGTAGACAATGTATGTTGACAATTCAAAAATGACGTTGGCAATGTAGACAATGCGTCGATAATACACAGCAACAATATTTTTTGATAACTTCATGTTTAAGTGGAATTAATTCAATATGCAAGTATAGTTCAAAGCGTGATTTTTATATATTTGATTCATTTGGCACAGTTTATCGTTTTAAATGCCAGAATACTGCGCTGAAAAATTACAAAAATTTGATATTAAGTATCTTGTGTTGCTAAAAGTGTTTTAAAAATGTTAAAGTTTAATTTGTATTTATCAATCAAAATGTAGTAAATATGGTCTAATTTAATTTTAAATGGTTTATTTAAAGTTAAAGCCCCAAAGGTTTATTTGTAGTGAATTTAACATTAAATTTATGCAATGTTTAAGCACAGTATCTTGTAATTTAAAATAGTAAAACTGTGCCAAATGAATCAAATATACAAAAATCACACTTTAAATCACGTATTGGATTAAATAGATTCCCCAATAATTACATTTTAACAAATAAAAATTAAAATTAAATGGACAATATTTCCGTGTATTTTTATAAACCAAATTTATGTTGTTTGATTTACTTAGTTCACTTCGTAATAGGTTTCAGGTTGATTTACATATGCGATGTGCGACGTGTGACGGGAGTTTCTAGCCAATCAGACACGAATATTTTGACATTCGTCACACGGCACACGCCACACGTCGATAGATGGTTTAATTTTATCTTTTCCGTCACGGTCGCACAAATACATACAAATTTTTTGAATGTATAAAACGAAATAGTAGGCTTTGAAGAAGCTTTTTGAAGAATAAAAATTAAAATATAAAAAATTTTATAAAGTATGCGTGGCGGAACTCGTCACAAATGTAAATTGTTGTCAAAAAAGCATCACGTTTATTTCCACTTGTCACACGTCGCATATGTAAATCAACCTTTAGTCAATTTTAAACGTAAAGAGCTTTCGGTTTGTAATAAAGTAAATCAAAATAACAACAATTATTAATATTTGTATTAAATAAATTTTTGTTTATTTCAAATTATATAAATAATAAATAATATTAAGAATCTCAATTGTTTAAATACATAACCATAGCATATTTAATGAATATAAGTGTATTATGTAATAATTTTAAGCTAAGTTAAATTTATTCTCATTCAGAAAAGTTTTCTTGCTTTGCCATTTACGATAAAATGGGTTACTCTATTTCAGCCATTTTTTTAAAAACTATGGGTTTTTTATGTTTTTCTTAAAGAGCATTTTGAAATATATACTTTGAGATTTAAATTCGTCCAATCTTCGACCCCCGAATAAAAAATTAGGTATTTTTTCTAAATGATCCTTTTTAAGTTTGCCACTCACTATCCATATTAATATGCAAATAAAATGCTGCCAAGACATATTCGTTCAAAGCCATTTCGTTCCGAATATTCAATTTCAATTTAAATTTAATTGGTAATTTAGGACTTAACCTCAAATTAGCCTCATCGGCAATTGAAAATAAAGACGATTGGCACATATTAATTAGATGGTATATGGGTTCGAACATCTGTAAACTTTCCTTCAACTGTTCAATGAACTGATCGTCAAAAATAAGTTTAACAACGTCTGTTTAACTTTTTTAATTTTAGACTTAGCTGCTATGATCTTCATCTGCTCCAAGTTCTTGATTAGAGAGCGGTAAGCATCTCTGTATGAGTACCATCGCGTTTCACAAGATAGTTTAACTTTAGTACCATCGTGCATAACTATTTGTTTTTCTAAATCGGGGTGCTTGTATTCTTTGAGTACAGTAGTCACTTTCTCTATTATTGCTACATCCAATAAGTGCTTTGCCAACAACAAGTTGGCGGTATGGCTATTGCAAGTACTATGCCGTAAAACGTGGTTGGTAAGTTTCCCATTTTGACTATAGTACTTGCATTATCGGAAACAATCGCATACAATTTAGCGTTGTATAGCTGCTTGGCAATGTCTACCGATTCCAGCAATATGTCGGCTAATCTTGCTTCTGTTACACTTTCACGTGACATGATGCAACATAGATACTACCAGTTTTGTATTGCTAGAATTGTTTTCCCAACCATCTATTAATAGCACTGACTCATCAGAAATACTGGCTTTACCACATTGGTCTTAAATTTTTAATGAATGACTTAAAATATTTCGATTCCACCAATCCTAAGGGCAGGTTTCATCCGAATACTAATTTGGCTAATTCCTCATTTATTTCTATCTCTTCTTTTCACTCAATTTGTCAAAGTAATTTGCAACTGAATTTTTTTAAAGTTATTTTCTGAATTTATGAGGTTATAAAATTGTACCCAGACCATGTAACAATCTAAATAATTAGTTTTAGAGTTTTTTTCGTATCTCTGAGAAATTATAGCATACCTATACTCCTTTTGTAAACCTAGAATGTCTTACTTTTTGCTTCCTTGCTCTAGGTTTGATTATGGCTCTATGGTTGATTTAGGAACTTCAAATAAGAGCATAGTTCGCAGAAGTTATTAAATCTATACATAGGAAAAAGCAACAAGAAAAATTTGATTGTCTACGAATTTTCTACATTGTCTACACTGTATACACATTGTCTACGTTGAAAACTATGATCTACGCTATTGTCGACACTTGCATGTAGACAATCTTGGATGCTGCATGCTCTGGAACTGGCAACTTCATTACAATGTTACTTCGTAAAATGTAAATACACACGATAGTTGGTTTCTGAATCAGCATTTCTGTTTCTTCATTCGAGCTCTCTTGTCTGTACATAGATAAGCATAAGGATTCTTCATATGGTACATCTGATTCTTCTTTAGAGGAAGAAAAGTTATGACTTTTTAACACAATAGAGAAAAATAGAGTGTTAATAGAGAAAATTCCTGTACTATTAAAGCTTTTTATTTTGTTTCCCGGAGAAAATGCTTTTAGAAACGGATTTTTTGTAAGAAGCGCAGCGGGCTAGGGCTTGTATCTCGGGTATCGGGTACCCGGGTATCCAGGTATTTTTCGAAATTTTTAAGTATCCGAATACCCGGGTAATTGCTTCGGGTATCGCGAAAAAATTCAAAGAACTCTGCAAATTTTCCGTTATTTATTTCCAATATACAGGGTGTCTTGTACTTGAATGCTAATCCTTAAAGGGGTGATTCCTTGATCAATTTTGAGCAAAAACTGTTTGTGCGAGGGGGTCTATTTCCAGTATCCACTGAGATACAGAGCGTTAAAGAAAATTTGCTCGAGGCAGTACCAATGCTCACATTTAGGTTAATAGCATTTATTACCACTACGTACTAAAGACTTGAGCTGACCATTAAAGTTTTCAAATTAGTACGAGCTGATTTCAGGCAGTGGGCCAAGGTTCTTCACGTCATCGATTACATGACATAAGTTATGAATGTTGCTGCTAACTGAATCAATTCCATAGAGCTTAAAACCTTCTAAGTAATCATTGAGTTATTTCTCAGCTAGTTCAATATATTATAAATATTCTTGGCTTGATAGAATTGTTACAGTGCATGACGACAACGTCAAAAAATTATTATAATGTTCTTTGGACAGAACATCTTTTAAAACTACAGGTCCTAGATAAAGCAGCATAGTACGATACTCCGAACCTTTCCAATATTTTAAACATTTTAGACCTCTTATAAGAGTCGTCATAGATAGACGTCATTTTTTCACAGGGTGAAAGTTTTTTTCGAAAATTGTTACTGCCATTGCACCAACCAAACAAGCATTTTCTCATGATTCCTTGAAATATCAAATAATCCAAAAATTAACATTGTTTGTTTATGATCAAAAATATTTTTTTAACAAAAAATTTTACAAGATTCACCTCCATTGGCAAATGCCAATACCGTAAATTAACGGTTTAACTTCCTTATGGTGATTTTCATAAATTTTATTTCGAAAGCTCTCATTAGTTCTATAGGTTTACAATTAAAAATATGATGACTCATGCGGCGCCCACCTTTATCCCAAATACCTTCTACTATGCATTTTATACAACGCCGTTTTCTGAATTGGCACCACAATACCTATAATTAAAAATTATGCATTAAGATGATGCTTTATGGCCATCCATGGCTTATATCACTTTTAATTAATAAAGTTTAAATAGCAAATAGTTATTTTAAACAATTTTATATTTGAAAACACTTAAATTTTATTTACAATTTTGTACAAAATTGTTTTATATAAAATTTAAATATTTTGGGCATAAAATTGTTTTTTAAAATTTATTATTAAATTATAATTAAGTTATAACTGTAAGATCGATAGTTTGATATTAGAAAAATTAATAATTTTCTATTTTTACCTAGGAAAGCTCGAGCTGGTGTATCGCAAACAAAACAATTTATTCTCAGATCTACTTTATGGTCGTTTATATGTAGTCATGAGGTGGTTTGCCAACGCCATAATAAACTGCAGCAGCCATTGGTTTTAAAAGTGGCAAATCTCTCAATCTCAATAAAATTGGTCAAAATTCATACATAGAGCTTTCGAACGACGATATTCCACCTGCATTGATTATCAGCAGTAATATCCCAAGGGCACTGATAATTTTCCGAATTAATTTTATTATATTTTTCGAAAGCACGTTGCTTGGTAACAGCCCAAAGCCGTAGGCTGAGGGCTGTTACCTAAAAGCAACGTACTTGAGGAAAATATAATAAAATTATGAGGGTTTTTCAATTTTATTTTATTCTAATAGTAAGGCTGCTAGATTGTAAATTGTACTATGAAAGTGTCATTTTGAAACAGTATTTATTGTAAAATAAAACTATGAATTCTTTTCATCTAGTAGCCAGAGTATGTTTTGCTAAAATAGCAAGCCTGTTAAATCGGTCTATTTCGAGTCACGTAACTGATAATTTCCCTAGGGAAGTTATCAGTCTAATGTTATTTTGATTGGGTTATTTCGTACACTTGACTCAAAATAGACTGATTTAACAGGCTTGCTATTTTAGCAAAAAATGTTCATACTAATCGACCCTGAATTTTTAATGTTACAGAGCGCTCTTTGTAAATTATACCTTATGCCATAATTCCAATATTGTCCCCTTCCCATTTCAATAATATTAACTTTTACTGGAGTTTCTAACAGCGTCTGACAGCTGGTTGGTGGAGATAGAAAAATCTGAAGTTGACGAGATATTTGAATAACTGTCGGATTCCAAATTTAAATTTTCTAAAATCATTTCACTTTCCTAAAATAACTTGACGAATAACGATACGCTCTTTTAGAAGTTTTATTTGTGTTTATTCTTAAAACTTCTTTCTATGTTAAAATCACGCGAGGCGAACTGAACTGCTTGACAAAAAAAAAATATAAAAGCTGCAGTGTTGTAATAATATCCAAATGTCTTAATTTGGTAATTTTTGGTTATTTTCGACTTTAAAGAAAAATGTTTCTAAACATATTCGAAAATTCGTTTTGAAAGTAACATTTTCAGGTGATTTCCGTCTTTATAATATAGTCGAGCGCACAAAATAGATTTCTACTTTTTTTTTTTTTAAATTCTAACCATACGGTAGAAAAATTGACAAAAATAAAGAAAAAATTACTCACTTATCATTTCTAAAGAAAAGTCCTTCTCAAAGTCGAAAATTGGGAAAATTCTATATAAGCAAAGTTCCTCCTATTTGTGACATTTCGATTTAAAAGTTATATTAACTTTAAAGTGGAAAATAGGTAGAATCTAAGGAATTTTTACCTTATTTTAAACCCTATTTTCAACCATAAACAATTTTCAACTTTAAACACACTTCGCTGGTGTGGATTACGTTAGATTTCCTTATTATTCCACCATAAAGTAAACACCCGTTCAATATACAAAGTAGAGGGAGAGTTTTCGAAACTTTTCCCTAATATTTTACCAATAGAGAATAACTCATTCATAGTAGCAAAATAACTAAAAAATTACGTAATTTTGACTTAATTATAGCACAAATTGCACCAAATGCTGGAATAAATTACCTAATTTGTTACTTGTGAAACCATCGATATGTACATATATACCGTATGCTTCAGCCAACAACCATGCTATACTTTTCACAAAATGATATTTAAGCATACATTATTAACCAATTAACCGAAATAAATAACAACTACAGTAAATGATGAGCATGGAATAACGCATGCAAATTAATGAGCCACAGCCCCATAACTGCTACCTTACGTACGACTTCTACCGTCTTCCCTCGAAAAAAAGGACCGGTCCCTTTTTCAAATAAATGGACTAGTCTAATGCAGCAAATTTTTGCCAATACTCGAAATTGAAATTAACGATTTTTTTTAACGATATTGGTACAAACATTTTTACCAAGATGAGTTTTGCGTAATTTTTGAGAACAAATTTCAATTTGAAATGTCGTTTCTTAATTTCGAATAGAAGGACTGATCTTTTATTCGAAAGTCCTTTTATTTAAATTATTTTGCCAACTTCTAAAATGTTGCTGTTTAAAAAAAAAAATGATCTTGAAATAGAAAGACCGATCCTTTTGTTCCAGAAAAGACGATATGTACGACTGGAACTCGATGTTTGGTACAGTCGTTGGCCCAATCCATAAATTTTGCGTAAACGATAATATCCTTTTTGGGATATGCTTAAGCCTAGCACACAATAACCGATTTATAAACGTATCCATTTCTATTGGTTATACGATTTTGTATTCAAACCTCAGTTTTTGAGTTTTATGGCTCATATAACCTGTTAACATCGTACAGTGAAACCTACGGTGTTATATCCCACACATTGAAATTCAACAACAATAAAAATATTTTTGTCCGCTTAAAAACCTTATAGTAAAATTTTAAATTTTATATGTTAGATTCGTAAAAATCGAAAACGTTTTTCGAAAATTGATTTGAAATAAGATTAGTTTAAAATTTGAGGCTATTTTCAGTTGAAGATAAAAGTGAAGCGGCTAAATTTAATTGCGCTTTTATAGCCATTCACGGATAAAAAAAGATGTAAACTTGATCAATTGTAGGTATTCGTGCAAGACCACACCGTAAATGGTATCAAATTAATACATTCACTATTTTTTATACCCTTCATATTTAGGCCTATTGATTGTATACATACATCCTATTAATAGTGTGATAATGTTAAGGTATTAAAGTAATAATAGCCGATATAAAATATTTTTATATGTTGAAGTATTAAATTAAATGCATTTTCGTATTAAATGATTTAATATAAAAAAATAATAATTAATTTAAATACTATTGTTGTATTAATTATATTTCCAAAATGTTATTAAACCAATAAACAAGATGATTGCGATTGGTTTAATAGGCAAATAAATAAAAGTAAAATAAAAGTTTAGGGGGTACATGTATACTTTAATTAGAATATTTTGTTTATTATTTTAAAATTTTTAACAAATCCGTTGTAATGTTTTTATTGTTACATAAACTATATAAAAATAGACAATACATAAATAATATGAGAGCTTAATACTAGAATTTCAAATTGAAAAAATCATGACATTATTTTTGCGAGCATACAAATTAGTTTTTATATAAAAATGTTTTAATAAAATTTAAGATTAATTAAATTAACAACGTATAAAACTTTTTGGCATAAAACTATTATTAAATTTTGTATAACAATTAATGGTTTTTTAAAATATAACGTTTATTGGTTTTTCTTGATGCTACACGGAAAAAACTAGAGTTGTTACCACGAAGAAAACGGAATTTTAATTGAAGAAAATATACTTTTTCTTCATTTAATAGCTCATTTTCTTATTTCTTTCGCGTTTTTCTTCATGTAAGATTTGTGTTTCTTGAAATGATAAAAAAATTCTTGAGTTAAAATTTGTTGCTTAATTGTAATTTGAGATTTAGTTTCTTGTATCTATAACTGCTCAAAATTCTTGATTGAAGAAAAAAAAAACAACGAAAGGAGAAAAATACGATTGTTTTGTTTTCAATTTTTCTTGCAAGTAGAAATTGACTGTGGAATTGGTTATTTTAAAAATAAAACAATTTCTTGATCAACACAAATGCAATTTCTTGATTCAAGAAACTATTGAAATGTTAATGATAAGATTGAATTTTTCTTAAATCTAGAAATAGAACCTTTTCTCAAAATGTAGGTATTATCCAATTTGCTTCAAATCATCCATTTAAAAATTTAATATATTCAAATAAATAAATGAATTTCGTAAAAACATTTTTATTTTTTTATTCAAATTTAATTATTTATGGTTTGCAGACATTTGTGGAGAGTATGCAATGAGACATTAGGGTATTTTGTACACATTCTGCTAACTTTTTCATTTTTATAGCTGAAATAATTGGGTTACAATACACAACTAAGTTGGATGTCTAGAAATTTGATTAGCCGGTGTAATAGTGTGGTTCAGAATATGGAATAATTTGGCCAAATATAGTACAGTATTCCCAATAATTTAGATTATTTCGCCCGCTTCGTGGCAATAACTCCTATCTGCAATTTTTGCATAAATGAGATTTTGACGTAGAAATACGGGAATATAGAGTACGTATCTATGTACACATGTAAGTTTAATATACAGAAACAGAAAAAAAAAAATTTCATAGATAAAACTATTACTTCTATAAAGGCAGCCCATACAAATAAGAAACAGTTTTTCTCGTTTCCTGAAAAATACAATTTTTTCAGATAGGAGTTCTTGCCACGAAGTGGGCGATTTTTAATTAGGAAAAGTTTACTCTCTCTTCGAAACAACCAATTTTTTTATGTTATTCTTGAACTAAGAAAAAAATCTTCAATTGAAGAAACTATTCTTTAATAAATTCTCTTAACAAGAAAACTATTATTTTACGTCGCTCAGAACAAGAAAACATTTTCTTCTCTTAAACGATCTTATTTAAAAATCGCATTTTTCATTTGAACAAAAATTTCTTAATCTGAGAAAATGTTTTTAATTCAAGAAATTATTTCATAATATGAAAAGCTTGTTTCTCATATCAATAGAATAAAGTATTTCAACTAAGTAAGCCTTTCTTGAGACGAGAAAATTATCGTTAAATTGTTATAATTGTACGTATATAAATACCATTATATAATGGATGTTCGTACCGAAAAAAAGCATTCTATCGCGAACCTTCAACAGTGAGAAGCGTGAAAAAGTTATGTGATTTTGAAAGTAGGATTTTGTGAAAATTTTCTTTTGTTAAAAGTGAAAAACTTAGATTTTTTAAACGGTGGTGTTTCCGCCTCAAAGTGGTGTAAAGTGACAAAAGAAAATGGATTTCTTAAACTAGACACATTTAAAAATGTTTTTAATATTTTCTCTCGCCTTGCTCGATATTCAAAGGTCTCAGATGTTGAAAACATATGTAAGTATTTCTGTTATTAAATACAATATAAATAAATACTTAAAAAAAATCATATTTTCTTTATTTTACAGAAATAAGAAACTGCAAAAAATTACTGGCACACTAAACACTACTAACAATTTTTTCTTATTAGTACAAAGTTTTTGAATAGTCAAGTAATTATGTTGGCACAGGAGAAAGGCATATATGAATTTATTATATGTAAAGACAACATACATTTAAATCATTTGTTTTACACTTCCAAATGGAATTAAAATATTTAAACTAAAATTATTATCTATTTAAAATCTACAAATTTTTTTCATATATTGATACTTTTTCTAATAATGATTGACAATTAGATTCATAGTTAAAAAACAAAAATTGAAAGTCTAAACTTAATATTAAATTACAACGATCATAATATTAGTTCTAAGTGAAAACAAATAACAATCGAAATTATTAAATTTGTGAAATAAAAAAACACAAAAATAAATTGTCATATAATTGTATTATTTTATAACCAACCATTTCACAAATTGAAGAAATATTTCTGAAACCAAGAAATATTGCGTAACCATACCTGAAAAAATATTGCTTTGTCACAAGAAAAGCGTTTCTCTAGTGAAGAATATTCAAGTTCCCTGGAAGAAAAAAACCGATGCATACAAGAAAACGCAAACAATAGATTGGTAAATGTTCACTCTACTCAAGAAAATATGTGTTTTCCAGCAAGAAAATATCTGTTTATTTACAGAAAATGCTACTTAAATAAAGAAACGAGATTTCTCACCATAAAATTTCTAGTTTTCAATCAAAAGAATCGGTTTCTACAATCAAACCGATTTTGTTAAACTTAAGAAATAAGAATTAACCATGAAGAAAAACCATATTCTCGATGTAATCACGTTTTCTTGTATCAAGAAATTAGTTTTCTCATATCAAACAAATAAAGATTATTTTAATATTTTAGCAGAATTTCAAATTGAGAAACGTAAAGTTTGTGGTGAGAAAAATTTCGTTTAGCTGAAAAATGATGTACAAATTTTCTTGAACTAATCGATTTTTTCTTCATATTAGAAATTATTTTTTTCCGTGTACTAATTCATAATTTACACTTATATATTAGGTGGGCAAGCAGAAACTCGGCATTCTTTTTTTGGTCAAATTCAACTTTATTGGAAAGATATGCGTACCTGTTACAAAGATTAATATACGAAATATTCGCCATTACTATCTATGGTCTTTTGCCATTTATGGAGTAGATGATAAAGAGCTAAGTCTGAAGAATACGCCGCATGCTGTACAACTTCCCGGCCTAAGGAGATGAGGAGATGATTTCCTCAATTAATTTTGCAATTTGTGGACAAGTATTGTCATGCTGCAATAACACCTTCCGCCTTCCTTGAACCGTGAATGGCCTTTTTATCCTCCAGAGCATCTCTTAATTAGATCAATTGTTCCTAGTAACATTCAGGTGTAACAGTTTGACCAGGTTCCAGAAGCTCATGTAAATGACTCTTTTTCAATCCCACCAGACAAACACTAAAACTTTCTTCGCATGAATATTCATTTTGTCAGTTTATAAGGAACCCATTTTCCCTCCTTCTGTATCTTTCCTATTGCATGCAATCGAAGTGATATTGCTTAATGAGTAACTCCTAATTCTTTCGCAAGCTCTTTTGAGTTTAGCATGGATTTTCATCCAGTAAAACAATAAGATCTTCGTCATCAATTTTTTTTACTACAGCTGGACGTGGATCATCCTCAAGACTAAAATTGCCATCACGGGATCACAGAATGCTCACCCAAAATAGAATTAATCAATTCCATTTCCAAAACAGACTTTCTACATTTCTACTTGTCTACAACAGAAATAATCAATAAAGGGCTGTAGTGTACGGAATTTTTAAAATAAGGAATTATAAATAATGATCCGTTTTCAGCATAGTTTAAGGAAATACATTTACTTCAGATTTCTTTAAGTTCATCTATGGACGAGTGCCTTTGTTATCTCATGCTACATCTCAAAATGTTCCCAGCATTGATTGATTGATCAGAATATACAACCAAGCCTAAGCAATACTCTCGGATGACACCGGCCCCTCCGTACACCCTTTACATATAACAAAACCGAAGGAAAGGAAAGGTTTGTTAGTAATAAAGACTCGATCCCGTTTCAGACACCTAAGTAGTCGATATTTAGTAGGTTTCTGTTAGTAAAATATTTTTAGTAAATTATTTAGCACAAGACAACTCAATTTCATTTACTGCTTAACTTAATGCAAAGTTGATTCAGCATTAATCCCTCTTTAATAGAGAATTAAAAATTAATTAAGTTTAAATTTAATTTTCTGAAATAAATTATAAATTAATCTTTATGAACTCCAAATTAATGATTGAACTCCAAATAAATTAAAAATGACTTAGGGGAGATTGGGGAGTTGTGAGACGGGTTTTGTTTTTGAATTAGAACTACTCCACAATACAATATTCTTTATATCTGAAAGCTTTAAACCAGAGACTGGAACCGAAATTGAACCGTAAACCGTAATTAACCGCTATTTTCAATGAACCGAAAACCGAAACCGAACCGAAATAAAATAAAAAATTGAACCTGAACCGAAACTGGAATCGAAATTAATTTTCGTTCCGGTTCAAGTTTTTGCTATCCTTGCTAAACTTAAATGTAAATGCCGCTGAGGACTATGAATTTCAACAAAAAATCAATAATTTGATTTCACAAATAAATTATTTTATTCCACCTCGGGAATTATTATTAATTATTATTAATTGTAGATGTGGGCGTTAAGCCACCTCGCACTGCGGCCTAAAAGATCTTTTGTGCATGGACCTGCTCAATGATCCGTCCAGTCAATATTCAGGCTCTTAATGAACCTAACAATACTGCCGGCCGGTATATGATATACACTATCTGGGCTCATTACTCTCCCTCCTAGATGTTGTAATCTTTGGCGGAAAATGACTGGGCAATAGCACAGAACATGTTCTGCTGATTCCGCTTCCAGGTCGCAGAAGCGGCAGCCATCTGTCGTACTTAGGCCCATTTTCTTAAGGTGATACCTTAAGGGGATGTGACCTGAGAAGAAGCCAGTAAGCAGCCTCAGCTCAGGTTTTCTGAGTGTCAGACACTCCTTTACCCTGACTGACGAAGCTGAAATAAATTTCTTCGCCTGTCGCAAACCTGGAATTCTGCGCCAATAGGAGGACTTTTGCACATCCTCCCAGCGTTTTACCGCTGCCCTAAGGTGCCCCTTAGTGACGCCGCAGAAGGGCTCTGGTCCAATGAATGGAGAAGCAGAACCCTCGCGGGCGAGGCCATCAGCTGCCTCATTTCCCACAATTCCAGTGTGACCTGGCACCCAAATAAGTGTTACCTTATTTGAGCTTGCCAACTGTTTAATAACCTTCAGACAGTACCATACCAGCCTTGACTCAACGGTAAAAGACCTAAGAGCCTTTAAGGCCGATTGGCTGTCTGATACAATATAAACCTTTGCATCGTTTAGGCCTTTTGCACTGCCTATCCTAGCGCAAAGTTCTATGGCATGTACTTCAGCTTGAAAGACGGTATCGTTGTTACCCAAGGACTTCGAGAGGGCAGTTCCGCTCCTTTATATTCCTACCCCCGCCCCGTCTTCCGTTTTTGATCCATCTTTAAACCATACCATTGACCCTCGCCCCAATTGACCCAAAGGATGGTCCCCCTGTTCTCCACACATCCCGGTTAGGTAACCTAACACAAAATGGTTTGTGGAAGTCCAGTTTAGCTGGCACACAGTCGGAAAGCATTCCTATGGTATGGTCTATCTGGAATTCCCGGAGGATTTCCAGATGGCCTACCATATTGCCCGGTTTGATATTTCCCGCTGCCTGCATCTTAAGGGCCATAATAGCACCCTCCTTTTTAACATGCAGATGCAATGGAGTCAGTACTAGGAGAGCCTCCATTGCTGCGGTTGGACATGATTTCATTGAGCCCGTAACCCCAATGCAGGCTATACGCTGAACCTTATTTAATAAAGTTTGCGCTGTCCTCTGTTCAGTTTTAGGCCACCACACTACCGATGCGTAGGTTACCATAGGCCTAATTAATTGTTAGGAATGACCAGTAGATCATTTTTGGTTGTAGTCCCCAAGTACGTCCATAGAGTCTTTGACAGGCCCAAAAAGCCTTAGTGGCTCTATTTTCCCACCTCGGGAAACAACAAACACCGCTATTTTGAAATATTGGAATCATAAATAGAAATGTTTTATTAACAAACAATTCTCGAAACGGTTTTGGAGCCGAACCGGAACCGAACCGATATTTAATGGCCGAACCGGTACTGAACCGAACCGAAATTAATAATTAGGAACATAACCAAAAACCGGAACGAAAAACATTTCGGTTCCAGTCTCTGCTTTAAACTCTAGTTCGACAGTGATGGTAGCTATTAGTTCATTCTTTTCTTACTTTGGAGTAATTTAGAAAAAATGCGTGAAGGTACCAACCCAAACTACTTTCCTTTAACGCACTGTATCTCAGTAAATTTTGAAATGAGCCACCCCTTCAGTAACGATTTTTTGCTTGAAATTAATCAAAGAATCATCCCGGAAAATATTTACACGCAAGTACAAAACACCCTGTATATTAAATGTAATAAAAATGTAAATATAAACTAGTATTTCAATGAAAAATAATAAAAAAATACAGTGAAACCTGCGTATGTTGGATACCCAAGGGACTAAACAATTTGTCCAACATACAGGGTTGTCCAAGTTACAGGAAATAGGTCAAAAATCTTAATTTTAATAAAGTTTAAAGAAATAAGTTGCTTTATACATTATGTAATTCAGGATGTATAAATATCTACATATTACCTTTCAGACTTCAATATATTCATAATAAATAATAAAAATGCATTTTACTCAAGTTTTGAACCTGAGTTAATTAGATGTCTTAAAATAATCTGGATTTTTACTTTGAGTTTTCCTTCCATTGATACCAAAATCATCGATTTTTTGTTCGATTTGCGTTACATGGTGAAATATTGCTGGTAAGCTACATAAAGCAAAATTTTTCATCGTTGAAATGCTTTTCATAGCATCTTGTAAGGAAACTTCCTCCGATTCTTGGACTGGATTTGGACCTTCTTCTTCCTCGAAAACCTCTCTTTCTAGAATCGAATTTAAGATATCCAGTTCATTCGGTTAGCAACATATTGCCATATCATCGTCTGTACACATGAACTCTTCAAACTCATTAGCTGAAATAGGTAATAACGGATTATGAACTACAGGAAGGTCTTCCAGTTCTTCGTGTGAATCTGGTTGAATGAAAATCCAGCTTTTTTAAAATATTTGCTAATGCAATCCGTTGGCACTTGTATCCATGCTGCCTGCATCTACCCGTGAAATAGAGTCGAGGACGTTAATTTTATTGGACATCTCTGTCGCCGTTAAATCTCCCGTTCCAACAAGCTCCAGTTTATTGGCTATAGTGACTTTTGAAGGTCTTTATTACGCCTTGGTCGAGTGGCTGAATCGCTGATGTCATTTTAGGTGGGAGAAAGCGAAGTGCCACGTTTGTTAGTCCGTAGACTTCAACATGAGCCGGGCAGTTATCTATACATCAACCTCTCAAACCCATTCCTCAAATACTCTGCCTGTCATCCATGCTGATTTGTTTGATTTCCAAATAACCGGTAAATCACAAATTTTTAAACTTTTGAACGCCCGAGGTTTGGCTGCTTTTCCCCTAACCAAAGGTGGTCATTTTTCTCCAACAGCACTTGCACACAACAAAATGGTCAATCTATCCTTTGATAACTTACCACTACAACATTTATCATTTTTTAATACCATACTTTTATCAGGCACCAATCTAAAAAAACAATCCAATCTCATCAGCACTAAACCAATTTTGTTGCTCGTACCCCTCTACTATAGAAGCAAATTGTGCACGAAATTTCGCAATACCAATTTCACTAATATCATTTACTTCGCCGCAACCATTTGATGATTGAAATTCATTTAACCCAAATTTTACGACTATATTTTTTGCGCACGTTTGAATTATGGGCCCAGATAATCGAGCGTTCGCTGCTGTCATTTGTTTAAACCATTCGTAACAGGTAGTATTAATTTCATCGTACATAGTCTTTGGCCTTTTTCGTTGTAAATTTTCATTTTCTTCTCGGAAACGTTCCAGATATTCATCTTTAATTTTTAAAATGTTTAAAACGGTTTTGATGTGAGTTTTTCCTTTAGCGTCAGTTTTTTTAAAGATTTTTCGGTATCTTGATGTTTTCTACACAAAGCATTGAATGTGTAATATTATACATTTTAAATCAAAATGAAACAACTAAAATGAAAATGACACTTACCAGTTTCGTTGAATGACAGTAATTGACTGTCAATAATTTTCGTTCAAATCACACAAAACTTCAATTCGCTTAGTCACAATTGATCAGAGATTAAAAACATTAACTTATGCATCACTGTTCCTTTAACGTCATATACGAAATCAAGAGAATAGTACAAACATGAAATGTTTTACCGTCCTGTTTATACGAATACGTTAATAAAACACACTCTTACACTCTATTTTGTCCATAATACTGTAACTACATATTTTTGCAACAATACACAAACATTTTGTGAGAAAAAACAAAATATAATATCGGTTGCCTTTAAAACGCTACAGACGATCCAACTTGTCGGACCGACCATCCGATTTTGACAATATTTTTTTTGTTTTTTGTCACACAAACGAATTCACACGATTGAGTTATGTTTATTTTTCCTTTGTTATTCTCGCTCTGAAATTTTACACAAAAAAAATATCGTCCGACAAAACTACACACCATCCGATTTAAGGTATAAACAGAACAAGAGCGTCGACGACGAGTGATGATACGATGCTAACAGAACCAATGTCACTAGTGACGTCGACAATATCGCAGAACTTTTTTTAGAATCTATTTCTAATTTTATTGCCATACAATGTTGCCAACTGTTTTTTTTTTATATTTTTAAGTAGACTATCCTATACGATAGCTGTCATATCATTAACAATTTTTTTCAATCAATTTAAATTCCTTTTGCAACATTTTGATGACATTATATAAAATAAAAATATTTAGGTTTTTGAGGCGCATTAGGTTTTTATTCAACTGAAATGCAGCGTCACCCACAAAATAAAACGGAAAATCTATACCCACCAAGCACTAACGTCTACTACTACAAGGTTTAATTATGTCGGTTGTTGTTATTTTTTATGTTAACTACATCGATATCGCGGCGATATTTTTTTACTTTTCCCACTATAACGAAGTTATATTGGGTAAGTATTGTAATCGCGAAAAAAAATTTGTTCCAGATTTTTACATTTCTCGACGAATTAGGTTACCAGGACCCCGAAACACCGATCAGAAATATGTCGTGTCCGTCCTTCCGTCCGTCCGTCCTTCCAGTCGCACAATTTTATTATTTTTGTTTTGCCTCCCATTCTCACAAATAATGATAGGCTTGCTCGAAATTTTGTACAAAGATAGATTTTAGTAGTAAGCAGTTTGTGATAACTTTTAGGTCCATTCGATTATAAAATAGAGGGGGTTGTAGTGGAAGAGAAAACTGCCAAACAGATTTTCTCAAAAACGTAACCGACGTTTTTTTTCTTATGTTGATGATAAATTTGACAATTCATCATCTACTTGTTCACAAAATTTGAAGTTGATTGAAGCATTGCGTGGGGGTCATTTTGACAAAATGAGTAATATAAATTTGTTTATCTGTTTACCGAGCTAATGTCGAACTTTCAAAAGAAATATTTTTTACAGTTAATACATCTTGCAAATTCCAACAATTGTTCCATAGGTGGCTTTAAGATAAAATGAATAGATTACGGTGTAATATGGAATTTAAGTTTCTAAATTTGCATAAAATACTTTGCTGGTGACAAATAATATCGTCAACATTTAAAAATAATTATATCTAGTGAGCTTTTACATATACCAATGATATTCCCGTTTCTATGCCACTGACATTGACATTTCTGTGACGTTTTATTGACATTTTAATGGTTGAAATATCAACGTTATGTTGATTGAAACATTATTTGTGAATTTGTGAATAAAATCGCCTTTAAAGATATTATTTCCAAGTAATAAATTCTCTTGGTATTCAAATAACTTCTTTTGATTGATTGATTGATTGATTGAAGTGTTCGACCAAGCTTTAAGCAAGATCTCCCGGAGTTATTAATGGCCGGGCCTCACCGAACACCTTGTTACATACAACATAAAGAGGATTTGGATAGGATTAATTAGTATGAAAGAAATTGACCCGGTTACAGACACACTTTGGCCAATAATTAGTAATACAATGAAGATACATTTCTAAACTACTTTTATATTTATTAAAATTAAGATTAAAACTGCACTGTGAAATAATATTTATTAGTTTGCTGAATCAGCTTCCTGAGCCCTTCTGAAAATCATAATCGTAATTAATAAATATATACTTAATAAATATATAATACTCATAAATTTATTTAAAATTGACTTAAAGCTAATAAATATAATCGAAATCAATAATCAACTGATCATTTACATGATTTCCTTCATACTGGTCCCTGTCGCATTATATAACTATAATTTAGTTCACACTATAATACATATGGAGTTTCAGGAAGATCAGCCACAGCCACTAAATTCTATGAGTTTGATCTGTAAAGGGGCTGTCCTGCAATGAATTAATGTTATCAGTAACCAAATTAAAATTATAAGACACTCGATCGATATTTAGTAAAAATTGTTAGTAATTATATAATCGAATAGTTAGCACAGAACAACACAATTTCTTAACTAAAACTTATTCACTACTTTTTGTTCCTGTAGGGTTGATCCAATTTAAAATTCAATTCTGAAAATCCGGATTAATTTTAATCCCTATAATGATGATTCATACTGTAACTATATTATATTCTGAAAATTAATTAACCATACAATTAACCTAATTAACAATAGCCCACCTATCTTGGAAAAAGGAAATTAACCAAAAATAACCGTAGATGATGTCTAAATACTACTATTAAGAAATAAACTAAATATTATTAAAGCATTGAGATCCTCATGGTTTAGTTGTTAAATTTCTCTATTATAAGTAATTATTTAATTGATCATCAATCATCATGATCCTTAATATCTCTGAAAGATTTAATTTATTGATTAGAGACTCGACCGGTTCCAGCCACCTTCGTATTTGTTAGTTAATAAAATTGTTAGTACTAAATATAGTGATCCTTAAAAAATTGTTATTTCTGGAATTATGCTGCATTCTGAAAATTAATTTATTTATCAGTAAACCAAGGAAGAAACCCCGTTAAACACTTCACACTTATACTAATAAATAATAACTGATGAATGCAATAAATAAGATGCCGCGCCTGGTTTCTTCATTCTGAAATCTTAATGTATCCAATCCAATCCAGTCCTAAAACTAAAGATTAGCTCAACCTAATATTATACATGAAGCATTTCCGCTAACCTGCCACTCAAATTATAGAAGTTTGATCTGTGATGCACGCTGTCCTGTAAAGAATTACAATTAATGTCACCAGTAACTAAGACTTAAATGGTAAGACACTAATTAGTTTCTGAAGTATTCCGAGCTAAAGTTCCTGCTAATTAGGGGACAAAAATCAAAACAACAGAATTTCTAAAACTACCTGTCCACTGAATACTTAAAGTTTCTGGAAATCTGCGTTGAGTCTGCCCGAATATTTCTGAAAATTAAAATAGAAATTAGTTAATTATCACTAAATACTACTATTAAAAATAAACTAGAATTATTAAAGCTCAATTTCTAATCTACTTTTATGTTTATTAAAATTAAAATTAAAACTACACTCTGAAATAATATTTATTAGTTTGCTGAATCAGATTCCTGAGCATTTCTGAAAATCCTAATCATAATTAATAAATATATAAATATAAAATAATCATAAATTGGCTTACAGCTAATAATAATAAATATGTATAATCGAAATAAACTGTTCATTCACATGATTTCCTCCCTACTGGTCCCTGTCGCTACTTACAACTATAGTTTAGTTCAAGCTATAATACATATAAGTAGAATTTCAGCTAAATCTGCCACTAAGATTCTAGGAGTTTGACCTGTAATGGGCACTGTCCTGTAATGAATTACAATATAATTAATGTTATCAGTAACCAAAATTAAAATTATAATGCCCGTCACCATTTAAACTAAAATCTGCAACCCAAAACCAATATCCCATACATATCTACATACATATTATATGCAGACTTATTTTGGTAGCTGGAATAGTAAGTGTTATAAGAATAAAATGCAACTTATGCTCAAAATTTGAACCGAAAATTCTTTTACTATATCAGGCTCCTTAAAACCTAAAATTTAAAAGCAAAATAAAATTTCAGAATTATTGCTAGAATAATTCTATACCAACAACTTAATTGGAAACTCTTCCTAATGGCATGAAAATGCACGGCTTTATTTTATTTATTTATTTCACCGTATCATATCAACACAGCACCGATAAAACCTGCCACCTCCATACAGTCTTTATAAAATTCTTGCTGTGTGCATTAACATTCACACGAATAAAAAGAGATAAAAGAAAATTCTGATTCTATGTACATGCACGTAAAACAAAATACAAATAAGTTTGAGTAAAAGTAAGACGAAACAATCACGTGTCCATATATGAACAGATATTTTATAACGACAGTTTTTTTTTGTTTTTTTTTTTGTTTTTTTTTTTATTTTTTGTTATTGATTTTTTAGAAGAACATTTTGATTTTACATACATAAACAAAAGTCAAAATTCCCTCTTCCTAAACAACTCATCATAATTAATATAAAATATTTAAAGGAACAACAACAACAATTTTATTTATTTTTTATTTTTACACAATTCATATCACGTATACCAATACATATGTATACTATAAAAATACCTGAATAAATAACGATAGTCCCGTTATTTTGTTTTTGACCACGTTTTTCCCGTTTCCCAATTTATATTAATTTCCCCTACACTACACAAGATTTTCACTTCACAGTTGTCCATAAATAAGCGGTACCTATTTTCACTACACTGTACCGTTCATTATACTTGAAATTAATAAAACAAAATCACACGCGATATTATTTAATTTAAGCGAACCGATTACGCGAGCAAATAAACCACACGATAACACACACTCAAAACAAAAACCAAAAAATCACTCACGAAAACTTTTTAAGTATTAATTTAAATTAAATTAAACTATACAACACTAAAATTGAGAAATAAATAAATAAATAAAAATTAAATTCTCGAAGAAGACGACAAAAACACGTCTTTCTTCTTCGAGCATCAACGACCGACCATCCAAAGACGTATATAACTTCTATAGAAAATTACTATGAGAGGCTTTAAGAGGCCACTAGGGTGGCGCAGGTTTAGGAGAGCTGGAAGATATATAAAACGAAATGCTATATGACAAGGAGGTGAGATTTGGTAACAATGATAATTAACGTTAATTCTGATTTTGTATTGTTTGTGTTTATAATTTTGTATTTTCGACTGGTCCACAGCGATGCTCCGTCCAGACTGAAGCACTGAGTAAATAATTATATCGGCGAATTCTCACGTTGCTCACATAATATTGTAAAAATAATAAATAATAAATTTTTGAACATTGTGTATACTCTCTCTGAATGGAGTAAATTAAATTATTAAAGACTTTTAACGGTACACTAGAGAGTATAACTGGATCTAACTGTTGAAGGTCGAAGATGAAATATAGCGAATACGACTTTGATTGCTACTCAACACGTGTCAGTTCTAAATAATCTAGAATTAGTTGTGAGTGTGTGATTTGGCGGTATGAGAGTAGAAATTTTAAATTGCCGTCATAAAGAAAATACTATTCTTTATTTTATGTTGCCGTGATCAATTGTGATAATGAGGAAGAGGTCTCCAAATTTGAGAAAAGCCGTGACATACTATGAAAGCCCAAAATAACGCCTGCCCAAAATAACGCCTGCCCAAAATAACGGAAAATGTTTGTAAAGTATAAATGGTTGGTTTTGTGATGTTTAACGGATGCTTTCTGGGAAAAGTGTCGTCCGAGAGTCGGATAGACCCAATTTTTTTTATTCGTCGACGCTCGTCGTTGTCGCTCTTGTTCTGTTTATACCTTTAGTTGGTTGATCGGACGGTTGGATGGAATTTCCATTCGACACATCTAACTTAATTTTGTCGAACCGACATGCATACACACGATCCGATTTTACATCCAACTTAACCAAATCGGTCCGACCGCCCGATCAAATCGGATCGTCTGTAGCGCTTCTTATTTGTCCAATATACAGAGTAAAACAAAGGAAATTTATTCAATGTTTAAAAAATTCTGTCCTATATGTTGGACCGCCATGATATGAATAAAAATTCCACAATATAGCAGCTTTGCCGCTACTTTAGGATCGTAATGGAGAACTCTATGACCCAAGAGACATAATTACTAATGGTTCGCTCGATAATGTTTCGTGTTTTTACCAATTCTGGGTTGTACATGTATTCTGGTGTATCCTGTGTAGGTTCATGTACAGGAGTGAACAACCATGGTTCACATGGATAACCCAAATCACCTATGTGATGACGTATCACCTGAACTAATACAGTGGTAGACATTCGTATAAACGCACTATGTTTTTTGAATATAGTTCTAACAGTAAGTGTTTTGATTTTTTTCAATTAGTCTAAATTATGTCTATCATCTTAAATCTGTTGATAAGATAGACCATTAGTAAAAATTTTAATGGTTTACTTCAATAAATTGAAAAATCTAAATTTCAGGTGGACATTCGTATAAACGCACTTCTGATAATGTGCTAAAATAAAAACCAAAATTAGCAATTTTTCATATATTATTTTATTTAATATTTGGTCTGGCCCCGACCTTTCTGAATAACTTCGAAAATTCGAGAAGGCATTGAATTTGTTAAATTGTTGAGGGCTTTCAGATCAATTGTGGCCCAACATTCACGGATGGCACTTTTCAAATCTTTAATTGAATTATATTGCTGTTCATTTCCATAAACTTTTCGGGGAAGGCCCTCTAAAGATTTTCGATAGGATTGCAATCAGGACTATTGCCTATCCAAGATCTCAGCTCGCCAGAAAGGTCTAATCCGCAAAGAAGCTATACACGAAACCGTCTATCATGCAGGCCATTGGATCTTCCTGTAGCGACCCGATACATTGCACGTATTTTTAATAGTTCACCGAACATAAAATGGACAAAATTTTGGATCAAACCACTTTTAACGGCCATGCATACGAATAATCCGCTCAAATTTGCTCGTAAATACATGTCGTCGATAAAGGATTGGCAGAGTGTGATTTTTTCTTACGGAAAAAAAATTAATCTGGATTTTCCCGACTGCTACAGTTGCTAATGGCATAATTTTGAGGAACATGGCGTCGTTAGGTCGAAGCGTAATTTTGTGGCGGTGTGTTATGGTATGCGGAGCATTTTCTTATAACGAGGAGCTTCCCATCTGCTTTATAACGACACGAATGAACTTCCGTATGTACGTGAAACTTTTGGAAGACGTTTTGATAAATTATCTGGATAATAACATCAACAAAAATTATAATTTTCAACAAGACAATGCCTCGATCCATGCTTCGAAGGAGACCACACCGTGGTTTCTCGAGAGAAACATTCCCCTTCTTAAATGGCTAGCTTGCAGTCCTGATTGCAATCCTATCGAAAACCTTTAGAGGGCCTTCCCCGAAAAGTTTATGGAAATGAACAGCAATATAATTCAATTAAAGATTTGAAAAGTGCCATACTTGAATGTTGGGCCACAATTGATCTGAAAGCCCTCAACAATTTAACAAATTCAATGCCTTCTCGAATTTTCGAAGTTATTCAAAAAGGTCGGGGCCAGACCAAATATTAAATAAAATAATATATGAAAAATTGCTAATTTTGGTTTTTATTTTAGTACATTATCAGAAGTGCGTTTATACGAATGTCCACCTGAAATTTAGATTTTTCAATTTATTGAAGTAAACCATTAAAATTTTTACTAATGGTCTATCTTATCAACAGATTTAAGATGATAGACATAATTTAGACTAATTGAAAAAAATCAAAACACTTTACTGTTAGAACTATATTCAAAAAACATAGTGCGTTTATACGAATGTCTACCACTGTAGTTTTGTTTGTCTTTTGCCAATATATGAGTCATATGAACTAGAAATATAAGTGTACGTACGTACATATATACATACGTTTTGTAAAATAATAATTGTTTACAACATCTCAATATTTAATATATAGAATATTAATATGTATTTATTTACCCATTTCAATTATTTTCATTTATTTGTTGATCACCAAAAATAAAATAAATTTCCATTAGTATGTTTTTTAAATTTTCAATGCTTTTTAATCAATTGCGATCACGAAACTGTTGGTTGGTATTTTTAACAAATTAACAACCGGTTTAACAGATTAACAATTAGAGAATACAAATTTAGCGAATGGCGACTTAAAATGTATTTACCAATCTGTTTCACATTTTAACAACTAACAATCGATTGCAGAATAGGGGCATAAACATAATATAAAAAAACATTTACACAAGCAAGCTAGACAAAAAACAAAACGAAACGAAAAAATTCAAAAACTAACAAAATGTTTTTCAATTTTTTAAAAATTCCAAACCAAAACAAAATACTTAATATTTTCTCTATTATACCTCTGACAGACTGCGGTTTAATAAACCCGATTTAGCGAATTTTTCGAGTTTAGTCGCAGTATGTCAACCTCAATTTTAGCTAATCGCTTTGTTTTGCATACAATACTTGAACGAGTTTAACTAAATCGGATATATTAAACCATAGTCTGTCTAGGGTATTAACTCGATTTCGCTTGCACGTAATATTAAATTAAAATATGTATGTTTATATATGTAAAAATATCCAAAAACCAGCCGTTTTCGGATAGAATTTTTAAACGCAAAACTGCGATGAATGTGTTAAATACTTAATATACTAAAACAGCTATATTGAAACAAAATTGTAAACAAATCTAAATAAATCACAGTACACCCTGCGCCATTGAAATGTTCGGTTTGAATTTTTAAAGGAAATTTTGGAAATACCACCGTTTGCTTCAAAAGCAGATAGCAAAAATGATAGATTCTGATTATCAAAACAATTTTTACACTATTCCGAATATATTCAAATAAAAAGAACGGTAATCCGACATTTTAGACCTACATAACGTCGGATAAGGAATATTACCGCCCTACCTCGTAACAATTTGGTAGGTCTTTACAGTGTTTTAACCAAAGTTTTTTCAATTGAAAAATAGTTTTTTGTTGACAATGGTAATTTTTATTGAAAATAAGAATTAACAGAAATAAAATAATTCATCTCAACCAAAATATTTTGAGAGAAATTGAATTTTTAAAATCAATGATTAATAACCCAGCCCTTGGCTTTTATGATGGCCTTAAACCCGATCAGCATTGAATTCTAAAGTTTGATTAAATAATATATTGTTATTTCTTCAAACCAAACTTTTTCTATAAGTTTTTTCCGCACTTTGGCACTTTTCAGCTTGTAATTTGTAATCTTCTTTCCCATGAAGGACCAAATATTTTCAACAATATTGAGGTCAGGACTATTTCCTGTCCAGGGTAACGACTCAACCACCAATCTATTTTTAAATTCGGCTACCTAAACAAAATAGACATTAAAATTAAGCATTCTTACTTCACAAATAACATCAATAACTCACGGAGAGTAATCGTCCTGGAAGAGTGGAATACCGATGTATTGAGTCGGGTCCTCAATAGTCACGATTCAGGTTTCGATAATGTTTTTATATTTTCCTCAGTTTTCTGAACTATCCAGAAGGCATAGTGATAACACTCCACAGGCTGTTATGGTTCTCCAGGCCATAACATATGGTGAATTTTTCACTGTCGGCGAAATACATTCTGTTAAATACCGTTTGCCTTTTCGTCGCCGAACCCTTGTCCTTACATCGGGTCCAAAGATATTGAATTTGGATTTATCCGAGAATATGAACCAACGCCAGTCCCTGGGCATTCAGTTTTTTCATTTTATTGCGAATTTGAGGCTTGCAGCTGCCATTTTTGCTGTCAGTAATGATTTTCTCGCAGGTCGACAAGCATATAAACCAAGTTCCTTTTAATAGTATGAACAGAAATAGTGTCGGTTGTTGCTATTAGAAGCTAACTTCTCAGCTCCAAAGCCGTAGCAAACCTTTGTTTAAGATCCAAATATCTGAAATTCGATTTGTTGAAACAGAAGTTCTCCTCTTTGCATCAGAGCCAAATTATCGTTTGATTTTCGGAATAGTGCCTTAAAAGCTTTCTAATTGCTGTTTGGCTACACTAAATTACTCTTGCAATTTGTGAATGTGTATAATTTTTGCCTTTGCTTGCAAAATTTATGCTTTTTCGTTAGCATTTAATTTAGAGCGACACTTTGTAAAATAAACTCTTTGACTACTTAATTGAAACCGAACGAATATTCCATCCTTAGTTAGGTTTTAAATACCTAATAAGGCGTGAAATATGCTGAAAAATAAAAAAAAACAAAAAAAAAAATAGCGAATGAGGTAAAATCTATGAGAGAATTGCATGAAATAGTAAATAATCGAAATCGAACATTTCAATGGCGCAGGGTGTATATATCCTAAAGAAGATGACTATAGTAGGCAAACTCTTTATTTTTTATTGTGTTATCTAATCCATAAATAAAAATTCAAAACGACAGACGGTCTATTATACGTAACCTTATAAAACCCACTAAAAACTTCCAAATTATGGTATTATGACATTCAATCAAAAATTAGGATTTTATTATTCTCAAACAATTTTTTATAGTAAACGCTTGTTTTTTATGTATACTCTACCATATAATAGTTTATCCATTTATTATTTATTTCACTATTAATCATAATAATATCACGATAGTCTCAAGTGTATTTTTTTTTTCTAATACGCTATACTAGATAATAATACTCGTCTATGATGGGGTATATTTCTTTACATTTGTAAGACACATAAAAAACGAAAATAAAAAAAAATTTAAAATAAAAATACAACGCAAGTAAAATTGATTATTGAAATTATTATAAAAACGATATGTACATATACACACTATAGTATTAAAGTGGGAGTCGAGGGGAAACCGAATTCTCTATAATCCAATACATCTAAAAACTAAAAATTATAAGAAAAAAAAAAGTTTTTTTTAAAAATATAATTTTGTGAGTGATGTTTGTTGTTAGTAGATAGATAGATATATCCGGGGCATGTAAATTTAATACACATAACAAAAAAAAAAAATTAATAATACAAAAAAATGTCCACTGAATATCGGTTACTCAAAGATATTAATGGACAGGTCACTTTTTTAAAATTTTAATTTTTAATTTTAATATCAAATAAATACTAACTTTTAATATAGAAAATGACTAAATTTATTTATTTTTGTTTTTTTTTTTAGATTGATCGCGCATCAGCTGGTAATGTGAAACGATCAAAAGATGAAATACAATTGGACAAAGAAAAAGAAGATCAATTTGGGTATACAACGGATAAAATTAAGAAAAAATATGGACATTTGGGACATGTATTCAAGTGTACGATTGATCGCAATCAAACACAAACAAATTATATTGGATTGTCGTTGGCCGGCCACAAGGATCGCAATAAAATGGCTAGCTTTGTGGCGGGCATAAATCCAAAAGGAATTTGTGCCCAATCATTGATGCAAGTGGGTGATGAAATTTTAGAAGTGAATGGTGTTATGTTACATGGTCGTTGTCATTTAAATGTATCAGTAATAATACGTGAATTGCCTGGCAATGAATTAATGTTTATTATGTTACGACGACAATCGGCTAAAGATGATTTGGCAACGAAACCGGTGCGACAATTTCCAACGTACAATGATATTGATGATATGTTTGCTAATTTTAAAAATGTCAAATTGGTTAAAATTCGTAAGGGTACACAGGGGCTGGGTATTATGATAATCGAGGGAAGGCATAGTGAAGCGGGACAAGGTATTTTTATATCCGATATACAAGAGGGTTCTAGTGCAGAGCAAGCTGGTTTAGCAATCGGTGACATGATATTGGCGGTGAATAGTGAAACCTTACTCGGTTGTAGTTACGAAAATGCTGCATCGCTTTTAAAAAAGTCAGAAGGTTTAATCACGCTCCGAGTGTGCAAGCCCACCAAAGAGAAAGATAATAAAGAAAATAAACTTGATCCGGCCGAAGAAAATAAAAGTTTAAGAGCACCGACACCGGAAAATCCAAAAACACCAATTAAAATGCCTAAAACTCCAGTGCCAGATCGATGTAAGTATATTTGTCATGTTAATCATTTTTTTATTTTGTGATGCTAATAACCAGTGTTACACATTTTATTGCAGCTCTATCCGCCTCACCGCTTCCAAAAGGTGAGCGATCCCCAGCAAAAGAAGTCATCGTTAATTTAGCAACTGCTCCTATTGTGCCAAACAAAGATTGTGAAATCGAAATTAATCCGGGTGGTAAAAGCTTAGGGGTTCGAGTTGTCGGCGGTGCCAATACATTTGTGCCAAATGGTACCGTAATCGTTCAAGTGTACCCAAATGGTGTGGCCGATAAAGACAAACGTTTGCAGGTGTTTGATCAAATTCTAGAAATAAATGGTATAAAATTAGCGGCAACCTTGTCAAATGAACAAATCGAAAAAAACGTCAAACAAATTTCACCAAAGCTTAAAATGACTGTGTACCGCGGTGATCCAGCCGACCTGACCAATTTCTCTATTGATTTTATGAAAAAACCTGGAAAATCTATTGGCATTGAAATGGCTGAATCACTTCCGCACGGCATCATTGTAACCGATATAATTGCGGGGACACCCGCCGCCGTTGACAATCGCCTACAGGTGGGCGACATTATAACACACATAAATAATGAGGATCTACGAAAATTAAAGTCAGACGAGTGTATCGCGATAATGAGAGCGGCCCAAGGTAGTATTCAGCTTAAAGTTGCGCGTCCTGCACCGAAAAAACGATAACTAGCATTATATTACTTTAGTAGAATTCATATATATTGTTAAATTCATAATTACTCTATGTAGACGAACATGATGATTCCAAAAAAAAAAAAAAACAAATTATTTAAAAATTCTAGATTTTCTTCGGCCTATAATCAAACTTCTTTAAGAACACACATGTATGTACATTTTTTGTTTTCACTGTTTTTTTTATTATTACTACATCTTTTGTTGATTTTCATTTAGTTTTTTTCTTTTTTAAATCAAAATAAATAAATAGATGAGAAAAAAAGAAAAATGAAAAATTTTCTAAAAATAAAGAAAACAAAAAAATTTTCTTTTTCTTAGTTTTGGAAAATTGTTAACCTTCACTCCGTCCATTAAAAAAAAAATAAATAAATTATAAAAAAAAAAGAAAAAATTAAAAGAAGGATTTGATTTTCATCTAGTTTTCTTTTAAAAACAAAGAACATATTATTATGAAACATACTCGCATGCTCTTTTAAAAATTAATCGTCTTTTGTTAAGTTTTTCTTCTCCTTTTTCAATGCATATTATTATATTATGTACTACTAGAATCTTGCTATGTATTTTGATGTTTGTAGAAAAGTTTTAAAAAGTTTAACTATCGGAATTGAACAAAACAAACAATATATAAAAAAAAATGACCTAAAAATATTTATTTATTTATTAATAATAATAAAGAAATTATTAAAAAAAAAAAAAAAAATTAACAAAAGTATTTCATTCGAGAATATCGAAACTAATTTTCGCGACAGCACCCACTTAAACATTCACCATATTGACTTAAATGACGACGACACAACATTCGATCAAAATCCCTAAACCAGTGAAATTGTTCGCTGTAACTGTATAACTGAAAATATTTAAAAAAATTAATAATAATGGCGGATTAAACACGATTCAAATTACATACATTATCGATTTCTAATGATGGCACATATGATAGATCGATCGTATTAGTTAGCTGCCCTGCCTCAACAAATAGCTCTTGACCGCGAGCACCATCACTACATGATTGGATTGTAGTCATATTTACACTATTGCGCAGGGCACACTAAAACAAAAACATTAAATATTACTGTGTGCATTTATAGTATATTTACCCCTTACTTCTGCTACTTTTGGCCGACGTGTAAGTATACAATTAATAAACGGAAACGCTTCTTCCAGTGGTAATTCGTCGAGAATACATGCATGCAATATATTGTACATACATTCTAGTGAACCATGCTGACATTGAAACTTCCATTTCCCATCTTGTTGAAAATGCTAACGCACGTACCAATAAAATAAAATTAAATCTCAAATAATTTTAGACATATGTATACGCACACGAGATCCACAACTACACAAACAAAACAAAAAAAACTTACAATTGCTTTACCGTACGGTACTAATTTTAAATTTATTTGATCTTTACGATTTAACCATCCCGGATATAATTCATTTTTGATAAATCCTATACTATCCGGACATAAGGTTTCATAATAAACGGTTAAATTTGTTTTTTTCTCTGTTGGCGATAAAATTTCCGGTGTTGTTTTTGCATTGTCCTCTTCGCTTACGTTTGATTCATTTCCTTTGACGAAATTTATCGAAAATATGATAAAAATTAAATTTAGATAAAACTTCATAATTTTAATTTATATTTGTAAAGCACAAAACAACTTCCGGTGTAAATAAACGATTTTACTATTTTGTTTTTCTTGGTTGCGACGCGATATTTACACGTCGAACACATGAGTTGAACTGAAAAATGTTTGTTCAAAAACAGAAATTTTGTTTTTTTTTTATATTTTTGTTTCGTCTTATTTTGATTTGGTTGGATTTATAAATTTTATTTTAGTTTTCGGTTAATTTTGATAAATACAAGTTAACATGTTGACGGTGAAGTGTGCACTAAGTTTCGCGTTTCATATGTAAAAATTCCAAAGACCGATTCGTTTATGTTTTCGGAGAAATATTTAAAGAACAAGCGATAAATGGTTTTTTTTATGATCGTCTAATTGCGCTGGATTAGAAAATCGACTTATGTATTTACAAAAGTACAATACAATTATGTTAGGTTTGTTTAATAATTGTGCGTATGTGTTATTATGATAACTTTCACTCATTATCCATATCGATATATACAATGAGAGCTCTAAGTCAAGCACGATCTCATTTTTAATGTGATTCGAAGCGCTAATTAGTAATATAACACGTGACCAATTTAAATATGTATGTAAGATCCACGATCGCGATCAAAAAGCAATAAAATTATAAATAACGGGCAATAATAACATATTCGTATGAATTGAAATATTACGTAATAACAGGAAACTTCAAAAGGCATTATATGGTACATGATCAATAGTGATTGATGATCAAATCGTACATTTTTGGTTGTAAAACTCGCCTACCTTTTCGTTTTCGTGGTAGTATCGCCTTAATGGGGAAATTTTGCATAGTTATCTTTATAGTTCAAACGAAAGATTTACTGTGCGTGCGTGTGTGTGCATCATTGAATTTATTTTGTCTCTCGATACGAATGTATTCGATCGTTGAACTGATTTTAGCAATTACAGGGTATATATTATATACAGGGTGGGCCATAATAAAATGGAACGATTTGTTTATTAATGTTCTTTGTGGTGGCAAATCGGGCAATCTGGGTGGCTTTATGACAAGTCCATGAAACATTTAACGTAAAATAGTCATTGTTTAATCGACTTTATTATGCACACCATATTCGTTCACTTCTGGTGCCAAAAAATCGAAAAGCTCTTTTAGTGCAAACTATCAAAGATTTATGGTTTCTGATCGTTCACTTAATTATGGTCCAACCTATAATTTTGTAATCCAATTATATTAAAACAGCCTTGAACCTTAATTTGTTAAAAAATCTACTTCTATATGCAAGTAAAGTAGAATGCTTTTAAATTGTTTTATTTAATCTTTCAAAATAAGTAGAACAGTAAGAGGTTTCGATAACAGTAATATAATATGTATACAGAACTACAACAGCTGTGCAAATTGTGTATATCTTATGAGTTTCATTTTAAATATAGCAAAAATTTCAGTAGAAATATAACCCAAGAACATTAATAATATTTAGCAAATTTGAAACTGATGTTTACAAATCAATATTAAATTAAACAATTTTATAAATTAATTATTTAAATTACGAGTTGTAAATGTATGTATAAGCATTATTTAACGTAAAATATCCATCTTTAGTTTAGGTCTAATGAATATTAGACTTTTGTATTGTACATAACTGATAAACTAAAAAAGATAGCGTAAAGGTTATTTATAACTGATTTGGTAGCTTGCCAAAGAATGCAATTGCTTACTATTAGTAATTTCAAGGTAAAATTAGGACGCAGTGTTTTGAGTGAAAACCGGTTCGCCTCGCATACACTAAAATTAGTATAGCTTCGACCAATGGCTCACTACACTGGTGAACTCCGTAACTCAAAGGTTTGTAATAAAGCAAAAAAGGAAGCATCAGTGAGAAAATGCATCAAGAGGATGCCCAATTTATCTAGAATGCAAACGACCTAGCACAACATAAAGCGGAGGTAAAAGCATTCCTCGCTGAGCCAAATATGAACATAATGTTAATATCTGAAACACGCTTCACCAAAAATAGCTATTTCAAAATTAATGGGTACTCAATTTATGACACCAAGCACCCAGATGGGAAACCATATGGACGCATTGCTTTATTAACTTCAAGAGAATTAAAACACAACTAATGAAATATGAGAAAGAACATATACAATCAACAAGCATCTGTTTGCAGGAATATTCTGGAAACTATATCATATCAGCAATAAATTTCTTGCGGAGGGTGATTGTAATCAATGCTAAACATACTCAAAGGGATTCCAGATTCAAGATCGCCGAAAGATAAGCAACTTTATGAAGCTATAGAGGAACAGTCCCTAACTTACTGGCCACCGATTAGTAGCAGTGAGTAACGATGTCTTAAGAAACGAAATGCCCAGCCGTCTTACAAATAAGCGAACAAATTGGGATCAATATAGGGGCAAGTCGAATAAAATTGTTTACCGAATATTCCTCTTATTACACCAGCAGATATTGCTTCGGCGACAGAAAATCTAAAAGATGTTATGGCATTATTAGCTGAAAAGGCTGTAATTCTGAAATAGTTAATAAATTGTCACATAATATACTAATCCGCAGGAAACGCGAAAAATTCGTCGCAACAAACAAAATCACCGTTATTGAAATGGAAATTAAATCGACCTATTAAGGTCCTAAGATTTGCTTTGAGGGAAGAAGAAAGCCGGAGCATCCATATGTTTAGAATAGCAAGCAGTAGATGATTTAAAAAATGTAAATAATAAGCCTGATGATTCAAGATATTTAGGAATGATTTTATTTGTTCTGTATAAATAACACACATCTACTTAGTACAGTGGTCGGCAACACTGTCCAGAAAAAAATATAAACGAACAGGCCATGCGGATGGCAGATGTCAAGACTACTACATTAGTTTAGTGTTGCCACATTATGCAAATACAAGTTCATTGAATTAGTCACGTATTAATTAAATAATGTTAAATGTAATTATTAATTAAACACTCCCTCTCAATGAATTTCCAGGCCACGTAATTCGCGCAGCTTCTGTAGTCGTATTGCAGTTAACGGTTTTGTTAGCATGTCGGCTAACATGTTTTCAGTTGGACAGTATTCGCATCTGATTTATCCATTGGCCAGGTGTTAATATGATTTGATCTATTGGACATCATATCTTCTTCAATTAATTTAAAGCAGCTTTGGTTGTCTTCCAGAATAAGCGTTAGGACATCCTTCTTTAGGTTGAAGTCCGCCAGAAGTCGTCTCATCCAAATGGCTTCTTAGCAAGATTCCGAAAGAGAGGCGAATTCGGCAACGCATGTCTGTTTCTTACACCTTCAGCTGACAGTTCCTCCAAACACGACGAAAATTTAGCCTGAATTGGTTTTTCTGCCCTTTCGATTTTCTGCCCAATTGGCATCAGCATAGCCTAGCAGCGGCTCATCTGTATTTCGTCTTAGTCTGAGTATAAAATCAATTGTGCCCTTAAGATGTTTTAAAACTTTTTTTACCTCCATTCAGTAAGTTTTTGTTGGTGTTTGGACCTTTTGTGCTAACATAGTAACATTTGCCGAAATATCTGGGCGGCTATTAACAGAAATATATAGCAGGCTTCCGATGAGTTTTCTCTAGTTGTTGTTGGTCAATAGAACTTTCGATCTGTCTGCTTCTTTGAAGTATCCCACTCCAAGTGGAATATTTGAGATGATGGCATCGGTCATGCCAAATTCAGCAATCACTTTGTTGATATAGGCAGCTTGGCTAAGTAAATAATTTCCAGCTCCTGACTTATTTCTTTACAGACCAAGATAATTTTAAATTGATCCCAAATTCTGGATCTTGAACTTTGTTTTGATTGAATTTTCTGCTTGTTCAATCATTGAAGTGTTGTTACTGGCGACCACAAGATCGTCAACATAAAGAAGTGTGTCACAAACTCCATTCGCGTCTCTTTTTGTGTACACACAAGAATCGAACTTACTATGAATAAATCCAACTTATACCTCACGTAAAGCTTGGTTCCACAACCTAATGTACACAAGATGCGTTCTTCGTTTCCTTTAACAAAACCCGGTGGATGTTTCATAAATAAAGTTTCTTCAACTGTTCCGTTCAAAAATGTCGTCTTTGCATCGAAATGGAATACGGCCATTTTTTCTTTCGCTGCAATCGATAAAAGAATTCGAAATGTACTTTGCTTTACTACAGTTGCGAACACCTCATTATAACGTTCCCCGTATCGTTGTGAAAAGCCTTGTGCGACTAGCCTAGCTTTGAATCGACAAACGGAACCGTCCGTTCCATACTTCACTTTAAATACCCATTTATATCCAATAGGTTTTCGGCCTTTAGGTATTTCAGTCAAAACCCAAAAGCTTGGTTTTGCTCAGCCAGTCTATCTCCTCCTGCATGGCACTCTTCCATTCGTCTTTATGTTCACATGTAACTGCTTCTTTTCAAATTTTGGGTTCCTTGACAACATAAACAACATTCATTTCGTTTATTAGTCGTTTTTGGGGGAATTTCCTTGTTTGTTCGTGTCAAACGCCGTAGCTCACCAGCATCGTTGTTGTCAATTAATGTAGCATCGCCGTTTTCCGATCCAGAATGTAAATCTACGTCACTAAAATAAACTTCGCTATCATTTCCAGATGATGAAGCATCTGCTGGTTCAACCGGATTGTCTGGAACAATTCGGACAGGAGCCACATTTGAAACGGTTGATTTATCCGGAACGCTTTCAGCATCGATGTCATACCAAACTAATGTTGCAGATGTTTCTCGTTCCGAATTTTCACTTTTCGTCACTACCGCTTCTTTTCACAACCTTTTATCACAGTCTCTTTAAAGACAAACTTCATATCGCGGCTGATTACCACCTTTTTTGTTGACGAAACGTAACATTTGTACGCTTTCGTTGCACCATCATATCCAACCAGAACAGCTTCCATTGCTTTCAAATCCAATTACGCCGTTTTGCGCCTAGTATGTGTACAAAACATATCGATCCAAATTTATGAAAATGTTTAACACTTGGTCGCTTACCAAACTATTCTTTAAGAATTTTATTCTGGTCATCCTTTAGGCCTTTAGGCATATTTCACAGTTCACTTTCCTTTTGAAAACATCTATCCAATCTGCGATGGTGATGCCGTCGACTAGACCTTTTTGTGAGAAGGTATTGACTACTTCGATGTCTCGATGTCCAAGAATAGTATGCCATTGGTGCGCATACATGCTTACACGTTCTGATGCGATGTACGCTCTTTGTGGTTCTCTCAACTTATACAATTTACCACAAATGTCTCCAACGGCAATCTGCCTTTTGTTATCTCCAGTACGTATCTCGCAATTTTCACCATCGAAGCTGAATCTGTGTCCTTTTTCTGTTAACTGCTTCACTGAAATTAAATTTTCATCGATTCCAGGCATAATCAGGGCATTCTTCAACCTCACAGGTGTTTTTGTACCAGTTGCATTCAGAAAAGCTACTCGAACAGAACCTTTTCCTTCATAGACAATTTCTTCACCATTTGCAACGCACACCTTTTCACGATGCGATAAATCCAATTCGATGAATAATTCCATCTTGCCAACGATACGGCAGGTTGCTCCGGAATCCAGTATCATCCAACCATCGCATTTTCCTGTTGCAAACAGAAACTCGTTATCCGATTCTTCATTCACCATGTTCACTTTCTGACTTTTGTACCCCTTAGACTAATTGCGTCTGGAAGCGCGAAACTTACTGCAGTATTTACGTACATGAATAACATTCAGTCTCTGGTTTCGCCTTTATTGACACTTTCAATGCAGCTTCTTCACTTCAATTTGTCAACCGATCGCGCTTCTAATGTGGTTATTAGCCCATCATAACTCTCCGGCAGCGATCCTATAACAGTGATGAAAATTTCGGGTTTAATTTCTCCTCCCAGCGCCAACGTCTTTTGGAACAATTCGTTCATTTTGTTTACATGCTCCTCAAGATCATCTCCTTCTTCTATTCGCTGTTTCAGAACAAACATAAGATTAACAGGAGTATCCTTTTCGTGGAATTCTTTGAGCGCTTCCGATGTATCTTCCGCTGATTTGCAATTTCGGATTGTTGTATTTGGTTGTCTTCTACCAAGAGTGCAATGCAACTAGTATATGCCTTCTCATTTCTGCAGTCCAATCTGCGGTAACTAAATTTGGCAATGCATCTTTTATAGAACCCTATGCTCCTTTTTACCGTAACAACATTTCCATTTTGAAGGTGATCTCGTACACTCTTGGCTCGGTGTAAATATTTGGAACTTCGATACGGACGATACGATCTATGGCTTTAGAAGTTTTAAATTTATCTTTTGCAATAATTGATAGGTGGGCATATAAAAATGTTCGCTTTCAGAACTCATTCGAATATACATATGCCATGCACTTTCTAAATCTGGGCAATCTGATGTGGTTTCTCCCTTTGGAGGTTCTTAACAGTTTCAGGTCATTTCGGATTTGCCATGACGGTAACGAAAAGAACAATCAAGCCGAATCGTCCAAAGGTTGTCATTGTATTATTGCACCTCTGTCATGTTCTTGGTGAACCTTCGCATGACGATGGGAGAATCACTGGAATGCCGGTCTGAATTTACAAATTTCCAGTTTGGTTATCTGAAAGTCCTTGGTAAAACTCTGTTTGCAACGTTTTCTGACGGAAAGGAAAGAAATTCAAATTTTTGCCTCAACTTGCAAATATAAATCCACTATTCAATGTTGAGTAAGGCGACCGGCATTAATGATTGGATTAAAGAAATTTCTAAAGGCCAGTTGAAACGACTTAGACTGCAGCATGCTAATATTTTACCGGATCCGTCGCATATCGTCATATGCAACATTTATATCGCCTGAATGAATGCAATATGTATAAACACATACATACATACATATTTTTTCTTATTTGGGAAGAATTTCACTTCGGTTGTTTTTCCACTTTCTCTTTTAATGGAACACAACCGATAATATACCACAAAAAATATTTAATTAGTGTGCGTGGCGCGACCCGTCACAAAAATAAATTGTTGTCAAAAAGCGTCACGTTTATTTCCACCTGTCACGCGTCGCACGTCCAATATGTAAATCAAGCTTCATGCGGATGGCAGAAGTCAAGACTATTACGTTAATTTAGTGTTGCCACATTATGCAAATAAAAGTTCATTTAGTTACCAATTAATTAAATGATGTTATTAAATATAATTATTAATTCAACATCATAGAACTATTTAAGTGATCTCTCAGCAATTGAGAGGACAAATTATTCTTTAATATGGAAGGCAACAAAAAATCTACATACGCCAACAAACTCAAATCCACCGAGTAGACTATAATGCTTTTCCTGCTCATCTAACAAGAGTATTCGCATCGAATGACTGGCTGGAGTGCTTTGGGTCTATAGTTACCCTTATCCCTATTTTCACCACTTTTAAAAATAGGAAGAATAGTAGCATATTTAAGTCTGTTAGGTACTACACCCTGTTCAAAAGAAAGATTGAATATATAAGCAAGAACAGGGCTGATAAACTTAGTAATACCTTTCAAAATGTTACTACTAATACTTTCTTTATCGAAAGACTCTTTCGGCTCCTACGAATCAATAATATCAAAAATTTCACTATTAGAACCGGAGTCATAAAGAATGTTTTCGAACAGTAATCATACGGAAGGTCGTGATTATATGTTGTAATATTCGAGAACACTTTTGATCTAAACTTGTCAGCAATGTTAGTAAAATAATAGTTGAATTCATTGGAAATGTCTACTTCATTAGTAAGCAGAGTGCCGCTATCGGATAAAATATTTCTAATAGAAGATGATTTAGCCTTTGTTAAAATTGCATTACCAAGGCTCCTCCATTAATTGAAAAACGATTCATGTAATACAGTTCTTTCTCACCCTTAACATCAACATTAATTTGTCTGCAAATACAAGCATACATTTCGCGTAAATACGTATCATTTCGATGTTTTTTTAGGGATCGATATATAATTCTGTTTTAAAAAATTCCGCTTTGATAAATTCTGTTTTATAAAATTCTGGTTTTTAAACATAATTTTTATCATTAACTTATCCATCAATTGTCTACTCAGATAATGTAAATAATTACTTTTCGGTGCTGGATTCATTGTTATGTAATATTATGTACAATGGTGCGCTTGGACTTCACACACCTGAGGAAGCAAAAGTGGGCAGCGTTGCGGTTATTTTGATAGCCAAATTTAAGGTCAAAACAAAAAATATCTGTAACGAAACTTTAGCCAATATGCAGCAGTTATCTTAGATAGGACTTCTGTTAGTCGACCATTAGACGGAATCTCGAGCTGGAAAAGGCGAGAAATCATTTGGATGGCACTGTAGGCTAATTCTCAAATAGGAGAAATTTGGATGCAGTATAGCAGGAGTGACAGCAAATGATCTATTGGCAAAGGAGCGACACAAGCAACTCTTTAACGGATCCCAAACAACGGATAGAGCGAATCTCAGTCTGAATAGCAGCAACTGGTGAAGTTGACTTCTATCTGACCCAGTTGCTGACCGAGCATAGATATTTCCGGTCACACCAGTATAGTACGACGATATGCCCGAGTGCCCGGATTGTAATGGGAGAATGCAGAACATGTGTTTTCTGATGTCGTTGATTAGAGGAAGCTGAATAAAAACTGTCAAATAGTGATTACTGGTCTGCTGCTTGTAGCTTAGCAGCATAAACTTTGTTTAAGCTACGATGCCTTGACCGCGAGAGGAAAAACCAATAGAGGTTCATAACATTATAATTGGATGAAAAATGGAATAGATAAATAAAATAAATTAAAGGTCTGATCACGCTAACCCCATCCCGAAGTAATACCTAATGGTAATTTCGAAGGAGGAGGGTGGGGGGGGGGGGGGGGGGAGAATGGTTAATGAAAGGAAAGTGTTTGAAGCCGGTAATAATCCTGCACTAACATTCGCACGGGCAGATAGTGAATTACGAAGATTTTCTCCCACCCACAGGTAAACACACACACACACATCCAAACTCACTTTCACAAACACACACACACACACACACACACACACACACACACACACACACACACACACACACACACAAATACACGCAAACACTTACATAAACACACACACACACACACACACACACACACACACACACACACACACACACACACACACACATACACACACACACACACACACACAAACACACACACACACACAAATACACGCACACACTTACATAAACACACACACACACACACACACACACACACACACACACACACACACATACACACACCCGTGCGGAGTTGCTAGACCTCCCATCGAGGCGCGTCCCCGGGTGGCGGATAAGGGCAGCCCTCAACCGGTTCTCCGGTCGGGTCGGTGGGAAATAAAATACCACCCGCGGACCAAAACTAGTAAATAGGAGCGTCAATAGGAGCGTCTTAAAAGCTAACTAAATCCGGAAGCGTCTGCCCATAGTGGGCGGCTCCCTGGTCAGCGTCTGTACTCCAGGAGGGGCGGCTGTTTAAATACTTGACAGGAAGTATAAAATGTTAGGGGAAGGAACCCCGAATAATAAACCAATGATGTTCACGAAGTCGAAGGAAGAGTTTACGGTGCAGGCGGGCGGATCCCCAGTACCGGCTGTAGGGAGTGGGCAAGCAGGCTCCTTACGGTCGATATCCAGCAACTGCAATGTTACAACTGTGGCGAACTTGGCAGTCGTAACAGATATAAGTACAAGCGAAATGAAGGAGTTAAGCGGTCATGGAGAGAGTACTCTTACCGATCCTGGTACTTCAGGCGACCAGTTGGCTGAGGTAGAAGATAGTATGTCAAGGAGCACTGAACGACAGATTTTTGAAATGTTCAAAAGTAGTTCGAAAAGACAAAGATCACCAATAAGGAGAGCGAGAGAAAATATAGAATGTTCATTATCTATGCCATCATTGGTGGGTGAGAGTGCTACCCCTGGTACCACGGAAAACGAAGCAAGCTTACTAGTAAAACTAGGGGCGAAAATTGTGGAGCTCTCGGAATTTATAAAACCGAAGCAAATTGTGCATCATGACATCAAGAGGCTGGTCAGTGTTATCCGGTTAACCTACGAGTCGGCAATGAGCAGGAGAGTGAAGAGCCTTGGTTTACCCCCGAGTTGTCAGACAGGAGTAACCCTGTTTGATCCAGTAAGCGAAAGCTTTCCTCGCCAAATCAAATGGAGGGAAAAGAAAAAAAGGAAAAACGAGATAAGACTCCCATCCTACCGGCCGTAGGGACCCGCAACTACGGAAGCTGGAAGAGCCAAATATTCAAGGTGGTCACGAATGGCGCAAAGTAGAGAAGAAGAAGAAAGGCTCTACAAAAGGACATCAGCGAAAGAAGAAGGACGCGCTATTAGTAAATAAGGGTGCGGTTTCGTTTGCCGATATCCTAAAGAAGGTCAAGGTTGATCCTAGCTTAAACAGCCTAGGGGTGAAAGTAACGAGCATACGTCGGACGGCGAAAGGGGATCTCCTATTGGAATTGCAAACCATTGGAGAGCAGAAACAAACCTCATTGTTCCGTGATCAACTTAAGGAGGCGATCGGTGGTGAAATTGATGTGAAACCACTTTCTCGAGAAACAGTTATCCTGATTAAAGATATAGATGAGGTTACTACTGCTCAAGATGTGCTCATGGCACTGGAGAATCAGTTCCCCGAGGTGAAAAGTGTGTGCGTAGTTAAGCCCATTAGTAAGGCTTACCGCGGAACGCAGACGGCAGTAGTCAGGATACCAAGTAGTATGGTGAAGGGAATTATCTCAGTGGGAAAAGTCAAGGTCGGTTGGGTGATTTGTTGGATTCGAGAAAGAGTAGAACTGATGCGGTGCTATAAATGCTTCAATTATGGGCACCGAGCGATGAACTGTAGGAGTGTTGAGGATAGAGCTAAACTCTGCTGGAGGTGCGGGACTGAAGGACATGTGGTTAAGGACTGTAAGAACGAAACCAATGCATTCTTTGCACCAATAACGGTGGCGCGAATAATAAACACGGGATTGGAAGCTTTAAATGCCCAGCATGCAGGAGGCGTTGCAAAGGAAGCATTCATAAGAGTAGTACAAATAAATCTCAACCACTGTGAAGCTGCGCAGGTCCTTCTGCAGCAGATGGTAGTCGAGGTAGAGGGGGATGTCGCGATCATAAGCGAACAATATAGGAACATGCCCGATAACTGTATATGGGTTTCTGATGCATCGAATCGTGCTGCTATTTGGACTTGTGGCAGATTTTGCTTCTAAGAAGCGAATAATGGTGCGGAGTGTGGATTTGTTAGAGCAAAGGTCAATATAATCCACGTATACAGCTGTTACGCTCCCCCTAGTGCGTCGATTGAAGAATTCAAAGCATTCCTCGATCGGCTTACGAATGAGGTTCGGGATAGAGGTCCACTAATAATAGCTGGCGATTTTAATGCATGGGCTGTTGAATGGGGAAGTCGAGAAACCAACGGTAGAGGTACTGCCCTACTGGAGGCTTTTGCAAGTCTTCCATTGAGACTGGGCAACATGGGAGGTACTCCAACTTTCTGTAGAGGCAACGCTAGCTCAGTAATAGATATCACGTGTGTAAGTGGCTGTCTGGCAAACAGATTGGTATGGAACGTAAGTGACTGTTACACACACAGTGACCATAGAGCCATTGTGTTCGAGCTACAGAACCGGATCCCATGGCGGATATCAACCTCACGTAGCAGGAAACCTGCTGGTTGGAGATCGAATGCGTTCGATGAGAAGGTCTTCATCCTTATGATGGAACAGATGGTACTGACCAGAACCGCTTACTAGAGCGTGTGATGCAGCAATGCCTAGAAGGATAGTAAATAACCGCAGGAAACCTGTGTACTGGTGGAACGAAGAGATTGCGGAGCTGCGGAGAAGATGTCTCGGAGCAAGGAGGCAGTATCAGCGAGTTAGGCAACACGAAAATCCGGCTCTGTGGGAAAGGTATCGTGAAGCAAGGTCGGATCTAAAGCGAGCCATAAAAATAAGCAAGCGTACTTGTTTTCTTGATCTGTGCGAGGAAGTCGATCGGGATCCTTGGGGAAGACCCTACAAAATGGTCATGAAAAAGTTTGGAAATAGATATTCTAAATCCCCCACATGCGCGTCGATATTAGGCGGTATAATTAAGGAATTGTTTCCGCAACAAGCTGAAAATGCGTTGGAAGTAATATGCGATGAGGCGGATTACGTTCCTCCAGTGACAGCGGAGGAAGTCCTATTACCGTGCACCAGAGTAGGGAACAATAAAGCTCCCGGTTCGGACAACGTACCGAACGTGGCACTGAAGTCTGCAATTAGGGCATACACAAATGCCTTTACCGAAGTGTATGATGGGTGTTTGAGGGAAGGGATATTCCCGCGGAAATGGAAGGAACAGAAATTAGTTCTACTTCCAAAAGGAAAGAAAACATCTAGAGAGCCATCTTCCTATCGCCCGATCTGTCTATTGGACACGGCTGGTAAGATTCTGGAGAGAATCATGTGCGATCGGCTTCACCAGGCCATTGCTAGAGCAGGCGATTTATCAGAACCCCAATATCGTTTCCGCAAGGCTCGCTCCACATTGGATGCGATTAGGTATGTGGTAGGCATGGCGCAAGAGGCAGTATCTGGTTATAGATGGTTGCGAGGTGGCAAAAATATTGTGCCATAGTAACACTGGATGTGAAAAATGCCTTCAACACTGCTAACTGGAGCTGCATTCTGGGGGCACTAACTCGGATGGAGGTGCCAAAATACCTACTGAGAATGGTTGTAAGTTACTTCACGCAAAGGGTATTAAAGTACGATACCGATGAGGGTGGAAGCACATAGCCAGTAACTGGTGGAGTCCCCAAGGGTCAGTATTAGGTCCCACACTTTGGAACCTAATGTACGATGGCGTCCTTCGACTCCCCCTTCCAAGTGAAGCAAGAGTGGTTGGTTTTGCGGACGATATTGCAATAGTGGTCACAGTAAAATTCAGAGAGGAGATCGTCGAAATTTGCAACAGAACGGTCCGACTCGTCCAGCAATGGTTAACGTCCGTTGGCCTGCAGCTGGCTGAACATAAGACAGAGGCAGTTCTCATTTCTAGTGGGAAAGTAATGGAAAACATAACTCTGGAGGTTGGGGCACAAGAAATACTTTCACAGCCAAGTATTAGGTACCTGGGAGTAGTGATAGACTCCAGACTTTCGTACAAGGAGCAGATCGCTGCAGCGAGTGAAAAGGCGGGTAGAGTTAGCGCTGCATTGGCTAGAATAATGCCGAGCATGAGAGGGGCACGTCAAAGCAGAAGGGCCTTGCTTGCTAATGTTGTGACATCCATTTTAATGTATGGCTCACCAATCTGGGCGAACTCAATGGAGAAGGAGATGTACAGGAAAAAGATGGTGACTGTACAGAGATTGACAACATTGCGAGTAATATGTGCCTTCAGAACTGTGTCGGACGACGCTGCTTGTGTCCTTGCAGGGATGCCCCCTGTACACCTTTTGGCAAAAGAAAAGCAATCCACGTACCAACGACGTGATCAAGGAACGCGAGAAGATAACCGCAAGAGAGCGCGGAGTGAAACCGTGTCTGAGTGGCAGAGAAAATGGAGTGACTCAACCAAAGGGCGGTGGACCTATCGCCTGATCCCAGTGGTGGAAACCTAGTTAAACAGACGCCATGGCGAGGTAAATTACTACCTAACGCAATTCCTTACGGGACATGGCTGCTTTAGAGCGTACCTTTACAGGTTCAAGTGCGATGATTCACCCAATTGTCCAATGTGTGCGGGCATCTTTGAGACCGCTGAACATGTGCTGTTTGGGTGTCCACGATTCAGAGTGGAAAGGGAAAGCATTGGTGCCCTTCTAACGCCGGATAATATAGTAGAATATATGTTGGATTCAGGAGATGGCTGGGAGGCCGTGAGTAGAGCAGTTGTGAAAATTGCGACTGAAATGAGACGCCTCGAAAGAGACAGAAGTGCTAGGAGAGCGAACAACTAACTTTAGCCGAATAGGGGCAGCGTAAGCTGAGCTTTCCTCATGAAGTAATACCTGAAGGTGGTTCCATGGGGCCGAGCGGCATAGAGTACCGGTGGTGGGGTTTAGTCGGTGGAAATCCGACACATGTCCATATGTTTAATATGGGAGGTCTTTGAAAGATTTCCCACCACCGTTAAAAAAAAAAATAAAAAAAATAAAAAATAAAAAACACACACACACACACACACATACACGCACACACATATCTACATACACATCACGAAACCATAGATTTTATAATTCTTCAAAAAATTAATTCTGCATTTAATTCTTTTGCGACAATAATGCTAAAAAATGTATCAAGGGCTAGAGGCGGGTCAACAAGATTCAGAACAGACGTCCAGTCTGCCTACTCGACGAGTTCATTTAAAAGTACCATGTTAACTTTTTTTTCTACAATAACAATTAGTACGGGATGTCAAAACTATATCAAATTTGCATAATAATATCTCAATGAAGTGATGATCAGAAATCTTAAGATGGCTTGAGGCATGAAATACGTCAGATCTCAACTTGAATACGCTGTCAACGTCTGGCGTCCTTTTTATGACGAACCTATCCGAAAAATCGAGATTGTCCAAAAAAAGGTTATACGGTATATAACGTGGAAAGATAGATGGGATTACGACCTTGACTTACCGCACCACGTTAACCTGAAGCGATTACCATCAAATACTACTGGATGTAAAACCTATCAAATGACAATATTAGCAAATAGACGCGAGCTTTTAAAATTGATCAAATCGATGCACCATCTATACTGGAATCAATTAAAATAAAGGCACCGAGTAGGAATTTAAGAGATTATGAATTCATGAGTTCCTTCATCTGAATAAACACAGAACAAACTATGATGACAATAAACCGGTAAACATGATGTCGAAAAGTTTTAATAAAATCGACCATATATGTTCAACTTTTACTTAAGTAGAGGTACATGCTTTAAACGTAAAAATATTTGTATTTCAATTTTAATTCTTTTTTATTTTTAATTTAATTTCTATTCTACCCTGTTCAATATTGTGAATAAATTCATGTCAAATTTGTAGACTTTTTGGATTATGATGTTATCACTCGAGTAGGAACATTAACCAATGATTCAAGTCCAAAAGTCGTCATAAGAAACAATAAAAAGATTTTTTTTATTGATATTGCCAATAAAACTTGAAATTTCGTGCAAAAATACGTTTATTGGAGCATCATAAAACCTATAAATACACAAAATCACATAAATATCAATTGATAAACTTCAATCAACCCTAATGATATCGCACGAAGTTAAGTTAAAGGCAAATAGTGAACAACACAAATGAGTATCAAAATAAACACAGACCCCACGTGACCTATACGCATCATTACAAGCACCAAATAACATGTAACCGTTTAGATTATAAGAAGATAATTCATTACTATTGACCCAAATTTCACTCAAAAATATAAAAGATGGTTTATTCTTATACACATTAACATTGGCTACCAAAACATAAAAATTCTTCGATGGCTACGAATATTCTGATGGATAATTAAAATATCAGAACCCATAGAGCAAACATTAATAATAAAATTGCTAAAAGATAACTGATTAGTGGCAGTATGTACACACAAAAAAATATTGCGGTGTGAATGGTATTTTATCCGAAAAAAACTTTATTTTTTATCCAATAGTACCATATTAACTCCGCAAGATCGGGTACAAATTTTAAAATATCCAAAAGGATCGAACAGTATACTTTTGCACCGTTCGGAGTAAACGCAAAAGTTGTCAACAGCGGATTTTTTTAAAAGGTACTTCCCAGAGATTATTTTCGTTCTATCGGAGTAAATATTTACACCGTTTGGAGTTTTCGTGAAAAAGTAAAATTGTAAGAGATTTTGGCTGTATTAGTTAAATTCGCTAAAGCAACCTGCATATTCCTTCTGTATAATAGAATTTAAATTGTGGTACAATCAGTCTAGTCGCAGCGGCCTGATGAGAAGATTCAATTCTCTTACAATCTTCGGAACATATTAAAATCATATATGTATGTACATTAAAATAAAATACCAATGGGATAAAAACCATACACTCAAAAAATGTGCGGTGTTAATTGGTTTTTTATCCGAAAAAGTATTTTATTTTTCTCCAACTGAATATATTTTATAAAATTAAATACGCATCAACGGATAAATATTTTTATCTATCCGAAAAGATAAATTTTTATAAAAACTCCTTTTGGATTTAATAAAATGCACCTCTAGATGTTTTCCTAAAGATGAATGTTCCTGTTTGGGTTTTATGCGGTGTAAAAGTTTTTATCCAAATGTATTTTATGCCATTTTTATTATAATATCCGATTGGATTCAAATTATAAATATCCGATCGGTGGAACACTATGTAACACCGATTCGGTGTTGTTGTGACCTTTTATTTTTTTGTGTGTATAAGCATTAAATAACTAAATAAAAATTGGTAATTCAAAACGAGAATAAAACTAAAATGTCTCAAACTAATAAAAAATAAGCTATACATAGCCAAAATATTTAAAATAGTAATCAGATATAAATAATTAAAACTATACTTTTAAATACTAAAAAGTACTAATACTAAACTGAAATAATTTATGACCCGAATAAACATTTTCATTATAACAGACAGGTAAGATTTCATGATCTTTACATGTGGTTTGAACGTGAGCCAAACCAAATTTATAGAATGTAAACCGGTTTAGAACCTGAAACAACTTTTCAGGAGCCAAAGCAGTAAATGAACTTGAAGTTAGAAATGTGTTGTCTTGTGCTAAATAAATTACTAACAATATACTACTAACAAATTTACTAGTTATCAACAACTACTTAGGAGTCTACCGAAACTTGCCTTTAGGCTTGATCGTACATATGAAATCAATCAATCAATTTGTAGGAAAATACCGCGTATAACACGCTATAGTAATTGTCGCACTTGAAGGGTTCCCCTACTCACGCGGCAACGGACAAAGTAATACTTTGCGCTCTTGATTACAGAAATTTTTCCTTTTTATCACTCATGTTAGGCAAAAATTATTTTTCGTAGGTTTTTGCAATTTTAAAACATACTCGTTACAATATTGTGATACAACCAATATTTACGATTGGGAAGACACAACATAATACTTTGCCAAACTTATAATTGAGACACTTTTTTCTTAGTTTTATTTGTAATATTTTATTATATATTATGTACTTAATATATGCTGTGGTTGTACTCTAATGACGATTTTTCCTTATACATATCTAATTTGGCTCCTTTCTTAATATAAACTCTACAATCCTGTGCAAAAAATGGCTGACGCTATTCGAGAGAAGGGTCATGCGAGTGATATTTGGCCCTAAACCCGACGATGATGCACATACCGAGTTTCGCATAATCGCGTAATCAAGGATTTAATACGAAATACCGAGCTCAGTGATGCACTGCTTGCTGATCTCGATCGAATAATGCAGCAATTCCTGAGAAGATATGCATAGAGGTTGTCGGTAGCGACGATGGCTTTTCGGCGTAGAGAACGATTAAGTATCTTCTGGGTAAAATTTGCACTTAATTTCAATATGCACGTTTTCTATGTTCTCGACTATTTTATTTTGGGATTATCAATGTTACTATGATATTGATAACCCAAGAATAAATACATACTCAATAACACATAATTGCTAGAATATATGCCGGATGATAGTTTCAGATACGAACAGTGTGTTAATCAAAGAAATTTTGTTACTTTACTTTTATTCGCCTGTTAATGCTTATCTGTTCCGCATTCAAAACATAAATTTGAAACAAAATTTTTAACCGCAATCAGTTTAACCAAAAGATTATTAAGGCGTAGATTGTACGCACTAAACATCTGTTCTTCAATTAAAAGCGAATAAACCAATAATAATTTAAATTTTTTGTTTTCTTAAGATAACGTTTATATGTACATAACAAAATAACATTGGAGATCAATAATATACACGGAGAACAGCTGAATGAAAGTAAATTGTTGTGCGGTATTTGTGTTTGTAATTTTAATGCCAATGATTCGAATTTTTTAGTCTAAGCACATACAAAATACGTATGTAAAATGTTGTTGAAATAAAAATCTCAATACGTATACCAAAGTCATGTTCAATTATTTGATATTAGTAACTTCAACGACGTTATCACTTGAATAATATTTCCAATTGCTTTTGCCTAAGGATCCGGGTATATTGATATGCGCATTACATTCTTAATATCGTATATTTTGTGTAGCAAGTGGCTTGCCAACTTGTTTTTACTCGTCAGTGTTGCATTGTAACAACCGCTTCATCGCAAGCTTTTTGGCCGAAAATATTGGTTAAGATTTGTTGTAGAAAAACCTTATAGCGCTGCATGAGACTAGACTAATAGCTACTGATTAACTGTCTGTCACAGCAATAATATTGATAAAGACAATAAAGAAGCCTGATCAACTCACAGACGAATATCCCAGCACCATCGGCCCAAACTTTTTGCATTGTAATTCTAATAACACCGGAACGCGCACTAACGAGCTAGCTTTACTCTACAACTTGGTGGTTGTAAGCAAATATTTCTGATATATACATAGGCATATTCACAAAACCTCTTGGAAACCATACATCTAAAAAAGAAAAATTGACGCGCCGTCTATTAAAATGAATACTCACATGCACAGTTATCATTCTTCACTTGACTTCAGAAAACGCACAAAAGTGTAAACAATTAACACCATTTGTTTGTTTGGGTTGGTGTATTTGCGTGGTTCGCATTGACGATTACAGAATAACATGATTAGTAATGCTTGTTTTCGAAAAAAATTATGTCCAAAGCGTTTTTATTCTTTTTGCGATTATTAAATATAAATGATCAAAACAAAACCATTTCACAGATTATACAAAATGAATTAAAAATCCAATAAAATAATTTAATTGTATATTTAAAAATAACGTTATTGAAATAATAACACAATGGTTATCTGCTGCACGTACCTATAATTGCACTGGTGTATGTTTGTTTCTAGATTGATCAGATTGTGCAAACAAGCTTACCTTGATCATGAATTCAATTGCATTATGAATATTAATTGAAGAGCTTTACAATTTTTTGAACAAATATGTTTGCGTTATAATACTTTTCGCTGTTGTGCCAAATTCCATCAAAGTAAACATTTAATCGAAAATGTTAAGTTTTTGTCTGCATGTTACTGTGTAGGATTAGGTAAACTAAACAGTAGAAACATAATACGTAAGTACTATATGTAGGTGATATAATTTTTTGATCAAAATTTAAGAATGAAATAACAAACATACATATGTGCCAGAATAGTAGGCTGCGGAAATAAAAACAATTTTAAAGTAAACCAAAACAAAAATAGAATCGACATACTCGTACATACATAGTTAATAAAAACAGTCTACAGCCATTTGGCCGGTATCATTTTTCAAAATTAACATTAAGTGTTAAATTAATTATTTATAAAAATCTAATTAAAATTGTTTTTTAATTAATACGCTCTTGGAAACTGTTTAAATTTAACGAAATAAAAAAAATGAGCGGTTGTTATTGCTCGGAAACTACATGTATGTCACATTCACAGCAATTATTCGCAATCAACATTCAAATGAAAGTTTACATTAAATATTGTATTGGGTTGTCCAAATGAGACGCCAGAATATAAAAAATAATTTTGCAAAGACGCCATGTTTGTTTTCTGTCATTTCATGTTAGTTTGTTAGTTGAAAGTTTGTGGCCTCTAAAAAATAAAAATAAAATACATACGAAATCAGCAATAGTGGTCAAGCCCCATCCAACGGTAAGCGCATTATTTGCACCAGTCATAGTGACAACACTTATCAACCAAATACTTAATAACGTCAGCCGCCTGATTGAGGCCCACAAATTAAGTAACAGCCGCCAAATTATAGCCAAAAATTAAGTCCGGAGAACAAGAAGTCCGAATCCAGCCAACGCAAAGAAAGAAAATATAAAATAATAATAGAAAAAGAAACTGTAAGTACCATTTAACTTGGTTTTTTACCGCAGTCATCAGTTCTCACACGTTTAACTTCAAAGCAAATACACACATCAAAAGTGTACAAGGAACACATGGTTTTTAGGTTGGCATTCCCTTGAATTTGGTTCGATTTTGGTTTTGTTTTTTGTTTCAAGAAGATACATCGATTGCACATACAACGGCGGAGGAATTTTTAGGAATAACGGTAAAAACGATGAGTTTATTATTATAATGATAGAGAAAGACCAATTTAAGAATTTTGAACAATTCAGAATTTTTTTTATTTCATTTGATTCCATTTTATTGTTGTTTCCTAATAAATGGTGTTCCCTCCTCTTGCATTTAGGACAGATTGACATCTTCTGGACATGGAGCTAATCAACGTAGCGAGGCTGTCTTGTGGAATTTGTCTCCAGTGATCTTGAAGGAGACTGCATAGTTACACCCGCGTTGTTATTGATGCTAATTGTGGCAGTATGCTTCGTTGAAGTTGATCCCATGCGTGTTCAGTCGGATTTAGGTGCGGGGATTGTGCTGGCCATGGTAACATTTGGATTTCCTGTGCTTCCAACTAGCCTGTTGTGATTCTTGCTGTATGTGGCCTGGATTAAGACGAATTCTGATCCGGTTTGTGATGATAATGGAAGCACAATAGGTTCCAGTATCCCTTTGATGTAACTGGCTGCCGATAAGTTACCTTCTGGAAAAACAAGATCAGTTCTTTTACCAGTCATAATTCCAGCCCATACCATAACAGTACCTCCACTGTATCTGTGCACTTCTTGTACATTTTGTAGCCTCTTGACGTTACCAGGCTGTCTCCATATTCTTGTTTTCCTAGTATCTGGGTGAAATCCGAATCTTGACTCATCAGTGAACAAACCTTTGGACCATTCTATGATTTTGACACCAATCATTTCTAAGCTCTCGATTTCCATGTCGAATCGGTGGACATCTCAACGGGCGACGAGCTTGTTTTCGTGTAGTCTATTCCTGATTGTTTGATCACTATTATAAATATTTTCATTAGTCCACAAGCGTGACTGTAATTGTCGGGCAGTTAAAGTTGGCTCCCGGCGGACTTGCAGTTGAATATGACGGTCCTATGCTGAAGTTATAACTCTTTTTCGACCTGGACGCTGCACGTACAGACTCCCAGTCATACATTGCCATTGCCATAACCTGCATGTAACGCTCACTTCGAAGCATTCCTACTGTTTCGTCCATTTCACTATGAGTTAGATTATGGCGTGTATTACTGTACTCAATATTTCTACACAAAATTTTAAATTTCAATATTTTAAAACCTCTCTTTTAGGAGTTAAAACTGAATAAAGTCTGAGATAACAATTCAACTAAAAACAAATTTTTCGGTAAAACAATAACCGGTTTTACCGTTATCCCTGAAATTTTTTGATGTTGACACTAGGTAAAGTGAGTTCAGTGTCATTTCTAATCAAATTGAAGTACTTGCATTCCAATACAAAAAAAATGTTAATGAACGTTACAGGTAATTATTAATTTAACTAAGAAAAATTAGAAAGAATATGAAACAAAGTTAATTTAACGTGTAATTAAAAGTGTCGGTTATATAAATTTTATTGTGTAAGTTTAATAATTTATAAAACAGAACTACAAATTAGAGTTGGAAAAATGAAAAACGTCTTCTAAAATTGGCGCCATTTTATTCAAAATCTTATTTTTTTTTTTTTTGTTTTCATGTTTTAAATTATAATGTTGCGATATTGAGTTAACCAGTGTGTTGAAGTTAGAAAATCATAAACTTAAAACATATGTAAACACATCGAATCAATATGACCGGTCGCAATACAACATCAACAGAAAGTGATAACAACAGCTTCAATATATCGTTGTGCGATATTTTAGAGTATTTTGGAGATGCTAAAAGGCCTATCCGTGCCGGGGAGGATATCGTAAATGCGGGTTGGATTTATGCTTTGGGTACCGCTCCCCCTCCAAATACAGAAAAGGTAATCGGGTTAGTGATTCAAACTTCTGCAATGACAAACCACACACATGAAGTTAAATTGTTAAATTTGGCGGAACCCAGAACAAACTGGAAATGCATGTGTACCAGTAAGGCAGGCGCAGGAGAAAAGTGCACATTCAACTTAATCATAATTTTTATTTTTAGAGAGCCTCAACTTGAGAGCGTAAGCTGTACTGAGCTGAAGCAAAAATGGGGTAAATCTGCAAAATATGTTTCAAGCAAATATAATGCTGTGACTGTTCAAAACATGTGTCATGTGATTCACAGGGGTGCTTGTTGACAGCCTCCTCGTGGCGCATCCTGGGCAATGTGCTGTAGATCGAACGGTTGTGGTATCCAATCCCTACGTAGTAGAGAAACAGTATAGCAGATAGTCAACAAAAAGATGAAATGTCGGGTGTAAACAATAATGTACTCCAGGTGGGTCAGAACTTAGATTCTAAATCCCGCCCCGGTTTACCGGGCTGCTCCACGGATTCTGGAGGGAGCAACACGACATTGCAAGGGAAATTGTCGGTAGGCAACCAGGCTGACCCTTTTCCTAGTACTACTGGAAGCACGGAACAAAAAATAAATGTATGGCCCTTTGGTGGAAGAAGTACGGCACTTCAGAGAACACCACCGTCAACTCCACCATCAGGGAGCACCACACTGTTCAGTGAATCTAACAATGAGAAGGAAAATACCTCTCCTATGAAGCAATCAGTAGTCAATCAAACTTCTGAAGTCGTGCAAAGTGCACAAACTGATACAATAAACAACGCGGATTTAATAAGTAAATTTGAGCAAATGGAGAAGTTAATCGCGCAGCTAAACAATGAAGTTGTCGTGCTAAAGAAAGAAAACATTATGCTAAAGGAAACAGTAAATAGAAGTAACAACGCAGGAAGCTCAGTATTAATGAACAACCAATTTCAAGTACTCAGAGAACAAGAAGAATACCACACTGATGAAGATGAGCTTGAAAGAGAAACAAGCTGGATACTACAGAGAGCCAGGAGAGCAAATAAGAAACCAAGAAAAGAATCCAATCCAATTAAGAGGAAAGCTGAATCATCACCAGAAGTTGAACCAATTCAAACTCACTCTAAAACTACCAATGCAATTACTGCACCTAAAGTGCATGAGCCAGAAAAGAAGAAACATGTCCCACCCCCGATCAATATTCTAGGAATATCAAATTACGGTAGTATTCAGAAATTGATGAAAGAAGTAGTACGAAATGACTACAAAGTAATATCGCTCAATAATAATATATGGAAAATTAATACAACAGAGCCTGACGACTATAAAGCTCTAGCTAACAAATTAAATGCTGATGGTCTCCAGTGGTACACCTACGAGGATAAAAATGATCGATCAATTAAAGTAATGGCACGAGGTCTACACCCAACTTGCTCAAAAGATGAAATCATTAAGGACCTGCAAAGCAAAGGCCTGAAAATAGTTGATGCAGTCAACATCATTAGAAAAGAGAGAAGAGATAACAGGGAGGGAAATGTTGAAATCAACAGAAGAGGTCTCCCACTTTTTATGCTAACCTTCGACAACCAAGAAAAAATAGAAAGTATCTATAATATTAGGGCTATCCTTAACCTCAGAGTTAAAATAGAAACACCGAGAAAGGTCACTCGACTAATACCACAATGCAAAAACTGTCAAGATTATAATCATACACAGAAGTACTGCCATCGAGAAGCAAGATGTGTTAAATGTGCAGGAAAACACGCAGGAAATGATTGCATAGTTCCCCGAAATACAACACCGAAGTGTATAAACTGTAATGGCCAGCATCCGGCAAATTACAGAGGATGTGAAGTTGCAGTAGAACTACAAAAAATGAGAGATAAATCACGCAAACCAGTTGCATCAAGAAATGTACAATCTATAAAAAAAACCACGGAGCCAAAATGGTTGACTCCTAATCCTAACGCACAAAGAGAGCCAGTAAATGAAAATGTTACTTATGCACAAGTAGTTCAGCAAACAGAGCAGAAACAGCTCAAAGTGGATCTTGTTTTACAGGACATACTGAGAAATCTAGAGAACCTCAACAAAAGACTTTCTTCACAGGAAATGAGCCTGCAGAACGCGCTAGAAGAAATGAAATCACAAACTAGTTTCAATAAAAAAATTGAAGGAAACTTTGATCGAGTGTATCAAAATATAAATTATATAAAATCGAATTATAAAATAAAGAAATGAATAAAACATTACGAATTGTAACCTGGAATGCAAATGGGCTATTGCATCACATTCAAGAACTAGATATATTTTTAAACATGTATAATATAGATATATGTCTTATATCAGAAACACATTTCACTAAAACTTCATTCTGTAAAATAAAAGGATATTATTGCTATCATGCATTACATCCAGAGAACAAAGCTAGAGGTGGATCAGCTATTCTGATAAAAGATCATATACAGCATAACGAAGAACTTAAAATTGAGAAGCTTTCCATGCAAGTCACAACAATCAAAATACAATTGAACATTAATAAAACTTGTAGTATCTCAGCAATCTACTGCCCCCCAAGATACAATCTCAAACAAGGAGATTATACTAATCTTCTCAAAATACTAGGAAGTGTCTTTTTAATTGGAGGTGACTTTAATGCAAAAAATACCTATTGGGGATCACGGTTAACGACCACTAAAGGAAAAGAACTTTTCGCAGCAGGCAAACAACTAAAATGTGAATTTCACTCAGGCGGTACACCAACCTATTGGCCCTCGGATATCAGTAAGACTCCAGATCTTATAGACTTCTTTATTACAAGAGGAATTTCAGATAATTATACCCATATAGAGAACAGTGAAAGTCTATCATCAGATCATTCACCAGTTATTATGACACTTAGCCAAACAATTATTATTTATTATTATTATTATTAGTTGAGGGCCATGTGGGCGTTCAAGCCACCCCGCACTGCGACCTAAAAGATCTTTTGTGCATGGACCCTACTTAATGAGCCGTCCAGTCAATATTCAGGCTCTTAATGAACCTGACAATACTGACGGCCGGTATATGGTGCATACCATCCGGGCTCATTACTCTCCCTCCTAGATGTTGTAACCTTTTGCAGAAAATGGCTGGGCAATGGCACAGAACATGTTCCGCTGATTCCGCTTCCATGTCACAGAAGCGACATCTATCCGTCGGACTTAGGCCCATTTTCTTAAGGTGATACCTTAAGGGGATGTGACCTGTGAGGAAGCCGGTAAGCAGCCTCAACTCAGGTTTCCTAAGTACGAGACATTCCTTGGCCCTGGCCGACGAAGGTGAAATAAATTCCTTCGCCTGTCGCAAACCTGGAATTCCGCGCCAGTAAGAGGACTTTTGCACATCCTCCCAGCGTTTAACTGCTGCCCTAAGGTGCCCCTTAGAGACGCCGCAGAAGGGCTCTGGTCCAATTAATGGAAAGGCAGATCCCTCGCGGGCGAGGACATCAGCTGCCTCGTTTCCCACAATTCCAGTGTGCCCTGGCACCCAAACAAGTGTTACCTTATTTGAGCTTGCCAGCGATTTAATAACCTTCAGACAATCCCATACCAGCCTTGACTCAATGGTAAAAGACCTAAGAGCCTTTAAGGCCGATTGGCTGTCTGATACGATATAAACCTTTGCGTCGTTTAGGCCTTTAGAAATGCCTATCCTAGCACAAAGTTCTATAGCATGCACTTCTGCTTGAAAGACGGTTGCATTGGTACCCAAGGACTTCGAGAGTGATACTCCACTCCCATGTATTCCTACCCCCGCCCCATCTTCCGTTTTTGATCCATCTGTATACCACACCAATGACCCTCGCTCAAAGGATGGTCCCCCTGTACTCCACTCCTCCCGGTCAGGTAATCTAACACAAAAGGGTTTGTGGAAATCCAGTTTGGCTGGCATACAGTCGGAAGGCATTCCTATAGTGGGATCTGTCTGAAACTCCTTAAGGATCTCCAGATGGCCCACCATATTGCCTGGTTTGATGTTACCCTCCGCCTGCATCTTAAGGGCCATATTAACAGCATCCTTTTTTACATGCAGATGCAATGGAGTTAGTCCTAGGAGTGTCTCCATTGCTGCGGTCGGACATGTTTTCATTGAGCCCGTAACCCCAATGCAGGCCATACGCTGAACCTTATTCAATAAAGTTTGCGCTGTCCTTTGTTGAGTTTTAGGCCACCACACTAACGATGCGTAAGTGATCATAGGCCTAATAATTGTTAGAAATGACCAGTAGATCATTTTTGGTTGTAGTCCCCAAGTACGTCCATAGAGTCTCTGACAGGCCCAAAAAGCCTTAGTGGCTCTATTATGAATTTTTTGTATATGTTGTTCCCAGTTCAGTTTATTATCCAGGATAACCCCTAGATATTTAACCTCTTTGGAAAAGGCAACAATAGTACCGTTTAACGAGGGAGCTACAAGCGAGAGCTTTCTCCTCCTCGTAAAAGGGACAATGACAGTTTTGTTTGGATTGACACTAAGTCCTTCGTTGTTACACCACTGCCATATCAAGTTGAGTGCATTTTGCATGAGATCAGAGATGATATCATCAAACCTGCCTCTAATCACGATAGCCACGTCATCCGCATAGCCCTGGACATCAAACCCATGGCTATTCAGGAGGACCAGCAGTCTATCAATAACCAATGACCATAAAAGAGGAGACAGTACACCTCCTTGGGGACAGCCCTTTACGGCCCTGATGGTTACTGACTCGCCACCTAGTGTGGCTGTAATATCGCGATATTTCAGCATGGAGCGGATCCACCTAGTTGTAGACGGCGGAACCCCCTTCTCCGTAGCTGCCCTCTCTATTGAACCATAGGAGGTATTGTCAAATGCCCCCTCAATGTCCACAAAGGCACACAGGGCAATTTCCTTAAAAGCCACCGCTCTTTCAATCTTCGTGACTAGACCACTAAGAGCCATCACAGTGGATTTGCCAGCTTGATAAGCAAACTGGTTCCGATGCAGTGGGTTATTTACAAGGATTTCATTTCTTATTTGATTATCCAGGATTTTTTCCATCGTCTTCAATAGAAACGATGTTAGGCTAATTGGCCGATAAGCCTTGGGCTGGGTGTCCAGACGACCCCCTCCCTTTGGTATAAAGACCACATTTACTTTCCTCCATAGTTTCGGAATATAGTTAAAAGCATAACTTGCCCGAAACAACTGGACCAAGCTGGGGAGTATTTCCTCAATACCTCTTTGAAGTAAAGCCGGAAAGATACCATCCCCTCCAGCAGATTTGAACGGTTTGAAAGAGCCAATAGCCCATCTCACCTTGCTGGGTGTGAACATTTTTCCAGAGAGGCTCCAGATCCTACTGTGGGGTGAATAGTCTACCTCACTTGAAGGGTCATGCGGGTCCTCCTGGGTACCTACCACTATTGAGTCCGGAAAGTGGGTACCTAATAGTAACTCCAGGGTTTCCTTCCGGTTTTCAGTGAACATCCCGTTTTGCTTCTGAAGAAGCCCCAAACCATTTGAGTGATCTCTAGCAAGGACTTTCTGGAGACGAGCTGCAGAGGGTAATTCAATAATTCCCTCACAGAAGTTTCTCCAGGTAGCCCTTTTGGATCTTCTTAATTCCAGATTGTATTCCGTTAAGGCCATCCTATACTCGCCCCATTCCCCGGTGCGTTTAGCCTTATTGAACAACCTTCTAGATTTTTTCCTCAGCTTACTCAGCGCCCCGTTCCACCAAGGGACCAACTTAATGGACTCTCTTCGCTTAACTGGGCAGCTGTTTTCGTAAGCCGAGTGTATAGAATTATGCAGCTGGTTTGAACAGAATTCCAAGCCCTCTGGAGACTCTATGTTCCCCATTACCGAGGGCATTTCTGATTCGAGTGAGACTCTATAAGAGTCCCAATCGGTCAGTTTTGGAATTCTTATCTCCTGCCGCTGCATGGCCTCGGCCGCCAAATCGAATCTGATGTGCAAGTGATCCGATAAGGAGGCCTCTTCAGACACATGCCAATTTTTAACAAAATGACTAAAATGCGGACTAGCGAGGGTCAAATCTAGGACCTCCTGCCGAATCGCATTTATGAAAGTAGGTTTCCTTCCCCTATTGACAATATCTACATTATTAGTAATTATATACTCAAAAAGGTACTCACCCCTATTATTGATGTTTGTGCTGCCCCACACCGTGTGGTGCGCATTTGCATCGCATCCTATTAGGTAAGCCAGCCCATTGCGCTGGCAATGAGCTATGAGCCGCCTAACTTCAAGAGGAGGTATCGTTTCCGAGTCTCCAGGAAAGTAGGCGGAGGCCATTATAGCCTCCTGTTTCCCTCTTTCACCCAGAACCTCCACCATTACCGCCACTAAGTCCCTGGAGATGAACTCTGAAATGGGAATAAAATTAATTTGCGAGCTGGCCAAAATGGCCGCCCTTGGACTCTCAGTTCCATTACAATAAATCAACTTACCCATTTGTTTTGGTATACCTTTAATTTGGTTACCTATTACCCATGGCTCCTGTATTAGAGCCATGCCAATTTTCTGGCAGATAAACCTACGACAAAGGACGTCCGAAGACGCCTTTGCATGATGCAGGTTTATCTGTAGGCAGGTTAAGTGTGCCATCACTGCAGCGACGTCTGCTGAAGGCCTGCATTAGCCTCCTTGCTCGCACCGCCATTGCCAGATGGCGAATCCATGTCCTCCATCTTGCTGCTGTTGTCCACAGCTGACTGAGAGCCACCAGGCTTCACCAGTGGCTTGCGCGGGGTGACCCCTCGCGGGGCCATTCCCCGTACAACCGCTGACGCCTTCCTCTCCCTTTCCCTCCTTCTCCTCGCCTGTCTCCTGGAAAGGGCCGCCACACCAGTGGTTTTAACCACAGGTGTGGCCCCGATAGCCGCCACAGGTGCGGCCTCGATCGCCTTCACAGGTGCAGCCACGATGTCCTCCACAGGCTTGACCACTTGGGGCCCGCCCCTGGAACCTAGCTTTCCACCACCCTGGCCCCCCTTGGGGTGCAGTTGGACAATCCCAAACTTAAAATTGATTTTGAAGTCAATTTGTTTGAGCTTCTCAACCGATGAGTGGTCCATGGAGAACGTGCAAAAAGCTGAAGTGCCTTTCGCCTCTCTCCTGACCACTCTCCAGTTGATCGCCTGCATGCCCTCGTTTTGGCTTCTGATAAAACCCAGAAGCTTATCCGTGGGCAATTCGGCACTGTTTGGGAAGGTACCAAACACGATCCTAGCTCGAGGCAGGTTTCCCGCCTCAGCTACAATCAGCTCTGCACCTTCCCATGGCTTAATAGTGCCTATGGTCTCCCTGAGCCACTGTACAGTGGCCCGGTCGGCACAGGTCACTACCAGCCAACCAAGCCGAAGCTGACTGCCAAGGAACTTAGGTTTAAGCTCCTTGGCCTCCTGCTCCAGCACCTTATCCAAGATTCCCTCCTGGACAGCTTTAAGCTGCTCTCCAGTGAGGGCAACCTCAGGAAAGCCAGAGGGTAAGATCCCAATGCTCTCTGATTCCGCAGCCTGCCTGAAGGTAACTCCAGGCCGGACCGCAGAACCCGAGGCCACCAGGACATGTTCTTCCCCCCTGGCCTTTTTTTGTGCCGGTGAAGTGCCGTCCTCCGAGCGGTCCCTCTTTGGCGGTTGGTCCATCGTAGGAGCGCAAGTCTCCTTCCGTGGCCGCACCGCCAGAAGCCTTGTCTCGCTACCGGGCGCTTTGCCCTCAGCCAGAAGCTTCCTGTACCGCTTTTTCGCAGCCCCACACATTTTTTTCACATGAGGAGCCGCAGCAGGTTTGATGATGTCAACCTGCTCCTTCCGACACTCCCCGACGTCCGCACTTTCCCCTGTTTCCACAGAGGAGATCCCCCCACTTACGGGGGCCAGTTCCTCATCTCCTGAGGTTACCATATCGGAATTGAGATTTAAGTTCTCAATCTCCGAACGGATTTCCCCATCCGATGTGTCAACCATTGAGGATTCCACAGCGGAGAGAGGACCTGAGCCCTCGAAAGCCACCGCAGAATCCTCGCTGGTCCGTGACGCTTTAGGAGCGTTACCATCCTTATCATAATTTTTTATTTTTTTAGGCATTTTATTCCCACGAGTATTTGGGAAATGAAGGTCACCTGTGGGACACCCAGCTACCACAGGAAGGCTAAATAAAACTGGAGGGCGCCTGGTATCCAGAGTCCGCATATTTGGGACTGATTAACCTATCAGTCATTCATCCATCGGCATATGCTGTTCCACCTTAGATTAGGGTTTTTTGTTAAGGTTTTCTCCTTTAGCGCCGTACTTTGGCCTGAGTCAACTAGAACAAAACTGTAATAGACGACATCAGTTACCGACGATTGCCACGTGGAGGCAGTACGTACACCTGCGAATTGTGGCAAGGTTACCCCTACCACAATCGTACTCATCCCGCCAGCTGCCTGAAACATGACCAGAACAGCTCACGTGAAGAGCACCCTACTGAAGGTTACGGAGCTGATCTAATCAGCTGATCCCCCCACCAGCAGACGCCAAATCGTCAAACAATTATTATGAAACAGAGCAACCCGAAATTAACGAGCTTCAAAACCAATTGGGATCTCTTCCAAACACGGTTAACAGAAAGAATTAATCTGCAGAACCCAATTCAGGGATCAGTCCAATTAGAAGAAGAACTAGATAATCTCATCTATAATATCCAAAGTGCTGCGTGGGAAAGCACTCCTAATAACAATCATGAATTGAAGCGCAATGCTAGCTATCCGGAGGAAGTAAGGGAACTACTTAAAATCAAAAGAAAAGCACGGAAGAATTGGCAAAAACATCGAAACCCGGAAAATAAGAGGGTATTTAATCACTTGTGTAACAAATTAAAATATCTAATAAAAGATATTAAAAATCAATCAGTTAATAAATACCTCAGCACTCTAACTGGGCAAAAAGATACTGATTACTCATTATGGAAAGCAACTAAGAATCTTAAAAGACCCAAACTTCAGGTTCCTCCAATTAAAGATAAAGACAATTGGGCTCGAAATGCTAAACAAAAAGCTGATTTGTTTGCAAATCATCTTGAAGAAACATTTCAACCTTACCCAAAACAAACGGAAGAGGAAAATATTACCCCGATAAATAAACAGGATGAAATAAAAATTACACCAATAACATTGAAAGAACTAAAATGGGAAATCAAGAATAATCTGAATGCGTATAAGGCCCCAGGATATGATCTTATAACGGGTCAGATAATAAAAGTGTTACCGGAGAAAGCATTGAGGAAACTAATGCATATAATTAATGCAGCATTTCGACTAAGATATGTACCAAGACAATGGAAAGTTGCAGAAGTAATTATGATACTTAAGCCGAACAAACCTCCGAACGATAAAGCTTCATACAGGCCGATTTCTCTGCTACCAACATTATCGAAACTATTTGAAAAGGTTCTTCTTAAAAGACTAAAACCAATTATCGAAGAAAGGAATCTTATCCCCTCACATCAGTTTGGATTTAGGGAAAAACATTCTACTATAGAACAAGTACATCGAATTACTGATGTAATCGAGAAATCACTTGAAAGCAAACAAATATGTTCAACTATATTCCTTGATGTAGCGCAAGCATTTGACAAAGTATGGCACCAGGGGTTAGAATTCAAACTTCATCGAGATCTTCCAGAGCAATTTTTTCAAATTCTAAAATCCTACATATCAGAGAGGCACTTCCGAGTAAAGTATGAGAATGAATACTCCCAGCTAAAACGAATAACAGCAGGAGTTCCACAAGGGAGTGTTCTTGGACCAATCCTTTATCTCCTATATACTAGAGATATACCAATTATAGAAGCAACAATGGCGACTTTTGCAGATGACACGGCAATACTTGCAACAGCAAAAAACATCAATGAATCCACTAGTAAACTTCAGAAGGCTACTAACCTGATATGTAAATGGACAGAGAAATGGCGAATTAAATTAAATGAAGCAAAATCAGTCCAAGTGAACTTTACCAATCTAAAAGTTAATCATATACCAATAATGATAAACTCTATAGTAGTACCGCATGCGAACACTGCTAAGTATCTTGGCATGACTTTAGATGCTAAACTTAGATGGAAAGAACACATAAAAAAGAAGCGAGAAGAACTAAACATAAAATTTAGAAAGATGCATTGGCTCTTAGGGAGACAATCTGAACTAGCGATCCATAACAAACTGCTGTTATACAAACAAATCCTTAAACCTGTATGGACGTACGGTAGCCAACTCTGGGGTTGTGCCAAGAGGACAAATATTAAAATCATACAAACAGTTCAAAATAAAATCCTGCGATGTATTGTTAATGCACCGTGGTACATTCGAAACGACAACCTCCATCGAGATCTAAAGATCGAGCTTGTCGTGGATGAAATTAAGCATCATGCAACAAAACACCTACAACGTCTGCACCAGCATGAAAATCTGGACATACGCTGTATGCTGACTACCACACCTACCAGAAGACTGCAAAGAATAAAACCATTGGACTTATCGCGACCAGGAGGTCAGTAGACTTGCTGTGGCGAAAATCCAGGGGATGAGTTACACGAAATGGGGGATAATCTTGTGATTGTGCCGACTAATCAAATACTTTATAATGCAATGTAAATTACTAAATGGGTGTAAGACTCAGTCGTAATATAAATAAAAAAAAAAAAAAAAAAAAAAAAAAAAAAAAAAAAAAAAAAATGTGATTCACAAACTGAAAATAAGGCAATTGAAAACACCAACTGTAGAAGCAAAGAAACGTGTGCTGTCAATTCTAATAAATGGTACGTAATTCATAATTAAAATAGTACATAATTATCAATGTTAAATAAATATTTTTTAGGTGCGTCTCATTCAGAATTATTGAAAACGAAGTCGTACATAGGTCACTATGTGCAAACTATAGCTTCGGACGAAGACGATTTTTTTAAACTAATAATTAGCCACGACGGCTTACAAAAGTTTGTGCCTTTAAAGAATACATACATCAATGCAAATACGCCAGTTCAATACCAAGACAAAGTGGTAAAAATTATAAAACAGGCAATAGATATTTGCAAATCTACTTGCAGTCAAACCAGTGCACAATGGCGGGTAGAAAGAAAAAATAGGATTACAGCGAGCGTATCTTACAATTTGTATACCTACGTCCATAATAAAAATCCAAACTGGACCAAAAAGCTTCAATCGGTGTACGATGGAAATTTTGCGGGGAATGATGCCACTAGATATGGACAACAATCAGAAAAGCGAGCCAAGCAAAGGTTTCGTCAGATTTATTTATTGTTCGAAGTGGGATTGGTTATTTCCCGCGATTTACCATTTCTCGCAGCTAGCCCAGACGGTATTTTTTACAATGGAGATGAGTGGAAATTGTTAGAGATAAAATGTCCTGTTAAGGGTAAGTTTTTAACAGATGTTGCTTTACTAACTCTACTTTGCCCTATTTGTATCAAAATAAGCATAATGAATATAAGTTGAATCAAAAACATGTATATTATGGGCAAATTCAACAAAGTCTTGCAATTACTAATTTACAAAACTGTGATTTACTATTAATATTTTGTTCTTTTGATAATAGTTACGAAATTATATTGGTTCCAAGGAACGAATCTTACATTGAAATGTATATAAAAACTCTCATAAAAATTTATTTTGAGAAAGTGGTATTTTATTTATTTAAAAAATAATTATATAGGCTAAAGAAGTCATTAGATTGTAATTTATTTATACTATATTTGAATTTTAGAGTTAAATTCAAATTTTTATTTTTTTTGAATTGTTTTCTTTTATGTAACTGAACTAAACGACAACTTTCTTGAAGATTACTACTTTGTGATAATAAAATAAAAGACTGAATTAAATATTTAAATTGTTATTTTTTATTAATGTTTTACAAGAACTTGTTGTCACTTAAAATTGGAGTACTAAGGTTCGAAATAGCACAAACAATTGTTATGACGTCATCTAAATAAGGTAGTACAGCTAACGAAACCATTGCCGATAAAGTTTTAAACAATTTAATTCTCGCGATACGTCGTTCTACGTGGACGCGAGCAGCCGCTATAAGTCGATCATTTTCTACGTCGGATTTCGAACGGTCGTGATGCATAAATTTTGGTCGAATCATCTCGATACCCGCCTCTGATAATTCATTTCCAATCATGAACCCCTTATCCACCATTACCGCGCCACCTGGTTTTAATTTATCAAACAAGTCAGTTAAGTCGAACACTGCTTTATCGGAAGTACGTCCACCAACTGCTGTACACTGGTAAAATTTATTAGTCCAGACGAAGAAACGCCGATTAACCGTTTTACAGTATGAGTACTCTTGTAGTGTGAGTATGTACAAGTCCTGCAGGTTAGACAACGAAATTTCACTGTTTTTATCTCGGTGCAGTCAAGTACAGTCATTTTATTTTTAAATTTAGAAAAGCAAGTTGGTAAACTCTTTAAATTCTCCACTTTTGTTTGCCAATAAATACAGTCCTCCAAAGTCTTTGATAGTAATTGTACACAATCATTGAAATAGCTCCTAGCAGTTTTTTGGGTTAAATTAAAGATAATTGCACATGGTGACCACAATCCTGTTCTTAAGAGACATGCCAATGTTATGTGATTCAGATGGTCGGATGATAGCACAAGCTTCCACAAAAGCGTCTAATAGCTTTCTTGTGGGTATTCCCCTCATTGAATTTAATTTTTCGTCTGAATTAATTTTAAACGACAAACAGTTATACATAATGTCGTCCGCTACTTGGATGCATTTATTCAAAGTGGAAATGTCATGTTGTACACTAACAGACCTCCTGACTTCATTTTGCGGCAACTGAGGTGTATTGTCATGTGTTTCAGATGATGGAACTGCTTCTTCAACTCGCTGTAAACTAGAAAACAAATAACACTAGGTGAAAATCCAATTCACAAAATTAAAATAATTTAACATAGATACTCTTGCTTGGCGACATTTCGTTTATGCAATCGATTATATCTGGCCTTGATTTGTTCGGCACAATTTTTTGTTACACACGATGATGTAGGTAAATTCTCCGTGGGAACTCCTGAACTCAAAAGCTTGGCCTTTGCTCGCTTTGTCGTCGAAATTGGTGTTAGAAGTTTTTCCTTCCTGAAGTGGAAAAATTTTTTGGAAACGGCTTTACCATTTTTAGCATAATTTGCCATGTAAGCAGCTGTTTGCGATCATGTAATACATCACGAGGTATTTGGTGTAAAGAAATACCCGTTTCTCTATATCTTTTGCATTGTGGAACACCGCAAAGCTGTGCGCGAGTCTTTGAGCTCATATTTTTTTTACACGATTTGACAGCTACAAGAAAATTTGTATTGGAATGGTGCTTCATTAAAAATCCGATAGACGTCATATTACCTAGTGTCAATTGTATTTGCAATCGATGTATCTTTGAGAAACAAAAAACAAAGCCAAAATCGAACCAAATTCAAGGGGATGACAACCTAAAAACTGTTAATAAAATTATAAATAAAGCATGATTTTGCATTTAATTTTTTCATTTAACTTTGTTTTTATTTGTGTGTGTTATTTTTCGCAAGTTCGTTCGTTATGTTGGGCGCCTATTAATCCTCCCTCCAAGGACTCACATGAAGGAAACTCCGAACAAGCAAGGCAAACTACGCAATCATCGAACTCCACAACAACCGTCACGTTTGAAGAGATAGAAAGGCTAATCGATACACGATTGCAAGCACATAAAGACGCGTTGGACAACGAACGAGGCATGAAAGTGGGCCTAGTGGAAGCCAAGCAATATCTGATGTAAATCAAATAGAACAAACATCAGATATTAACACACAACGTGTAGCGCATATCGCTTTCAAACCAACTCAGGCGTTGTACAACCAAAACCCCGTAGTCTGGTTTGTAATACTATTGTATAGAACACCAATTTATAGTGGCGAACATTAAAACAGAGTTCACTAAATATAGTCACGCGGTTAGTGCTTTGGATGCTAGATTGCATGAGACCTTCGCCAATATCATCACCACGGTAAAAGGAAATACACCATATACCAAATTCAAACAAGAGGTAATCCATATACTAGGGGCATCCGAAAAAACCAAATTTAGCCAATTATTACATGGCTTAACTTTGGGAGACCAGAAACCATCCCAATTGCTCAATAAATTCGGGATGACGGCGGGAACAAATTTGAATCATCCATAAAACAACTATGGTTAGAACGCCTGCCGCAACAGGTCCAAATGGTGTTAACCCCGTTCGAGAACGACGTGGCCATAACAACGCTAGCGGAATAAGCGGATAATGTATTGGAGACTTTCAACCATTTAGCATTCAAGAATCGCAGAAGACAACTCCGGTAAGAAAGGAAGATAACGTGGACCTAGCAACAAAATTCAAGGAATTAAAAGAACAGGTTACCGCCGATCTGTTTACATTAGTCGGAAAGCAAACTACTTATGTCGGAACAACAGCAAGGTCTAACTCTAGAGCTAGACGAGATCGATCCCAATCCAGGACGGCCCAAAAGAACGACGAATGTATTTACCATCGAAGATGGGGAGACCAAGCAGGGGTGTGTGTAACTACTTGCAAGCATCACCAGTCGTTCATCAAGAACCAAAATACATCGGGAAACCTAAAAAACCAAAAAATCATCAATGTACAACGGCTAACATTGATGAGATTAGTACCAGTCATTTAAAAATAACAGAACAAAACACGAAACAAAAATTCTTAATCGACACCGGAGCTGAGGTATCAGTAATTCCGGCTGATAGAGAAAATCTGAAAATAAGTCCAGAAATCAGCCTGTTTGCAGCAAACGAAACTAAAGTGAGTGCATTCGGAAGAAAGATGTTAAAATTAGACTTGGGTCTGCGTCGAAATTTCGTTTGGACATTTATTGTAGCAGACGTGTCCACTCCAATACTCGGGGCGGATTTTTTGAAAGAGACAGGTTTGATAGTCGATACCATCTCTGCAATAATAAAAATTCAAAAGACCACACTATCTTTCGTAGATAAAGTTTCGACACCACCAGAAATCAAGTCAGTGAAGTTAGCCCGAACCCGAATTGTTTAGGTTTGTGTCTTGACTAAAGTGTAGCTATCCAGAAAAAGTGTATACATTTCTTAAAATGTAGCACCAGCCCGAAGAGAAATAATTTTTTTAAAATGTAAGCGATTAGAAAAAAAAAAAAGTCTAAATTAAAAGAAAACGGTTTTCAAAATTACTTAGAAAACAAAGTTTATTAAAAAATAATTTATTTGAATTTATCTGAATAAATTTAAATCTTGTAAATTCTTAAATCGAATGCTCGTAACTAATACTAGAGATAAATCTTATAAGGATTTTGTATGGCCAGTTAGGCAATGGCAATATCAAGAGTCTAAAAGCCCCATCAGACCCATATCATGGGGATAAAATCATTTTTTTTTCAATATTTTTCTAAATCAATTTTTTATAATTAGATAATAAGAAAAATTCTTAAATTATATGGAGCCAATACTAGAGATAAATCTTATAAGGATTTTATATGGCCAGTTGCGCAAAGGCAATATCAAGAGACTAAGAACCCCATCAGACCCATATCATGGGGATAAAATCGTTTTATTTTAATTTTTCTAAATCAATTTTTTATAATTAGATAATAAGAAAAATTCTTAAATTATATGGAGCCAATACTAGAGATAAATCTTTTAAGGATTTTATATGGCCAGTTACGCAATGGCAACATCAAGAGTCTAAGAACCCCATCAGACCCATATCATGGGGATAAAATCGTTTTATTTTAATTTTTCTAAATCAATTTTTTATAATTAGATAATAAGAAAAATTCTTAAATTATATGGAGCCAATACTAGAGATAAATCTTATAAGGATTTTATATGGCCAGTTACGCAATAGCAATATCAAGAGTCTAAGAACCCCATCAGACCCATATCATGGGGATAAAATCGTTTTATTTTAATTTTTCTAAATCAATTTTTTATAATTAAATAATAAGAAAAATTCTTAAATTATATGGAGCCAATACTAGAGATAAATCTTATAAGGATTTTATATGGCCAGTTGCGCAAAGGCAATATCAAGAGACTAAGAACCCCATCAGACCCATATCATGGGGATAAAATCGTTTTATTTTAATTTTTCTAAATCAATTTTTTATAATTAGATAATAAGAAAAATTCTTAAATTATATGGAGCCAATACTAGAGATAAATCTTTTAAGGATTTTATATGGCCAGTTACGCAATGGCAATATCAAGAGTCTAAGAACCCCATCAGACCCATATCATGGGGATAAAATCATTTTTTTTAATTTTTCTAAATCAATTTCTTATAATTAGATAATAAGAAAAATTCTTAAATTATATGGAGCCAATACTAGAGATAAATCTTATAAGGATTTTATATGGCCAGTTACGCAATGGCAATATCAAGAGTCTAAGAACCCCATCAGATCCATATCATGGGGATAAAATCGGTTTTTTTTAATTTTTCTAAATCAATTTCTTATAATTAGATAATAAGAAAAATTCTTAAATTATATGGAGCCAATACTAGAGATAAATCTTATAAGGATTTTATATGGCCAGTTGCGCAAAGGCAATATCAAGAGACTAAGAACCCCATCAGACCCATATCATGGGGATAAAATCGTTTTATTTTAATTTTTCTAAATCAATTTCTTATAATTAGATAATAAGAAAAATTCTTAAATTATATGGAGCCAATACTAGAGATAAATCTTATAAGGATTTTATATGGCCAGTTGCGCAAAGGCAATATCAAGAGACTAAGAACCCCATCAGACCCATATCATGGGGATAAAATCGTTTTATTTTAATTTTTCTAAATCAATTTTTTATAATTAGATAATAAGAAAAATTCTTAAATTATATGGAGCCAATACTAGAGATAAATCTTATAAGGATTTTATATGGCCAGTTACGCAATGGCAATATCAAGAAGCTAAAAACCCCATCAGACCCATATCATGGGGATAAAATCGGTTTTTTTTAATTTTTCTAAATCAATTTCTTATAATTAGATAATAAGAAAAATTCTTAAATTATATGGAGCCAATACTAGAGATAAATCTTATAAGGATTTTATATGGCCAGTTGCGCAAAGGCAATATCAAGAGACTAAGAACCCCATCAGACCCATATCATGGGGATAAAATCGTTTTATTTTAATTTTTCTAAATCAATTTCTTATAATTAGATAATAAGAAAAATTCTTAAATTATATGGAGCCAATACTAGAGATAAATCTTATAAGGATTTTATATGGCCAGTTGCGCAAAGGCAATATCAAGAGACTAAGAACCCCATCAGACCCATATCATGGGGATAAAATCGTTTTATTTTAATTTTTCTAAATCAATTTTTTATAATTAGATAATAAGAAAAATTCTTAAATTATATGGAGCCAATACTAGAGATAAATCTTATAAGGATTTTATATGGCCAGTTGCGCAAAGGCAATATCAAGAGACTAAGAACCCCATCAGACCCATATCATGGGGATAAAATCGTTTTATTTTAATTTTTCTAAATCAATTTCTTATAATTAGATAATAAGAAAAATTCTTAAATTATATGGAGCCAATACTAGAGATAAATCTTATAAGGATTTTATATGGCCAGTTGCGCAAAGGCAATATCAAGAGACTAAGAACCCCATCAGACCCATATCATGGGGATAAAATCGTTTTATTTTAATTTTTCTAAATCAATTTTTTATAATTAGATAATAAGAAAAATTCTTAAATTATATGGAGCCAATACTAGAGATAAATCTTATAAGGATTTTATATGGCCAGTTACGCAATGGCAATATCAAGATTCTAAGAACCCCATCAGACCCATATCATGGGGATAAAATCGGTTTTTTTTAATTTTTCTAAATCAATTTCTTATTAAATTATATGGAGCCAATTCTTGGATATACATACCGGTAAACCTATCACAAATTTTTTTTTTCGTTTTGCAGTAGAATACAGTTTAGAAAAAATTATAATGTTACTGCACCTCCTTCCCTCTGTTACAAAGAAAATTACAAATATGTAGTTATTTACTAAAAATAAAATATTGCATTGGATAGAGTATAAAACAAAGAAAAGAGAATTTAAAATTTTGTACGAGAGTATATAAAGGAATTTTTTTTTCTGTTTATTTCATTACATTTTCAGACTTTGAGCTGTGCATATTGTAGTATTTTGTTGTGATTTAAATAGTTTTTTTTGCTTAAAATAAATAGTTTTTTTTAAAACTCAGACCTCCGCTTTTTCTTGGACATCCCATCTAATCGTTTTTGAATATTTATTTACCTTTGCTTTTACACGGACACCCTATAAAATTATTTTACATTTATTCTGACATTTGCTTTCTTTTGGACATCCTTTAACACCGATATTAATTTTTTGGCTTCTACATTTTATTATTTTTTGTTTATTTCGTATCTCGTTAAAATGGAAAGTAATAAAATGAATCCAAAATTATATAATAATAGGAAAAAAAGACATAGTTTTAACGAACGTAGTCTAGAGATTTCTCTGCAATCATTAGCTATCCCAATTTGTCAAGTGACAAAATCGGAGACAAAGGAAATGAAATTGCTTTGCCAGGCACTTCATATTAAAAATAACAAAAGCAATCGAATTTTGATTTATAACATGTGTAGTACGAAATTGCGTCATAATTTAAACTTTTCTGATCATTTGGTTGCCGATATATGTTTTAAAAAAGGTATAATATCAAAGGGCTCATCTGTGAAAGCCACTAACGTGAGTACCGAAATTGTAAATAAAATGAACCCACATGTAAATAATAATTTTACAGATGGTTCTAAACTTTTATCTGATGTTAATGATCTAAATCATTCTCAATTAGTTGATAGTGGTTCATTTATATATAATAATGATTTTTCTATTCAAGAAATAGACCAATTAACTTCTAGAAATATATTATTGCAACCATCTAAATCAATAAAGATACTCTCCGTTGAAATTTTGAAACCACCATATACCATTATAAATTTACCGGAAAGCAACAATATTGTCTGTTCTAACAATGTTATAAGTGTTAATGAACAGCTGGTCAACGAAACTCTGCAAATTGTTGAAGACGCTCAAGTTATGGATCGTGAAATATCTGATTGTGTAATCAATGACAGCGAAGACGAGTTCAAAGTGGTTCATCGTAAATCTCCAAAAATTACTGTAAAATCTAAAAACAATACACTGGTACCGAAACCTAACATTTTTCATAGAAAAAATAGTAAGTTTCATTTAATGGATTATCAGGTAAACATTTCTGAAGAAGTTTGGAAAAGAATATACAATCAAAAGGAAAAGAAACTCGACGAATATCATTATACGTACCACATTTCTTCTCAATTAACTCAGTTGTCTGGTTGTTTAATAAACATTAAGGGATATGATGTAGCTGAAAAACATTTAACAATTAGAGCTTATTGCGGACACAAAAATAAAAATCAATCGTGCAGAACATATAAATTAATCAATTTTAACGTTTCAATGGGAATTTTTGTTGTGTACAGCGACACTCAACCTATTTATCATGCTTATAAAAAGTTTCAGCATACCTCAAAATATCATAGAGAGTTGTACAAAGACAAGTTGATTCGCAATTCGGTAGAAATAGTTTCAGAAAACTTAATCAACGAAGAAGATTTAATTTTGTTTGAAAAAACCAATACTGCAATTTTACTGAAAGACAAACGAGTATTGAATAAAATAAGATCTGAAAATCTTTTAGCTAACGACAATCACTCAGATGACATCGAGGATGTGCACTTGGAGAAAGAAAAAACTGATGTTATTAGTGATGAATCGTACATTAGGCAAGTGGGTAAGAATCCATTTTGTGTTACGACTGTGAGTATCTTTATTGACTTGTAGCAAAATGCAATGTTTAGTCCTTAAAAAAATTAAGGAACAATCTAAAGACTTAAGTTTAATCGTGTATTTAGACGCGACAGGCGGACTTATTCGGAAACCTTATAAAACCTGTAAATCCGTCATGTATTACGCTCTAGTGCTACCGGTTAAGTCTAACGAAAAAGATACTGCTACTCCATTCCCTCTATGTGATATGATTAGCTCAAGCCATAATACTCGCACTATTGGAAACTGGCTTAGAGAATATCGAATAATTATAGAGGAACATTTGAAGAAATGGCCAATTTTCAATACCGTAGTCGTCGATTTTTCATACGCTGAGATTCATTCGGTTCTAGACGCCTTCAACCGAATGGATTTATTAGAATACTTAAATACGACTCATAAGTGGGCAACTCATACTAAATACATTAAGTCACCAGACGAAGTAGTAAAAATACATTTATGTTGTTCACATATTTCTCATACAATTGCCAAAGATATTAATAAACATTACGAGAAATTCCCGCAAGTAAAAAAATTTATTAAGGAGATCATGGCTTCAATGATAGTTGCCAGTAATTATCAAGATATTAAGCAAATATGGCAGAAATTTGCACTGCTGTTAACAGTAAAAACCATCACCGCTGATGTAAAATGTGCATTCGAAAATTTAATAGCTTTAATTGCCCTGAATAACGCAGAGTCCAAATTAGTTCTAACTGAAACTAGTCAACTTAATGACTATAATTTAAAAATTTGTCTTATTATGTAATTATAAGAAATTGATTTAGAAAAATTAAAAAAAAATGATTTTATCCCCATGATATGGGTCCGATGGGGCTCTTGACAACTTAATATTGCCATTGCGTAACTGGCCATATAAAATCCTTATAAGATTTATCTCTAGTATTGGCTCCATATAATTTAAGAATTTTTCTTATTATGTAATTATAAGAAATTGATTTAGAAAAATTAAAAAAAAATGATTTTATCCCCATGATATGGGTCTGATGGGGTTCTTAGAATCTTGATATTGCCATTGCATAACTGGCCATATAAAATCCTTATAAGATTTATCTCTAGTATTGGCTCCATATAATTTAAGAATTTTTCTTATTATGTAATTATAAGAAATTGATTTAGAAAAATTAAAAAAAAACGATTTTATCCCCATGATATGGGTCCGATGGGGCTCTTGACAACTTAATATTGCCATTGCGTAACTGGCCATATAAAATCCTTATAAGATTTATCTCTAGTATTGGCTCCATATAATTTAAGAATTTGTCTTATTATGTATAAGAAATTGATTTATAAAAATTAAAAAAAAATGATTTTATCCCCATGATATGGGTCCGATGGGGCTCTTGGCCACTTAATATTGCCATTGCGTAACTGGCCATATAAAATCCTTATAAGATTTATCTCTAGTATTGACTCCATATAATTTAAGAATTTGTCTTATTATGTAATTATAAGAAATTGATTTAGAAAAATTAAAAAAAAATGATTTTATCCCCATGATATGGGTCTGATGGGGTTCTTAGAATCTTGATATTGCCATTGCGTAACTGGCCATATAAAATCCTTATAAGATTTATCTCTAGTATTGGCTCCATATAATTTAAGAATTTTTCTTATTATCTAATTATAAGAAATTGATTTAGAAAAATTAAAAAAAAATGATTTTATCCCCATGATATGGGTCTGATGGGGTTCTTAGAATCTTGATATTGCCATTGCATAACTGGCCATATAAAATCCTTATAAGATTTATCTCTAGTATTGGCTCCATATAATTTAAAAATTTGTCTTATTATGTAATTATAAGAAATTGATTTAGAAAAATTAAAAAATAATAATTTTATCCCCATGATATGGGCCTGATGGGGTTCGTAGACTCTTGATATTGCCATTGCATAACTGGCCATATAAAATCCTTATAAGATTTATCTCTAGTATTGACTCCATATAATTTAAGAATTTGTCTTATTATGTAATTATAAGAAATTGATTTAGAAAAATTAAAAAAAAATGATTTTATCCCCATGATATGGGTCTGATGGGGTTCTTAGAATCTTGATATTGCCATTGCGTAACTGGCCATATAAAATCCTTATAAGATTTATCTCTAGTATTGGCTCCATATAATTTAAAAATTTGTCTTATTATGTAATTATAAGAAATTGATTTAGAAAAATTAAAAAATAATAATTTTATCCCCATGATATGGGCCTGATGGGGTTCTTAGACTCTTGATATTGCTATTGCGTAACTGGCCATATAAAATCCTTATAAGATTTATCTCTAGTATTGGCTCCATATAATTTAAGAATTTGTCTTATTATGTAATTATAAGAAATTGATTTAGAAAAATTAAAAAAAAATGATTTTATCCCCATGATATGGGTCTGATGGGGTTCTTAGAATCTTGATATTGCCATTGCATAACTGGCCATATAAAATCCTTATAAGATTTATCTCTAGTATTGGCTCCATATAATTTAAAAATTTGTCTTATTATGTAATTATAAGAAATTGATTTAGAAAAATTAAAAAATAATAATTTTATCCCCATGATATGGGTCTGATGGGGTTCTTAGAATCTTGATATTGCCATTGCATAACTGGCCATATAAAATCCTTATAAGATTTATCTCTAGTATTGACTCCATATAATTTAAGAATTTGTCTTATTATGTAATTATAAGAAATTGATTTAGAAAAATTAAAAAATAATAATTTTATCCCCATGATATGGGCCTGATGGGGTTCTTAGACTCTTGATATTGCTATTGCGTAACTGGCCATATAAAATCCTTATAAGATTTATCTCTAGTATTGGCTCCATATAATTTAAGAATTTTTCTTATTATGTAATTATAAGAAATTGATTTAGAAAAATTAAAAAAAAATGATTTTATCCCCATGATATGGGTCTGATGGGGTTCTTAGAATCTTGATATTGCCATTGCATAACTGGCCATATAAAATCCTTATAAGATTTATCTCTAGTATTGGCTCCATATAATTTAAGAATTTTTCTTATTATGTAATTATAAGAAATTGATTTAGAAAAATTAAAAAAAAACGATTTTATCCCCATGATATGGGTCCGATGGGGCTCTTGACAACTTAATATTGCCATTGCGTAACTGGCCATATAAAATCCTTATAAGATTTATCTCTAGTATTGGCTCCATATAATTTAAGAATTTGTCTTATTATGTATAAGAAATTGATTTATAAAAATTAAAAAAAAATGATTTTATCCCCATGATATGGGTCCGATGGGGCTCTTGGCCACTTAATATTGCCATTGCGTAACTGGCCATATAAAATCCTTATAAGATTTATCTCTAGTATTGACTCCATATAATTTAAGAATTTGTCTTATTATGTAATTATAAGAAATTGATTTAGAAAAATTAAAAAAAAATGATTTTATCCCCATGATATGGGTCTGATGGGGTTCTTAGAATCTTGATATTGCCATTGCGTAACTGGCCATATAAAATCCTTATAAGATTTATCTCTAGTATTGGCTCCATATAATTTAAGAATTTTTCTTATTATCTAATTATAAGAAATTGATTTAGAAAAATTAAAAAAAAATAATTTTATCCCCATGATATGGGCCTGATGGGGTTCGTAGACTCTTGATATTGCCATTGCATAACTGGCCATATAAAATCCTTATAAGATTTATCTCTAGTATTGACTCCATATAATTTAAGAATTTGTCTTATTATGTAATTATAAGAAATTGATTTAGAAAAATTAAAAAAAAATGATTTTATCCCCATGATATGGGTCTGATGGGGTTCTTAGAATCTTGATATTGCTATTGCATAACTGGCCATATAAAATCCTTATAAGATTTATCTCTAGTATTGGCTCCATATAATTTAAAAATTTGTCTTATTATGTAATTATAAGAAATTGATTTAGAAAAATTAAAAAAAAATGATTTTATCCCCATGATATGGGTCTGATGGGGTTCTTAGAATCTTGATATTGCCATTGCGTAACTGGCCATATAAAATCCTTATAAGATTTATCTCTAGTATTGGCTCCATATAATTTAAAAATTTGTCTTATTATGTAATTATAAGAAATTGATTTAGAAAAATTAAAAAAAAATGATTTTATCCCCATGATATGGGTCTGATGGGGTTCTTAGAATCTTGATATTGCCATTGCGTAACTGGCCATATAAAATCCTTATAAGATTTATCTCTAGTATTGGCTCCATATAATTTAAGAATTTGTCTTATTATGTAATTATAAGAAATTGATTTAGAAAAATTAAAAAAAAATGATTTTATCCCCATGATATGGGTCTGATGGGGTTCTTAGAATCTTGATATTGCCATTGCGTAACTGGCCATATAAAATCCTTATAAGATTTATCTCTAGTATTGGCTCCATATAATTTAAGAATTTTTCTTATTATCTAATTATAAGAAATTGATTTAGAAAAATTAAAAAAAAATAATTTTATCCCCATGATATGGGCCTGATGGGGTTCGTAGACTCTTGATATTGCCATTGCATAACTGGCCATATAAAATCCTTATAAGATTTATCTCTAGTATTGACTCCATATAATTTAAGAATTTGTCTTATTATGTAATTATAAGAAATTGATTTAGAAAAATTAAAAAAAAATGATTTTATCCCCATGATATGGGTCTGATGGGGTTCTTAGAATCTTGATATTGCCATTGCGTAACTGGCCATATAAAATCCTTATAAGATTTATCTCTAGTATTGGCTCCATATAATTTAAAAATTTGTCTTATTATGTAATTATAAGAAATTGATTTAGAAAAATTAAAAAAAAATGATTTTATCCCCATGATATGGGTCTGATAGGGTTCTTAGACTCTTGATATTGCCATTGCATAACTGGCCATATAAAATCCTTATAAGATTTATCTCTAGTATTGGCTCCATATAATTTAAAAATTTGTCTTATTATGTAATTATAAGAAATTGATTTAGAAAAATTAAAAAATAATAATTTTATCCCCATGATATGGGCCTGATGGGGTTCTTAGACTCTTGATATTGCTATTGCGTAACTGGCCATATAAAATCCTTATAAGATTTATCTCTAGTATTGGCTCCATATAATTTAAGAATTTGTCTTATTATGTAATTATAAGAAATTGATTTAGAAAAATTAAAAAAAAATGATTTTATCCCCATGATATGGGTCTGATGGGGTTCTTAGAATCTTGATATTGCCATTGCGTAACTGGCCATATAAAATCCTTATAAGATTTATCTCTAGTATTGGCTCCATATAATTTAAAAATTTGTCTTATTATGTAATTATAAGAAATTGATTTAGAAAAATTAAAAAAAAATGATTTTATCCCCATGATATGGGTCTGATGGGGTTCTTAGAATCTTGATATTGCCATTGCGTAACTGGCCATATAAAATCCTTATAAGATTTATCTCTAGTATTGGCTCCATATAATTTAAGAATTTGTCTTATTATGTAATTATAAGAAATTGATTTAGAAAAATTAAAAAAAAACGATTTTATCCCCATGATATGGGTCCGATGGGGCTCTTGACAACTTAATATTGCCATTGCGTAACTGGCCATATAAAATCCTTATAAGATTTATCTCTAGTATTGGCTCCATATAATTTAAGAATTTGTCTTATTATGTATAAGAAATTGATTTATAAAAATTAAAAAAAAATGATTTTATCCCCATGATATGGGTCTGATGGGGTTCTTAGAATCTTGATATTGCCATTGCGTAACTGGCCATATAAAATCCTTATAAGATTTATCTCTAGTATTGGCTCCATATAATTTAAGAATTTTTCTTATTATCTAATTATAAGAAATTGATTTAGAAAAATTAAAAAAAAATAATTTTATCCCCATGATATGGGCCTGATGGGGTTCGTAGACTCTTGATATTGCCATTGCATAACTGGCCATATAAAATCCTTATAAGATTTATCTCTAGTATTGACTCCATATAATTTAAGAATTTGTCTTATTATGTAATTATAAGAAATTGATTTAGAAAAATTAAAAAAAAATGATTTTATCCCCATGATATGGGTCTGATGGGGTTCTTAGAATCTTGATATTGCTATTGCATAACTGGCCATATAAAATCCTTATAAGATTTATCTCTAGTATTGGCTCCATATAATTTAAAAATTTGTCTTATTATGTAATTATAAGAAATTGATTTAGAAAAATTAAAAAAAAATGATTTTATCCCCATGATATGGGTCTGATGGGGTTCTTAGAATCTTGATATTGCCATTGCGTAACTGGCCATATAAAATCCTTATAAGATTTATCTCTAGTATTGGCTCCATATAATTTAAAAATTTGTCTTATTATGTAATTATAAGAAATTGATTTAGAAAAATTAAAAAAAAATGATTTTATCCCCATGATATTGGTCTGATGGGGTTCTTAGAATCTTGATATTGCCATTGCGTAACTGGCCATATAAAATCCTTATAAGATTTATCTCTAGTATTGGCTCCATATAATTTAAGAATTTGTCTTATTATGTAATTATAAGAAATTGATTTAGAAAAATTAAAAAAAAATGATTTTATCCCCATGATATGGGTCCGATGGGGCTCTTGGCCACTTAATATTGCCATTGCGTAACTGGCCATATAAAATCCTTATAAGATTTATCTCTAGTATTGGCTCCATATAATTTAAGAATTTGTCTTATTATGTAATTATAAGAAATTGATTTAGAAAAATTAAAAAAAAATGATTTTATCCCCATGATATGGGTCTGATGGGGTTCTTAGAATCTTGATATTGCCATTGCGTAACTGGCCATATAAAATCCTTGTAAGATTTATCTCTAGTATTGGCTCCATATAATTTAAGAATTTGTCTTATTATGTAATTATAAGAAATTGATTTAGAAAAATTAAAAAAAAACGATTTTATCCCCATGATATGGGTCTGATGGGGTTCTTAGAATCTTGATATTGCCATTGCGTAACTGGCCATATAAAATCCTTATAAGATTTATCTCTAGTATTGGCTCCATATAATTTAAGAATTTGTCTTATTATGTAATTATAAGAAATTGATTTAGAAAAATTAAAAAAAAATGATTTTATCCCCATGATATGGGTCTGATGGGGTTCTTAGAATCTTGATATTGCCATTGCGTAACTGGCCATATAAAATCCTTATAAGATTTATCTCTAGTATTGGCTCCATATAATTTAAGAATTTGTCTTATTATGTAATTATAAGAAATTGATTTAGAAAAATTAAAAAAAAATGATTTTATCCCCATGATATGGGCCTGATGGGGCTCTTGGCCACTTAATATTGCCATTGCGTAACTGGCCATATAAAATCCTTATAAGATTTATCTCTAGTATTGACTCCATATAATTTAAGAATTTGTCTTATTATGTAATTATAAGAAATTGATTTAGAAAAATTAAAAAAAATGATTTTATCCCCATGATATCGGTCTGATGGGGTTCTTAGAATCTTGATATTGCCATTGCATAACTGGCCATATAAAATCCTTATAAGATTTATCTCTAGTATTGGCTCCATATAATTTAAGAATTTGTCTTATTATGTAATTATAAGAAATTGATTTAGAAAAATTAAAAAAAAACGATTTTATCCCCATGATATGGGTCCGATGGGGCTCTTGGCCACTTAATATTGCCATTGCCTAACTGGCCATATAAAATCCTTATAAGATTTATCTCTAGTATTGGCTCCATATAATTTAAGAATTTGTCTTATTATGTAATTATAAGAAATTGATTTAGAAAAATTAAAAAAAAATGATTTTATCCCCATGATATGGGTCTGATGGGGTTCTTAGAATCTTGATATTGCCATTGCGTAACTGGCCATATAAAATCCTTATAAGATTTATCTCTAGTATTGGCTCCATATAATTTAAGAATTTGTCTTATTATGTAATTATAAGAAATTGATTTAGAAAAATTAAAAAAAAATAATTTTATCCCCATGATATGGGCCTGATGGGGTTCTTAGACTCTTGATATTGCTATTGCGTAACTGGCCATATAAAATCCTTATAAGATTTATCTCTAGTATTGACTCCATATAATTTAAAAATTTGTCTTATTATGTAATTATAAGAAATTGATTTAGAAAAATTAAAAAAAAATGATTTTATCCCCATGATATGGGTCTGATGGGGTTCTTAGAATCTTGATATTGCCATTGCGTAACTGGCCATATAAAATCCTTATAAGATTTATCTCTAGTATTGGCTAGATATAATTTAAGAATTTGTCTTATTATGTATAAGAAATTGATTTAGAAAAATAAAAAAAAATGATTTTATCCCCATGATATGGGTCTGATGGGGTTCTTAGAATCTTGATATTGCCATTGCATAACTGGCCATATAAAATCCTTATAAGATTTATCTCTAGTATTGACTCCATATAATTTAAAAATTTGTCTTATTATGTAATTATAAGAAATTGATTTAGAAAAATTAAAAAAAAATGATTTTATCCCCATGATATGGGTCTGATGGGGTTCTTAGAATCTTTATATTGCCATTGCATAACTGGCCATATAAAATCCTTATAAGATTTATCTCTAGTATTGGCTCCATATAATTTAAAAATTTGTCTTATTATGTAATTATAAGAAATTGATTTAGAAAAATTAAAAAAAAATGATTTTATCCCCATGATATGGGTCTGATGGGGTTCTTAGAATCTTTATATTGCCATTGCATAACTGGCCATATAAAATCCTTATAAGATTTATCTCTAGTATTGACTCCATATAATTTAAAAATTTTTCTTATTATCTAATTATAAGAAATTGATTTAGAAAAATTAAAAAAAAATAATTTTATCCACATGATATGGGCCTGATGGGGTTCGTAGACTCTTGATATTGCCATTGCATAACTGGCCATATAAAATCCTTATAAGATTTATCTCTAGTATTGACTCCATATAATTTAAGAATTTGTCTTATTATGTAATTATAAGAAATTGATTTAGAAAAATTTAAAAAAAATGATTTTATCCCCATGATATGGGTCTGATGGGGTTCTTAGAATCTTTATATTGCCATTGCATAACTGGCCATATAAAATCCTTATAAGATTTATCTCTAGTATTGGCTCCATATAATTTAAAAATTTGTCTTATTATGTAATTATAAGAAATTGATTTAGAAAAATTAAAAAAAAATGATTTTATCCCCATGATATGGGTCTGATGGGGTTCTTAGAATCTTTATATTGCCATTGCATAACTGGCCATATAAAATCCTTATAAGATTTATCTCTAGTATTGACTCCATATAATTTAAAAATTTTTCTTATTATCTAATTATAAGAAATTGATTTAGAAAAATTAAAAAAAAATAATTTTATCCACATGATATGGGCCTGATGGGGTTCGTAGACTCTTGATATTGCCATTGCATAACTGGCCATATAAAATCCTTATAAGATTTATCTCTAGTATTGACTCCATATAATTTAAGAATTTGTCTTATTATGTAATTATAAGAAATTGATTTAGAAAAATTTAAAAAAAATGATTTTATCCCCATGATATGGGTCTGATGGGGTTCTTAGAATCTTGATATTGCCATTGCATAACTGGCCATATAAAATCCTTATAAGATTTATCTCTAGTATTGGCTCCATATAATTTAAAAATTTGTCTTATTATGTAATTATAAGAAATTGATTTAGAAAAATTAAAAAAAAATAATTTTATCCCCATGATATGGGCCTGATGGGGTTCTTAAAATCTTGATATTGCCATTGCATAACTGGCCATATAAAATCCTTATAAGATTTATCTCTAGTATTGACTCCATATAATTTAAAAATTTGTCTTATTATGTAATTATAAGAAATTGATTTAGAAAAATTAAAAAAAAATGATTTTATCCCCATGATATGGGTCTGATAGGGTTCTTAGAATCTTGATATTGCCATTGCATAACTGGCCATATAAAATCCTTATAAGATTTATCTCTAGTATTGGCTCCATATAATTGAGGAATTTGTCTTATTATGTAATTATAAGAAATTGATTTAGAAAAATTAAAAAAAAATGATTTTATCCCCATGATATGGGTCTGATGGGGTTCTTAGAATCTTGATATTGCCATTGCGTAACTGGCCATATAAAATCCTTATAAGATTTATCTCTAGTATTGGCTCCATATAATTTAAGAATTTGTCTTATTATGTAATTATAAGAAATTGATTTAGAAAAATTAAAAAAAAATGATTTTATCCCCATGATATGGGTCTGATGGGGTTCTTAGAATCTTGATATTGCCATTGCGTAACTGGCCATGTAAAATCCTTATAAGATTTATCTCTAGTATTGGCTCCATATAATTTAAGAATTTGTCTTATTATGTAATTATAAGAAATTGATTTAGAAAAATTAAAAAAAAATGATTTTATCCCCATGATATGGGTCTGATGGGGTTCTTAGAATCTTGATATTGCCATTGCGTAACTGGCCATATAAAATCCTTATAAGATTTATCTCTAGTATTGGCTCCATATAATTTAAGAATTTGTCTTATTATGTAATTATAAGAAATTGATTTAGAAAAATTAAAAAAAAATAATTTTATCCCCATGATATGGGCCTGATGGGGTTCTTAGAATCTTGATATTGCCATTGCATAACTGGCCATATAAAATCCTTATAAGATTTATCTCTAGTATTGACTCCATATAATTTAAAAATTTGTCTTATTATGTAATTATAAGAAATTGATTTAGAAAAATTAAAAAAAAATGATTTTATCCCCATGATATGAGTCTGATGGGGTTCTTAGAATCTTGATATTGCCATTGCATAACTGGCCATATAAAATCCTTATAAGATTTATCTCTAGTATTGGCTCCATATAATTTAAGAATTTGTCTTATTATGTAATTATAAGAAATTGATTTAGAAAAATTAAAAAAAAATGATTTTATCCCCATGATATGGGTCTGATGGGGTTCTTAGAATCTTGATATTGCCATTGCATAACTGGCCATATAAAATCCTTATAAGATTTATCTCTAGTATTGGCTCCATATAATTTAAGAATTTTTCTTATTATCTAATTATAAGAAATTGATTTAGAAAAATTAAAAAAAAATAATTTTATCCCCATGATATGGGTCTGATGGGGTTCTTAGAATCTTGATAATGCCATTGCGTAACTGGCCATATAAAATCCTTATAAGATTTATCTCTAGTATTGACTCCATATAATTTAAGAATTTGTCTTATTATGTATAAGAAATTGATTTAGAAAAATTAAAAAAAAATGATTTTATCCCCATGATATGGGTCTGATGGGGTTCTTAGAATCTTGATATTGCCATTGCGTAACTGGCCATATAAAATCCTTATAAGATTTATCTCTAGTATTGGCTCCATATAATTTAAGAATTTGTCTTATTTGTATAAGAAATTGATTTAGAAAAATTAAAAAAAAATAATTTTATCCCCATGATATGGGTCTGATGGGGTTCTTAGAATCTTGATATTGCCATTGCGTAACTGGCCATATAAAATCCTTATAAGATTTATCTCTAGTATTGGCTCCATATAATTTAAGAATTTGTCTTATTTGTATAAGAAATTGATTTAGAAAAATTAAAAAAAAATGATTTTATCCCCATGATATGAGTCTGATGGGGTTCTTAGAATCTTGATATTGCCATTGCCTAATTGGCCATACAAAATCCTTATAAGATTATCTCTAGTATTAGTTACGAGCATTCGATTTAAGAATTTACAAGATTTAAATTTATTCAGATAAATTCAAATAAATTATTTTTTAATAAACTTTGTTTTCTAAGTAATTTTGAAAACCGTTTTCTTTTAATTTAGATTTTTTTCTAATCGCTTACATTTTAAAAAAATTATTTCTCTTCGGGCTAGTGCTACATTTTTAGAAATGTATACACTTTTTCTGGATAGCTACACTTTAGTCAAGACACAAACCTAAACAATTCGGGTTCGGGCTAACTTCACTGACTTTAAATTGTCACAATTATACTAAATTATAGATTGTGTTAACAAAATAAAATTAAACCTACTAAAATATTTGTAATTATAAATATATAATATCATTGAGAAATCGTCATCGAGAATATTTATCCGTATTATATACGCTTGTTCCAGTAGTATATACGTCATATTTATACGGAATTGCAGTAATTTTTATTTAACATTGAGTTATTGCCGGTATTAAACAAAACGTGATAATTTCAGTCGGCCATCTTCGTTATACCACATCGTCATAAATTTGCCAACACAACGAGTTAAATACATCGTCATAAGTTCTTCAGCCATTGTTCGACCAAGTGATCCATGTGGTTGCATTTAATCAATTCTTTAAATTATTCTCATCGTGAAGCTGCCATTTTAAGCGACCGACGTACATAAAACGTAATTCAACAAGATTATAGCTGAATGCTCCAAACCTATCATCATTATTTGGTCATCACATTAATTCTATTCGATATTAGTATCAAAGGCAACCAATGTACAATGAAGAAGCAACACATCTAATCATCAAGCAGTAACATTCATCATTTTATGTAAGTGGGTTTAATTCTTGTAAAGAGTAATTAAGTTTTGCAAATTATTTATGTAAGGTTAATTGAATTGTTTGGTTTGGCTTACATTGACGCAGTTCCTCTAAGTTATTATAATAAGATTTCTTGTATATTCGTAAATCTAATCCCACACGCGCATTAAAACAATGTCTTCAGCGGAAGAAATTGCAAAATTCGATCTTTTAAAAAGCAACGAGCAGCTTTTAAAGGTCAGTTGACCTACTTTAAAAATCGGTTCACTTCAGCCCTCACCTTGGGTGCTTTTGAGTCAATATTGCGCCGCGTACAGTTGATGTATGACACCACGAGTAGTGATCGTGACAGTTTTGAGGATGAATATGGTAAATTGGAGCCAATGGTCCTAAACAAAATTCAAGAACTTAAAAATGCAGAAGATGCAACTGCCTCTGTGTCCTTTCAGGATTTGACACACAAAGATTTACTTCAAATTCCAATTGATCGTCCTCTTTGGTATCTAGTTCAAATAATTGCAGTTATTGTGCTGGGTCTCACATGATCCCTCAGTGTCCTTCGTTTAATGACGCATAGCTAACATCGCAGATGCGTTTTCAATTTATTCGACATAGTAAACTATGTACTAATTGCCTCATCTTGACACATAATGTACGTGATTGCACTAAACCGCCATGTGCTCTATGTTCATGGAAGCACAATATAAGACTTCACTTCAAAAATTATGAAAAGGTCCATGCGCAACGGGCTAAACCTTCGTCCAGTGTTCATATTGCAGCGAATGCCCATGTGTCACCAAGTGCAAAGACTGGAACTAATACTCATGAACATCCTTCCCTTCAATTAGTGGTGATATAGTTCCTAACAAATCACCAAGCTTATCGGCTATTAACGCCAGTAATCAGCAAAGTTCAACTCCAAGCTTATCTTCACTCCGCTCATCGCACATTAGGTCAACCGATTCAACCGAAGACTCCAGTAGGTCATCGAATATTGAAGCCACTAAGCCGTTGGTTATGATTGGCACAGCGCTAGTTAATGCAAATACTGCAAATGGCAATCACGTAATTTGTAGAGCACTGCTGTACAGTGGTTCTCATATGAATTTTGTCACAACAGAAATTTGCAATGCACTACAAGCCAAACGACTTCCAACCTTCAATACGATTTCGGGTATTGGCGGTAAAGAATTCTCGAATAAACACAAAACTTATCTAACCATATCATCGAGAGTGTCCAATTACAAAGTATAGAGTTAAAATTTTATGTAATTCCGAAGATAACAAGGGATGTCCCTTCGGTCCCTTTTCAATTTCGCATTATCATCCGTTCCTGTCGACATTAAACTAGCCGATCCACATTTTAACGTACCCGACCGTATTGATTTGCTGATAGGTGTGGAAGTTTACAACAAGTTATTCAAAGGAGATTCCATTAAGATATTTAACGAGCTTCCGCCATTTTACAGTACAGAGCTAGATTACGTCGTTTGCGGTAAGGTAAGTTGTGCTCCAAATAAGTATTCAAAAACACATTCATTTGTTTCTCTTTGTAGCATTCAACATTTAGAATCCCAGATCAAGCAGTTTTGGGAATTGAAGACTGTTGTGCTCAAGAAAACTTATTCTCAGGAAGAGAAGCTATATGAAGAGCATTTCTGCAAAAATGTTAAAAGGCAACAAGAAGATATTCAGTTTCACTTCCCCTTAAGCCAAATCTAAGCCAGTTGGGATCATCGAGTTATTCCGCTCGTAGTCAGTTGGTTGCGGTAGAGAAGCGTCTTCGTTTATGATATGATGTATATCAAGCATACCGAGAATTTATGGCAGAATATATTTCATTGGGTCATATGGTGCCAGTAGTAGCTTCGGATGAGGTAGAAGACCAGGTTAACCAGACCTATTATTTGCCGCATCATTATGTTTTAAAGGACACCAGTACTACGACTAAACTACGCGTAGTATTCAATGCCTCCGCCAAAACAACATCACAGTTTTTGCTGAATGTTTGCCTTATGGTCGGGCCCACTATTCAGCAGAATCTTTTTTTTATTATCCTTCGTTTCCACAAGCATATTCATGGTTTTTGTGGCGATATTGCCAAAATGTACCGTCAGATTCACGTAAATACGGTTCAGCAAGATCTGCAAAGAATTTGGTGGCGCGACAATGACAAATTCATCGAATGACTTACAATCGTTTAAATTATGTACAGTGACATATGGCACTGCTAGTGCTCCGTTTTTAGCAACGCGCACCTTGCAGCAATTATCCATAGACGAACATGATAAATTTCCCCTCGCTTCAAAAATATTAGTCAGGGATTTTTACGTAGACGATGTTCTTACTGGTTGTTCGACATTGAATGATGCATAAAAATTAAAGACGGATTTGATAAATTTGTTGAAACTGGGTGGATTTGAACTTCGGAAATTTGCGTCCAACGTACCATCACTATCATCGCGAGATCACCCAGATTCTGAAATATCATTGGTTTTAGGCCTTACGTGGAACACAAAAAATGACAGTTTTGAAACACGTTTGGATAAGCTTTCACTTACAACTGATTGTACAAAAAGAATCATGTTGTCTGAAATATGTCGACTCTTCGATCCATTGGGATTTTGTGCTCCAATAATTGTCACCGCCAAATTATTTATGCAAACCTTGTGGGTTTGTAAAGACATAAGTTGGGACGATCGTATTCCTGAAACCATTGCGAAAAAGTGGATCTGTTTTAAGTCAGAACTCCAGGAATTAAAACGAGTAATAGTTCCGAGATGTATTCTAGTAAACAATATTAAAAAAGTAAAACTACACGGTTTTGGTGACGCGTCGGAAAAGGCTTTCGAATGTGTATTCTATATTCGGGTGACTGATTCCTCAGAGCTTCATCATGTACAATTTTTATTTTCGAAATCCAGAGTAGCGCCACTTAAAAGTAAAGTATACCTCGTTTAGAACTTTGTGCAGGACTTCTGGTAGCCGAAATGACACATAACCTTGTGAGTATTCTTGACATAACATTTGATTCGATTTGTTTATGGTCTGACTCAGAAATTACGTTATTTCGTATTAGGTCAGAACCACATAGATATTCAACATTTGTAGCAAACCGTGTTGCAAAAATTCAAGATTACACCACTTCAGCATCCTGGCAATATGTGAGTACATCCCTAAACCCAGCTGGTTACGTATCTAGAGACGTAATGCCGTCCGAATTTGCAGATGTAACGGACTGGTTTACTGGTCCAAATTTTTTATCTCAGAATAAAACTGAATGGCCACAACCTAACCATCTTCAACTTAGCTTCGATTTTTTAAATTTAGAAACCCGCAAACGTCAGCTACTGTCTTCGCTCAATCAAAACCTTATGATATCTTAATCGTTTCAATACATTAACCATGTTACTTCGAGTTGTAGCCTATACATCCTTCGATTCTTCAATAGCGCTAAATATAAACGCAAATCGTACCCATCGATTAAGCTAGTTCAACAAACTGAGTATGAACACGAAATCAAATGCCTTACTGCTAATAAGCCAATTTTCAAGAAAAGTGCTTTGCGATCACTAGCTCCGTTTCTGGATGCTGATGGCATTTTACGAGTAGAAGAATTCAAAACGCCCCTATTTCCTACGAGCAAAAATACCAAATAGTACTTCCAAAACATCATGTACTATCCAACTTGATTGTCCAACACGAACACTGGAAATTACTTCATGCTGGCCCACAAGCTTTATTGTATAATCTTCGCTTAACTTACTGGATCGTCTGTGCTAGAAATCTATGTAGAACCATCGTAAACCAGTGTATTCGATGTTTTTATGCCCGTCCTCACACGCTAAGTCAAATAATGGGTAATTTGCCGACAGATCGGGTAACCAAAACTACCAGGCCGTTTATAATTGTAGGGATTGACTTTTGCGGTCCGTTCCCGCTTTTGCACGTCGCATAATATAGATTGGCTATCTAAAATCGGCATTCACACAAGAAGAATTCCATACATTGGTCACCCAAGTCGAAGCGTGTTTAATTCACGTCCCTTAACAGCCATGTCCAGTGATCCATCGGATTTACATGTTTTATCACCAGGTCATTTCATAATAGGGTAGCCATTAACTGCGCTGACGGAACCTTTGCTTCTCGATTTACAAGCAAACAAGCTATCCAGATTTCAAATAATTCAGCAAAGGCTACAAAGTCTATGGAAGAGATGGTATACGGAATACTTAGCTGATCTACAACGTCGATATAAGTGGCAGAACGGCAACAACAAGTTTGATATCTGTTCATTAGTGCTGTTGCATGATGATAATTTGCCTCCAATGAAAAGGAGCCTAGAGCGAATAATAAATACTCACCCAGGTAAGGATGGCGTGGTACGTGTGGTTACCATAAAATCTGCACACTCTACAGTAAAAAGAGCCGTAAACAGGATTAGTGTTTTGCCGCTCAACGAGGAATCTTAATAATATTCATGTTCAATTAATTCTCAATTGCTATGTAGATCGAACAATTCAATTTACTACTTAAATCATAATGTAACATTAGATTATAACACTATATAAGTTGAAATTTTGTAAATATTCCAAGGTCGCGGGAATGTTTACGCACAAGATGAATGTAAAATGTTCGCCACATCACAAAAAACGGCATCTACTATTTATTTCGTTCTCGTGGATATTTTATCGTAATGTTGGTAGTAACCATTATTATTGTTTTGTTTTTGAGTGCGTATATTTTGGAATTTTTTTGGTCATTACATATCTTGAGCTCATTGCTGTTATACTAAACATATAAATTGTCACAATTATACTAAATTAAAGATAATATTAAAGTTGACTGTAAAATAAATTAATTAATCTCCGTGTTAACAAAATAAAACTAAACCTACTAAAATATTTGTAATTATAAATATATAATAAATTATACTACAATAATTAATGAAAATACAGTGTGACTCTTTCATTTGTGTAATTAATTTGAGGTGCATAGCTGCACAATCCGTCGAAAGTGTGTGAATGGTTTGGTTAACGTCGTAAAATATCAAAAATATTTATTCCAAGCCACTGCATTTCTGGTCCCTTCGAGCCGGATGGTGAACCCGCGTGGTTAAAAGGTTTGTTCCCCATGTTATACACCCCGTTTAAGGAGCTAATTAAAATTACCGTGCTGTAGTCAGCACAAAAGATGTATATTGTCTTAGAAATGACGCATTTAAATATTTGCTTTCATAAACTGATCTATCTGTATTATATTTAGTAACCATTTTTGGATTTTTTATAGTTTCATTAACATAGGAGAAGTTGGTTTAGAAACCTTTTAAGAAAGATTTATTCATATATAATTCTTCTAACTTACAGCTGCACAATTGCAATCACCTGGTGAATCTGAGGGCCAAAATATCCAAAAATAATTGAAATACAATAGAGACGATATAAACATTAGCCTATATTCTTCAAACGTGACAAGAATCATTCAAATATAGAAGAAAACGGGTCCTTCAAAATAATAAAAACAGAATAGCGGAAATATTGGATGAATGGCCTACACACAATCGTATGGACCTAAAATACTAGAAATCAATATTACACACCATTTTCTTTTCAGTGCACGTTAAAACAATTAACTCTTTAAGATTCCACTTCGGCTAAAAACGGGTAAGAAGCGCCCCCTAAATTATTGGTAGCACCGTTTTAAAGATGCTGCATGCAGCTGGTAACCTATTTTGAAAAAGAAGTTGAAAACTTTTCTATATGTTCCATCGTCCATCGTGTAGTTGTTTAAAAGGGATAAACATGAAACGCAAAGTTTCACAATTTAGAGTTAGACGAATGAATTTATATCTCTAATAAATTATTTGCTTTAAATTAATTGGATTTTTCAAATCTAACATGCGAATTATGCACAATGTCCATGTGCCAAAAAGTGGTGCCACTATTGGTTAGAGATTGCATCGTGCTCTCAAGAAATAGAGAATTTTATTTCCCGACAAATTTCATTTCTCTTCTTCATTTGGGCTTTCCAAGCTGGGATGAAAACTCACATGTAAACATAGAAATGGTTTTCGGTACATGAGAAGACTATTTTAATATTTGAGATTTTGCCGAGATTACCGCGTTTTATAATAACTGCAATCACAAATCTGTTTAATAAAATGACTGTAATGTTTCACAATTGGTATCAAAATGAGTCCTTATCGCGTACATCACGCCAGAAATCCCATTTTAGAAAACCCACGTTTTCTATATATAATTCGCACCATTGGGATTGTGCAATTTTGTGCCTGTGATTAGAAAATTTGTGCATAGCCTACTTTAGGAAACAGGGTGGGATTTCCCACGTGATTATCACACCAGAAATCCCATATATACCGTTTACGTAATAAAACATATTTTTAAGTTAACAATGATTGTGCAAAATTGTGCGTTACTAAACTTACCTTAAAAAAAATTTATATTGGCCAGAATCGGCCATAGAACATCCACAATTTATCAAAATTGCGATTTTTCAAGAGGTTATATGGGTGATTTCCAGAAATCCCACCTTTTATTAGAATTTGAATTAAAACATAGAATAGTCAATATTCTGGCCAATATTCACGTTTGTGCATATTATACTTTAGCCAGAATCGGCCATAGAACATCCACAATTTATCAAAATCGCGATTTTTCAAAGAGGTTGTATGGGTGATTTCCAGAAATCCCACCTTTTATTAACATTTGAGTTGAAACATAGCATATGTAATATTTTGGCCAAGATTCACGTTTGTGCATATTATACTTTAGCCAGAATCGGCCATAGAATATCCACAATTTATCAAAATCGCGATTTTTCAAAGAGGTTATATGGGTGATTTCCAGAAATCCCACCTTTTATTAACATTTGAGTTGAAACATAGCATATGTAATATTTTGGCCAAGATTCACGTTTGTGCATATTATACTTTAGCCAGAATCGGCCATAGAACATCCACAATTTATCAAAATTGCGATTTTTCAAGAGGTTATATGGGTGATTTCCAGAAATCCCACCTTTTATTAGCATTTGAATTAAAACATAGTATAGTCAATATTGTGGTCAAGATTCACGTTTGTGCATATTATACTTTAGCCAGAATCGGCCATAGAACATCCACAATTTATCAAAATTGCGGTTTTTCAAAGAGGTTGTATGGGTGATTTCCAGAAATCGGACCTTTTATTACAATTTGAATTAAAACATAGTATAGTCAATATTTTGGCCAAGATTCACGTTTGTGCATATTATACTTTAGCCAGCATCGGCCATAGAACATCCACAATTTATCAAAATCGCGATTTTTCAAAAAGGTTGTATGGGTGATTTCCAGAAATCCCACCTTTTATTAACATTTGAGTTGAAACATAGCATATGTAATATTTTGGCCAATATTCACGTTTGTGCATATTATACTTTAGCCAGAATCGGCCATAGAACATCCACAATTTATCAAAATTGCGATTTTTCAAAGAGGTTATATGGGTGATTTCCAGAAATCCCACCTTTTATTAGCATTTGAATTAAAACATAGTATAGTCAATATTGTGGCCAATATTCACGTTTGTGCATATTATACTTTAGCCAGCATCGGCCATAGAATATCCACAATTTAACAAAATCGCGATTTTTCAAAGAGGTTATATGGGTGATTTCCAGAAATCCCACCTTTTATTAACATTTGAGTTGAAACATAGCATATGTAATATTTTGGCCAAGATTCACGTTTGTGCATATTATACTTTAGCCAGAATCGGCCATAGAATATCCACAATTTATCAAAATTGCGGTTTTTCAAAGAGGTTGTATGGGTGATTTCCAGAAATCCCACCTTTTATTAACATTTGAGTTGAAACATAGCACATGTAATATTTTGGCCAAGATTCACGTTTGTGCATATTATACTTTAGCCAGAATCGGCCATAGAACATCCACAATTTATCAAAATTGCGGTTTTTCAAAGAGGTTGTATGGGTGATTTCCAGAAATCCCAATTTTTATTAACATTTGAGTTGAAACATAGCATATGTAATATTTTGGCCAAGATTCACGTTTGTGCATATTATACTTTAGCCAGAATCGGCCATAGAACATCCACAATTTATCAAAATTGCGATTTTTCAAAGAGGTTGTATGGGTGATTTCCAGAAATCCCACCTTTTATTAGCATTTGAATTAAAACATAGTATAGTCAATATTGTGGCCAATATTCACGTTTGTGCATATTATACTTTAGCCAGCATCGGCCATAGAACATCCACAATTTAACAAAATCGCGATTTTTCAAAGAGGTTATATGGGTGATTTCCAGAAATCCCACCTTTTATTAACATTTGAGTTGAAACATAGCATATGTAATATTTTGGCCAAGATTCACGTTTGTGCATATTATACTTTAGCCAGAATCGGCCATAGAATATCCACAATTTATCAAAATTGCGGTTTTTCAAAGAGGTTGTATGGGTGATTTCCGGAAATCCCACCTTTTATTAACATTTGAGTTGAAACATAGCACATGTAATATTTTGGCCAAGATTCACGTTTGTGCATATTATACTTTAGCCAGAATCGGCCATAGAACATCCACAATTTATCAAAATTGCGGTTTTTCAAAGAGGTTGTATGGGTGATTTCCAGTAATCCCAATTTTTATTAACATTTGAGTTGAAACATAGCATATGTAATATTTTGGCCAAGATTCACGTTTGTGCATATTATACTTTAGCCAGAATCGGCCATAGAACATCCACAATTTATCAAAATTGCGATTTTTCAAAGAGGTTGTATGGGTGATTTCCAGAAATCCCACCTTTTATTAGCATTTGAATTAAAACATAGTATAGTCAATATTGTGGCCAATATTCACGTTTGTGCATATTATACTTTAGCCAGCATCGGCCATAGAACATCCACAATTTAACAAAATCGCGATTTTTCAAAGAGGTTATATGGGTGATTTCCAGAAATCCCACCTTTTATTAACATTTGAGTTGAAACATAGCATATGTAATATTTTGGCCAAGATTCACGTTTGTGCATATTATACTTTAGCCAGAATCGGCCATAGAACATCCACAATTTATCAAAATTGCGGTTTTTCAAAGAGGTTGTATGGGTGATTTCCAGAAATCCCACCTTTTATTAACATTTGAGTTGAAACATAGCACATGTAATATTTTGGCCAAGATTCACGTTTGTGCATATTATACTTTAGCCAGCATCGGCCATAGAACATCCACAATTTAACAAAATCGCGATTTTTCAAAGAGGTTATATGGGTGATTTCCAGAAATCCCACCTTTTATTAACATTTGAGTTGAAACATAGCATATGTAATATTTTGGCCAAGATTCACGTTTGTGCATATTATACTTTAGCCAGAATCGGCCATAGAACATCCACAATTTATCAAAATTGCGATTTTTCAAAGAGGTTATATGGGTGATTTCCAGAAATCCCACCTTTTATTAGCATTTGAATTAAAACATAGTATAGTCAATATTGTGGCCAATATTCACGTTTGTGCATATTATACTTTAGCCAGCATCGGCCATAGAACATCCACAATTTAACAAAATTGCGATTTTTCAAAGAGGTTGTATGGGTGATTTCCAGAAATCCCACCTTTTATTAGCATTTGAATTAAAACATAGTATAGTCAATATTGTGGCCAATATTCACGTTTGTGCATATTATACTTTAGCCAGCATCGGCCATAGAACATCCACAATTTAACAAAATCGCGATTTTTCAAAGAGGTTATATGGGTGATTTCCAGAAATCCCACCTTTTATTAACATTTGAGTTGAAACATAGCATATGTAATATTTTGGCCAAGATTCACGTTTGTGCATATTATACTTTAGCCAGAATCGGCCATAGAACATCCACAATTTATCAAAATTGCGGTTTTTCAAAGAGGTTGTATGGGTGATTTCCAGAAATCCCAATTTTTATTAACATTTGAGTTGAAACATAGCATATGTAATATTTTGGCCAAGATTCACGTTTGTGCATATTATACTTTAGCCAGCATCGGCCATAGAACATCCACAATTTATCAAAATCGCGATTTTTCAAAGAGGTTATATGGGTGATTTCCAGAAATCCCACCTTTTATTAACATTTGAGTTGAAACATAGCACATGTAATATTTTGGCCAAGATTCACGTTTGTGCATATTATACTTTAGCCAGCATCGGCCATAGAACATCCACAATTTAACAAAATCGCGATTTTTCAAAGAGGTTATATGGGTGATTTCCAGAAATCCCACCTTTTATTAACATTTGAGTTGAAACATAGCATATGTAATATTTTGGCCAAGATTCACGTTTGTGCATATTATACTTTAGCCAGAATCGGCCATAGAATATCCACAATTTATCAAAATTGCGGTTTTTCAAAGAGGTTGTATGGGTGATTTCCGGAAATCCCACCTTTTATTAACATTTGAGTTGAAACATAGCACATGTAATATTTTGGCCAAGATTCACGTTTGTGCATATTATACTTTAGCCAGAATCGGCCATAGAACATCCACAATTTATCAAAATTGCGATTTTTCAAAGAGGTTGTATGGGTGATTTCCAGAAATCCCACCTTTTATTAGCATTTGAATTAAAACATAGTATAGTCAATATTGTGGCCAATATTCACGTTTGTGCATATTATACTTTAGCCAGCATCGGCCATAGAACATCCACAATTTAACAAAATCGCGATTTTTCAAAGAGGTTATATGGGTGATTTCCAGAAATCCCACCTTTTATTAACATTTGAGTTGAAACATAGCATATGTAATATTTTGGCCAAGATTCACGTTTGTGCATATTATACTTTAGCCAGAATCGGCCATAGAATATCCACAATTTATCAAAATTGCGGTTTTTCAAAGAGGTTGTATGGGTGATTTCCAGAAATCCCACCTTTTATTAACATTTGAGTTGAAACATAGCACATGTAATATTTTGGCCAAGATTCACGTTTGTGCATATTATACTTTAGCCAGAATCGGCCATAGAACATCCACAATTTATCAAAATTGCGGTTTTTCAAAGAGGTTGTATGGGTGATTTCCAGAAATCCCAATTTTTATTAACATTTGAGTTGAAACATAGCATATGTAATATTTTGGCCAAGATTCACGTTTGTGCATATTATACTTTAGCCAGAATCGGCCATAGAACATCCACAATTTATCAAAATTACGATTTTTCAAAGAGGTTGTATGGGTGATTTCCAGAAATCCCACCTTTTATTAGCATTTGAATTAAAACATAGTATAGTCAATATTGTGGCCAATATTCACGTTTGTGCATATTATACTTTAGCCAGCATCGGCCATAGAACATCCACAATTTAACAAAATCGCGATTTTTCAAAGAGGTTATATGGGTGATTTCCAGAAATCCCACCTTTTATTAACATTTGAGTTGAAACATAGCATATGTAATATTTTGGCCAAGATTCACGTTTGTGCATATTATACTTTAGCCAGAATCGGCCATAGAATATCCACAATTTATCAAAATTGCGGTTTTTCAAAGAGGTTGTATGGGTGATTTCCGGAAATCCCACCTTTTATTAACATTTGAGTTGAAACATAGCACATGTAATATTTTGGCCAAGATTCACGTTTGTGCATATTATACTTTAGCCAGAATCGGCCATAGAACATCCACAATTTATCAAAATTGCGGTTTTTCAAAGAGGTTGTATGGGTGATTTCCAGTAATCCCAATTTTTATTAACATTTGAGTTGAAACATAGCATATGTAATATTTTGGCCAAGATTCACGTTTGTGCATATTATACTTTAGCCAGAATCGGCCATAGAACATCCACAATTTATCAAAATTGCGATTTTTCAAAGAGGTTGTATGGGTGATTTCCAGAAATCCCACCTTTTATTAGCATTTGAATTAAAACATAGTATAGTCAATATTGTGGCCAATATTCACGTTTGTGCATATTATACTTTAGCCAGCATCGGCCATAGAACATCCACAATTTAACAAAATCGCGATTTTTCAAAGAGGTTATATGGGTGATTTCCAGAAATCCCACCTTTTATTAACATTTGAGTTGAAACATAGCATATGTAATATTTTGGCCAAGATTCACGTTTGTGCATATTATACTTTAGCCAGAATCGGCCATAGAACATCCACAATTTATCAAAATTGCGGTTTTTCAAAGAGGTTGTATGGGTGATTTCCAGAAATCCCACCTTTTATTAACATTTGAGTTGAAACATAGCACATGTAATATTTTGGCCAAGATTCACGTTTGTGCATATTATACTTTAGCCAGCATCGGCCATAGAACATCCACAATTTAACAAAATCGCGATTTTTCAAAGAGGTTATATGGGTGATTTCCAGAAATCCCACCTTTTATTAACATTTGAGTTGAAACATAGCATATGTAATATTTTGGCCAAGATTCACGTTTGTGCATATTATACTTTAGCCAGAATCGGCCATAGAACATCCACAATTTATCAAAATTGCGATTTTTCAAAGAGGTTATATGGGTGATTTCCAGAAATCCCACCTTTTATTAGCATTTGAATTAAAACATAGTATAGTCAATATTGTGGCCAATATTCACGTTTGTGCATATTATACTTTAGCCAGCATCGGCCATAGAACATCCACAATTTAACAAAATTGCGATTTTTCAAAGAGGTTGTATGGGTGATTTCCAGAAATCCCACCTTTTATTAGCATTTGAATTAAAACATAGTATAGTCAATATTGTGGCCAATATTCACGTTTGTGCATATTATACTTTAGCCAGCATCGGCCATAGAACATCCACAATTTAACAAAATCGCGATTTTTCAAAGAGGTTATATGGGTGATTTCCAGAAATCCCACCTTTTATTAACATTTGAGTTGAAACATAGCATATGTAATATTTTGGCCAAGATTCACGTTTGTGCATATTATACTTTAGCCAGAATCGGCCATAGAACATCCACAATTTATCAAAATTGCGGTTTTTCAAAGAGGTTGTATGGGTGATTTCCAGAAATCCCAATTTTTATTAACATTTGAGTTGAAACATAGCATATGTAATATTTTGGCCAAGATTCACGTTTGTGCATATTATACTTTAGCCAGCATCGGCCATAGAACATCCACAATTTATCAAAATCGCGATTTTTCAAAGAGGTTATATGGGTGATTTCCAGAAATCCCACCTTTTATTAACATTTGAGTTGAAACATAGCACATGTAATATTTTGGCCAAGATTCACGTTTGTGCATATTATACTTTAGCCAGCATCGGCCATAGAACATCCACAATTTAACAAAATCGCGATTTTTCAAAGAGGTTATATGGGTGATTTCCAGAAATCCCACCTTTTATTAACATTTGAGTTGAAACATAGCATATGTAATATTTTGGCCAAGATTCACGTTTGTGCATATTATACTTTAGCCAGAATCGGCCATAGAATATCCACAATTTATCAAAATTGCGGTTTTTCAAAGAGGTTGTATGGGTGATTTCCGGAAATCCCACCTTTTATTAACATTTGAGTTGAAACATAGCACATGTAATATTTTGGCCAAGATTCACGTTTGTGCATATTATACTTTAGCCAGAATCGGCCATAGAACATCCACAATTTATCAAAATTGCGGTTTTTCAAAGAGGTTGTATGGGTGATTTCCAGTAATCCCAATTTTTATTAACATTTGAGTTGAAACATAGCATATGTAATATTTTGGCCAAGATTCACGTTTGTGCATATTATACTTTAGCCAGAATCGGCCATAGAACATCCACAATTTATCAAAATTGCGATTTTTCAAAGAGGTTGTATGGGTGATTTCCAGAAATCCCACCTTTTATTAGCATTTGAATTAAAACATAGTATAGTCAATATTGTGACCAATATTCACGTTTGTGCATATTATACTTTAGCCAGCATCGGCCATAGAACATCCACAATTTAACAAAATCGCGATTTTTCAAAGAGGTTATATGGGTGATTTCCAGAAATCCCACCTTTTATTAACATTTGAGTTGAAACATAGCATATGTAATATTTTGGCCAAGATTCACGTTTGTGCATATTATACTTTAGCCAGAATCGGCCATAGAATATCCACAATTTATCAAAATTGCGGTTTTTCAAAGAGGTTGTATGGGTGATTTCCGGAAATCCCACCTTTTATTAACATTTGAGTTGAAACATAGCACATGTAATATTTTGGCCAAGATTCACGTTTGTGCATATTATACTTTAGCCAGAATCGGCCATAGAACATCCACAATTTATCAAAATTGCGGTTTTTCAAAGAGGTTGTATGGGTGATTTCCAGTAATCCCAATTTTTATTAACATTTGAGTTGAAACATAGCATATGTAATATTTTGGCCAAGATTCACGTTTGTGCATATTATACTTTAGCCAGAATCGGCCATAGAACATCCACAATTTATCAAAATTGCGATTTTTCAAAGAGGTTGTATGGGTGATTTCCAGAAATCCCACCTTTTATTAGCATTTGAATTAAAACATAGTATAGTCAATATTGTGGCCAATATTCACGTTTGTGCATATTATACTTTAGCCAGCATCGGCCATAGAACATCCACAATTTAACAAAATCGCGATTTTTCAAAGAGGTTATATGGGTGATTTCCAGAAATCCCACCTTTTATTAACATTTGAGTTGAAACATAGCATATGTAATATTTTGGCCAAGATTCACGTTTGTGCATATTATACTTTAGCCAGAATCGGCCATAGAACATCCACAATTTATCAAAATTGCGGTTTTTCAAAGAGGTTGTATGGGTGATTTCCAGAAATCCCACCTTTTATTAACATTTGAGTTGAAACATAGCACATGTAATATTTTGGCCAAGATTCACGTTTGTGCATATTATACTTTAGCCAGCATCGGCCATAGAACATCCACAATTTAACAAAATCGCGATTTTTCAAAGAGGTTATATGGGTGATTTCCAGAAATCCCACCTTTTATTAACATTTGAGTTGAAACATAGCATATGTAATATTTTGGCCAAGATTCACGTTTGTGCATATTATACTTTAGCCAGAATCGGCCATAGAACATCCACAATTTATCAAAATTGCGATTTTTCAAAGAGGTTATATGGGTGATTTCCAGAAATCCCACCTTTTATTAGCATTTGAATTAAAACATAGTATAGTCAATATTGTGGCCAATATTCACGTTTGTGCATATTATACTTTAGCCAGCATCGGCCATAGAACATCCACAATTTAACAAAATTGCGATTTTTCAAAGAGGTTGTATGGGTGATTTCCAGAAATCCCACCTTTTATTAGCATTTGAATTAAAACATAGTATAGTCAATATTGTGGCCAATATTCACGTTTGTGCATATTATACTTTAGCCAGCATCGGCCATAGAACATCCACAATTTAACAAAATCGCGATTTTTCAAAGAGGTTATATGGGTGATTTCCAGAAATCCCACCTTTTATTAACATTTGAGTTGAAACATAGCATATGTAATATTTTGGCCAAGATTCACGTTTGTGCATATTATACTTTAGCCAGAATCGGCCATAGAACATCCACAATTTATCAAAATTGCGGTTTTTCAAAGAGGTTGTATGGGTGATTTCCAGAAATCCCAATTTTTATTAACATTTGAGTTGAAACATAGCATATGTAATATTTTGGCCAAGATTCACGTTTGTGCATATTATACTTTAGCCAGAATCGGCCAAGAACATCCACAATTTATCAAAATTGCGATTTTTCAAAGAGGTTGTATGGGTGATTTCCAGAAATCCCACCTTTTATTAGCATTTGAATTAAAACATAGTATAGTCAATATTGTGGCCAATATTCACGTTTGTGCATATTATACTTTAGCCAGCATCGGCCATAGAACATCCACAATTTAACAAAATCGCGATTTTTCAAAGAGGTTATATGGGTGATTTCCAGAAATCCCACCTTTTATTAACATTTGAGTTGAAACATAGCATATGTAATATTTTGGCCAAGATTCACGTTTGTGCATATTATACTTTAGCCAGAATCGGCCATAGAACATCCACAATTTATCAAAATTGCGGTTTTTCAAAGAGGTTGTATGGGTGATTTCCAGAAATCCCACCTTTTATTAACATTTGAGTTGAAACATAGCACATGTAATATTTTGGCCAAGATTCACGTTTGTGCATATTATACTTTAGCCAGCATCGGCCATAGAACATCCACAATTTAACAAAATCGCGATTTTTCAAAGAGGTTATATGGGTGATTTCCAGAAATCCCACCTTTTATTAACATTTGAGTTGAAACATAGCATATGTAATATTTTGGCCAAGATTCACGTTTGTGCATATTATACTTTAGCCAGAATCGGCCATAGAACATCCACAATTTATCAAAATTGCGATTTTTCAAAGAGGTTATATGGGTGATTTCCAGAAATCCCACCTTTTATTAGCATTTGAATTAAAACATAGTATAGTCAATATTGTGGCCAATATTCACGTTTGTGCATATTATACTTTAGCCAGCATCGGCCATAGAACATCCACAATTTAACAAAATCGCGATTTTTCAAAGAGGTTATATGGGTGATTTCCAGAAATCCCACCTTTTATTAACATTTGAGTTGAAACATAGCATATGTAATATTTTGGCCAAGATTCACGTTTGTGCATATTATACTTTAGCCAGAATCGGCCATAGAATATCCACAATTTATTAAAATCGCGATTTTTCAAAGATGTTGTATGTGTGATTTCCAGAAATCCCACCTTTTATTAGCATTTGAATTAAAACATAGTATAGTCAATATTGTGGCCAATATTCACGTTTGTGCATATTATACTTTAGCCAGCATCGGCCATAGAACATCCACAATTTATCAAAATTGCGGTTTTTCAAAGAGGTTGTATGGGTGATTTCCAGAAATCCCACCTTTTATTAACATTTGAGTTGAAACATAGCATATGTAATATTTTGGCCAAGATTCTCGTTTGTGCATATTATACTTTAGCCAGAATCGGCCATAGAACATCCACAATTTATTAAAATTGCGATTTTGGCAATATTGGCCAAAATATTACATATGCTATGTTTCAACTCAAATGTTAATAAAAGGTGGGATTTCTGGAAATCACCCATACAACCTTTTTGAAAAATCGCGATTTTGATAAATTGTGGATGTTCTATGGCCGATTCTGGCTAAAGTATAATATGCACAAACGTGAATATTGGCCACAATATTGACTATACTATGTTTTAATTCAAATGCTAATAAAAGGTGGGATTTCTGGAAATCACCCATACAACCTCTTTGAAAAACCACAATTTTGATAAATTGTGGATGTTCTATGGCCGATTCTGGCCAATATAAATTTTTTTTAAGGTAAGTTTAGTAACGCACAATTTTGCACAATCATTGTTAACTGAAAAATATGTTTTATTACGTAAACGGTATATATGGGATTTCTGGTGTGATAATCACGTGGGAAATCCCACCCTGTTTCCTAAAGTAGGCTATGCACAAATTTTCTAATCACAGGCACAAAATTGCACAATCCCAATGGTGCGAATTATATATAGAAAACGTGGGTTTTCTAAAATGGGATTTCTGGCGTGATGTACGCGTCCTTATCATAGATTTTTAGCCAAAAAAATGAATCCACACAGACACTGTGATGTGATACAGACGGAACTGTATAGTGAAATTAGTAGCTGAACTTTTATAATAATTATAAATGTTTCGGTCAAATTTACATATTTTCACGATCTTTAATGAACGATTATAATGTTGTATATAGGAAATAATTAAATCACTTACCATTAACACAGTTTTTGGCGCAAGCACACCCACATACACATTATATTATAATAAAATCGTCAGATTTGCAAAAGCAATAAACACAAACAAAAAAATCACAAAAATATACATTACACTTCACAAAACTTTCACAATTATAAAAGCTCAATATTAAATGTAAAATCACAGCTTTGAGCTTGATAAGCACACATTTTACACATTTCACACATTGATTTATTTTCACTTTCAAATTTAAATTACGACTAATTTACATAAAGCCAAAATCATCCGATGAAGAACAAAATCAGATTTTTTGTTTTTTTTTTAAATTTAATTTCGTACGGTATTTTACCGTATTAAAACTTGAAATGATGATTGTGAGTACAGTGAGTCACATTAAAAATTTCGGAATTTACATAATAGATAATTAGGTTACATAAAAGCAGTAGGTTACATAAGAAAATCAAATTAATTAATTATGAATTACTTCGGTCTAAAAAGACCAAAGTATTGAAATCCTGTCAAAAATGACGAAAAATTTGGTTGGTCCGAAACCACTTTTCTCGACGTTTTGAAAGTCGCTGAGTCTGGATGTCTGTACCCATGGTATCTAGAGAACGGCTTGTCCGATTTGAATTTTTTTTTTTCGCCAATCTGTTTCTATGGTCAAGGCGGAGATTTGAAAAGCTTTTGGAGACTGTACGTCAAGAGGGTGGGGTACCTGTCATACGAATTAACCCAAAATACCAGGTTTTATAAATATTTACAATTATGTTGGCTTGATTATTGAATTGGGAATTGATATGAAGGTTTAGTTAGGGGTAAATTTGCGGGTTGGGTTGAAGTTGAGTTAGAGTTAAGTTGGGGTTGGATTGGGATGTAGTGACATATGGCCAAGTATGATAGAACTTACCCATTTCTCATCCGATTATGATGAATTCGACATGTGTATTGGAAATGGTATTCTAAAATGACTTATGACTTTTGGAATTATGAAATTTGAAATGTGTCTAAACCCCCCCCCCCTTGTCAATAGAAAAAATATTTTTTACGTCACGCCCCCCCCCCCCCCCCGTTATGGATGACCGTTCTAGCCGAACATGAACGAATCAACGAAACCAATACCACAAAGCTATAAACGACTTCTCGTTATCTCTTCAACATACATTATAACATCAAGACAACAATGAACAAAGAAGATGAGATTATCACAGGAAATAATAACACATCTGGCAAAATATTCAAAATATATGTAGACATAACAAACTAACCATATATAAAGGGCACAAATATATTAATCGATGTCACTTTGTTATTATACTTTAAACTACTAACAACTATTATATTAAATAAACCTTTTTGTAAAATTAAATAAAATATAAAAAAATAAATAAATATATCTAGAATAATTTCTAGATATATTAAATAAAAAATATAATAATTAAACAATCAAATTCATAATTGGCGCAGTTGATACTGGATCGGTAAATTGAACTTTTAATTTCAAGTCCTACCTATAAAAAAAAAAAAATTTAATACAAAAGGTAAAAATAAATAAAATCAGTGAAAAGTAAAAACGTATTAAGTGAGTTTTAATTGGAGATTTCAAGAGAATACTGAAATCAGAAAATTAAAACCTATCGACGGAATATCGATAGATAGAACAGTGATAAAAAGGCAAGAAGTAAAAATAAAAATAAAACAATTATTGTAATGTACAAGCCCATGATCATCGTAATAATTTATTGGTAAATATAAAATCAGTATATAACAAAAACCTTTCCTGAACCTTTTTCAGAAAATTAAAATTATATTTTTGAAAATGGTAAGTAGTAAATCTATCTTTCAAAACATATAAAATTATTAAACAATAAAATAAAATTATTAAGCCTAGAATAGTTAAGAAACATTAAAATTGCAAATAAAGTAGAATCAGGGTCAGTATTAATACAAGAATTACATAGCGTACAACAAGGTAACGATAAAGTAGAAGAATATTTCGCTAAAATTTCAAGCTCTATAAATTCCTTAAAAAATTGGTCAAAAATAAATGAACCAAACAATCAAGCAATCAAAGCAAAATGGTATAATAAAATGGCTTTAAACATATTTGTTAGCAGACTAAAAGAACCAATGGGATCACATGTTAGATCTATTAGACCAAAAGACTTGGTTGAAGCAAGACAGATATCTATTCAAGAACAATCTTTAGCAGGATTGAGGTACCAAACTAAACCTCAATATCCACCCGTACTTCCATTCAAACCAAAATTTAACTATCAAAATACACCTCAACGGTATCCCATGAACTCTATAAACCCAATTAACACGAAACCAATGTTACCACTACCACAGAAACCTACATTCAATAATTCACAAAGACAGGGACCAAATATTTATTATAATCATAGACTCTTTGCACCCCCACCAAAACAAATTATGGATAAACCCATGCCAATGGATACGACATCCAATTTGAACAAATACACACAACCAACTTATGGTCAAATGTTACCCAGAAATAACGCATCTCAACCCACTGGACTTCCCAGATGGCAAGCTAAAGAAATATGTACATAACATTGAAATAAATGAAGACGAAATAAGCGAGTTTCAAGAACAATATAAAAACTATGAAACCTATCAGGAATTAACTATTTTCGAAATAGAAGAGGAACAGGATTTTTGCCAAGTACCACACCCAACGCTGGATACTTAGGATTACATAATTGTGGCTCTGATCTAAAAGGCATTCAATTACCTTTTATCACAATCACAATAAACCATACAAAAAAGCTAAAATGTTAATCGACACTGGTGCTAATCGATCCTTTATAAATCCAGAATTCATCCTAAAGGAACAAAAAATTAAAATATCTCCAGTAAAAATAACAACTTTATTTAACAGCACCTTGTTAAACGAAGAAGTTACATTACCCATAATGGAACTCGAAAATGACGAGCCTTTAACATTCCTCATATTCAAATTTCACACATACTTTGATGGATTAATCGGAATCGATATAATAAATCAAATAAAAGCAGATCTTTGTTTATCTAAATCTCTATTAATCACAAAACATGCTGAACTTCCAATTAAATACAAATTCAACTTTGTGTCCAAGCAACACACCTATCCACCTAGAAACCACAATTCAAATACCGGTAATAACAAAAAATGGTGACGTGTATATACGACCCATGCAATTACCAAATGGATTACTCATACCAGAAGGTATTTACCATAGTAAAGATAATTACATTATTACAGAAGTAATAAATTATTCCCCACAAACCAAACAACTTCTTTTAGAAGAACCACTACAAAGCAGAAAATTAGATGAGTATGTAGAACGCATACACGAAAGAAATTTTTGCCATTCTACTAAATCATCCATAGAAAGTATAGATGAACTAATTAGGACCCAACATCTCAATTACGAGGAAGAAAAAGCAATAAAAAAATTATGCCGATCAAATGACCATATATTTCAGAGGGAGGATCAAGATCTCTCTTTCCCCGTTTGGATAGTACCTACGAAGGCAGACGCCTCAGGGAAAATAAAATGGAGGATGGTTAAAAATTATCGTAAACCCAACGAGAAAATGATAGACGACAAGTATCCCATACCAAACATTACAGATATTCTAGATAAATTAGGCAAATATCAATATTTTACGACATTAGATCTCGCATCAGGATTTCGAAGTGAATCGAAGTGAATCCGAAAGACCAAGAAAAAACAGCATTTTCAGTTGAATTCGATCATTACGAATTTATACGAATGCCTTTTGGACTTAAAAACGCTCCTAGTACCGTTCAACGGGTTATGGACAACGTTTTAGGCGAATTACAAGGGAAAACATGTTTATGTTATATGGATGACATAATCATATTCTATACAAGCCTACAAGAACATATTGAAAGCCTTGGCAAAGTTTTCAAAAAATTAGAAACAGCTAACCTAAATATTCAGTTAGATAAATCAGAATTTTTACATAGGGAAGTAGCCTTTTTAGGACATGTGATTACACCGGAAGGAGTTAAACCTAATCCCAATAAAATTGAAGGAATAAAAAAAATTTCATTACCTCAAACTGAAAAACAAATTAAAAGTTTTTTAGGACTTTTAAGATATTATAGAAAATGTATACCAAAATTTGCAACACTAACAAAGACCATGACGAAGTTCTTAAGAAAAGGAGAAAAAGTTGACATAAAAAATCAGGGATACATAGATAGCTTTGAAAAAGCAAAACAAATTTTAACACACGAACCTATATTGCAATACCCAGATTTTACACAAGAATTTACATTAACCACGGATGCAAGTAACTACGCAATAGGCGCAGTTCTATCACAAGGTCCCAAAGAAAAAGATTTACCAATTTGCTATGCAAGCAGAACTTTATCACAAACGGAGCAAAACTATTCTACAATAGAGAAAGTGCTCTTAGCAATCGTTTGGGCAACCAAGTACTTCCGACCATATCTTTTCGGTCGAAAATTTCTAATCCTCACGGATCATAAACCTTTAACCTGGTTATTTTCTTTAAAAGAACCAAACTCTAAATTTGTAAGATGGAGATTACAATTAGAAGAATTCGATTACAGAATTCAATACAAAAAAGGAATTTTGAATTCTAATGCTGACGCATTATCAAGAAGCGAAATAAACCATTCTTCATTATCTGAATCATCTTCTGAAAATACACGAAGCATGTTATCTACCAAATCAGTACCCATTCCTGAAACAAGAAACAGTGTAAACACCTTTAGACATCAGTTAATCATTTATATAAAACCAGACGTAACAAAATATTGTACTATGAAAGAGGAAATATTATTCGATAACAAGAAAAGAATAACGATATACATATCAAAAACTGGCGCATCATCTAAACTCAAACTTTGTATACAAAATCTAATAGGACTAAAAAGGAACCTAGGGTGTGTATATACATCAGATGGAGGCTTCGAAATGGTTGAAACAATTTTTAATAAAATAATAAACACTATAGAGTAACAGAACCCAAAGTAAATTTAGTTAGATCAAAAATATTCTTGGAAGAGTTAAAGACTAAGGAAGAACAAAGAAAAAAAAAGAAATACATTTAGGGAATTAACACCGAGGAGTACTCGAAAACTACGAACAGATAAAAAGAACCTTCTATTTTCCATATATGAAGGAGGATATAAATGATTACATAAAAAAATGTGACACCTGTCAAACAATAAAATACAACAGAAATCCACCCAGTATTCAATTTCAAGAAACTGAAACACCAAAATCCCCACTTCAAATAATACACGCAGATGTATATCACCTAAATGGTACAGCATTTCTAACAATAATAGACAAATTTTCCAAATTTGGCGTAGCATATAGACTTATACGGAAAACAGGTGAAAAAATGAAAGAAGGACTTAAAAGATTCTTTGCCTCACATGGCATACCTGGAAAATTGATAGCCGACAACGAACTTTCAAGTAGCCAAAAAATTCAAGATATGTTGAGAAAATACAACGTAGAATTTCATGCCACTACACCGTATAATTCAACTGGGAATTCCCCGGTTGAGCGATTTCATTCCACCATACATGAATTATGTGGAATAATAGCATTAAATAACCCTAATGAAACTATAAAAAGTGTCATGTCTACTGCAATTATTGCATATAATAATACAATAATACAATACACAGTACCACTAAAATCCACCAACTCCTAAACGGACATTATCTTAAAAACAACCCAGAATTCGGAACAGAACTAGAATATGGCCAATATCATAAAGACGAGTATGAAAAAATATACGCAAATATACACGAGAAATGCTTATATGATAAAAGACAATTAATAAATAAAATAAATACTAAACGTAAACCTAAAATCACAATACCAATCCGTACAACCATATTCAGAAAACATATTAGATGAGGAAAATTAAATCCTTTATTTAGAAAAGAAATTGTAACAGATAACACCCAATTCCCAGTAGTAATAACAGACAGAGGTAAAGTACACTTGAATAAAATTAAGAATTTATTTCACTTTCCACTTCAGGGGGCGAGTAGACAAGAGAGAAGAGACGCAACAACTTCAACACCAATGTCAAGCAATATTTGCTACGGTTAGTAAAAATTTGGTTGACCGCTTGGGAACATGATGATGAAACGAAATCTCGCCCCTCCCACCGCACAACCGCCGATGGGAATAATAATGTAGACTAATAATTAATAAAAATTAAGCCTTTTCAGATATTGCAGTTACAACAGGGGGACACGCTGTATTAGAAAAAATTGTGTTGTCTTGTGATTAACAGTGTCAAAAAAAAAAAAAAAAAAGTTACAAATTTACTAACTATCGACTAATTAGGTGTCTGGAACCGGGTCGAGTCTTTCATGCTAACATACCTTTCCTTTCCTTCGATCTTGTTATTCGTAAAAAGGTGTACGGTGGGCCCGGCGTATCCGGGAAACTTGTCTTAGGCTTGGTCGTTCACACTAAATCAATCAATCAATTTCAGGTTCCACTTCATAATCAGCCAGGAACTAAACATAATACCAATTAAAGATAATAAAAACATAATACCCGTAAACCTAGGACAAGTATTCATTCAAGAAAACAGTAACAAACTAATCCACATTATCCCATTAACGCAATATCAAGATTTTGTTCTGAGCATCCTTTATTAATTTGTCTGAATCCATTCAGACAAATTAATAAAAGATGCTCAGAACAAAATGAGCGACGAAGCAAAAAATTCTATTGCAAAGCAAAATTTTAGAAAATCAGATTAAATTCAATAACATCGTACCCAAAAGAATAAAAAGGGGAGCACTGAACTTCTTAGGCTCAATAATAAAAGACATAACAGGTAATTTAGATAACAATGATTTAGAAGACATTCAAAATTCTTTAGATAAAATAGCAACCAACAATAACAAACAGATCATTATTAATCAACAACTAGCAATCAGACTAGACGTAATCAAAGACAACCTAGAAGAAAACTTAGGACACATAAATAACACAATAAAAATGATCAAAGATAAAATCACAAGCCTTACAGGACATTTAATATGAGATCAACAGATTCACCAATTAGACTATGTATTAACAAACTTAAATTTCCATTTAGATAATTTACTGGACATAATAACATTTTCAAAAAACAAAATAATTTCGAGACATTTATTAAACGAAGAAAAAATGAACTTTATAATTTCAAAATTACACGAACACATGTAATAATACCGCATGAACTGGCACTTTTAAATTTGTTAACAATTAAAGGTTTAATAACAACTATAGTTACGAACTAATATTCTTGATAGATATTCCTAAATTTAGGAACGAAAGTTTTCAATTACATAAAATAATCCCTATTCCTGTAAATAACAAAATAATCTATCCTAAACCTTCAACCTATATAATATCCAATGAACAAAAATATACTGATTTTTACAAAAACCAATGTCAAGAAATATACCAAATATATTATTGCAAAAAATTACAATTACAAGAAGTACAAAACACCTGTATACCAGCAATAATAAACCAGCAAATTGCAACATGCAATTACAAACAAATATCGGAAAGAGAACAGGTCATCCAAATTAACATCTTATAAAAATATTCAAAATATATCTAAACATAACAAACAAACCATATTCTTTATATGTATATACATACATATGGGCACATATTAATCGCTGTCACTTTGTTATTATACCACTGATTAGCTATATAAGATTAGTTTTTTCAGTGCAAAAAAATGTCATTCTAAATTTCAAAACGTATTATTTTGTGATGGCACCGACAAAGCGAGAGATATATATATATGCTTCTTTTTTTCGCATTCTTCAAAATAATACAAAACAAAAAATAACAAAATAGTAGTAAAAAAAAAATTCATGAATGAAACACAGAAAAGGTCATTAGTTTGGTAATTTTGTTTGTATATTTTTGTATATTTTCGAGTATGTATGATGCACGTGCAGACGATCAGTGATCATAATATGTATATATACCTATTGTATTAAATACATACATACACATACGTATTTTATATTTTAAATCTTCTTTAAACTAAACCAAATTTTGGAATAATATATATTTTTTTGTGAAAAAGAGTTTGTTGATGATTTTTTTTTTTAACCCATTTGATCCCACTGTACCTGTATGGGTACAGAAAAATCACTAACTTTACGACGCCACTACTGCGGTATTTAATGTCAAATTTCAATTTGTATTTTACCGTTATATATGGTTTTTAGTTTATTTATCATATTTTTAAAAAAAATTCATTTCGAGAAAGGATTTTGAGTGTTAAAAAATATTTAAAGTACAAATATTTTACAAAATTTATTATTGGTGTGGGAACAAATGGGTTAACCTTCATCCGTCCCTCGCTTCATTTTGACCTAAATCTAATTTTATTTTTGAAATATCTTATTAAATTACTGCGTTATCTTTCGTTTTAATAAATAAAATTAAAAATAAAAGTGAATTTTTAATTTGCTTAGCGTAAATTTACTGATGAATTTATTTTGGTAATTTTTGCACAAAGGAATTTTAGTGGTGCTTTTTTAAGGGACGGATGTTCAGGTCATTCACTCATTTGATTTGGATGTTACATAATATTTTTCTTGCTTTTGAAATGCTTTCTGATGCGTTTTCCTAGGTGCAAGAAATAAATACAATAATAAAAGGATAATAAGTTTGATTAAAATTTGAATTGATAACAATTTGAATACCTAGGCATATCATTTTTAAGTAACATATGTGCCTTAAAGCATTCTTTATTTGTTTCTTTGCTATTTGAAGAAATGAAAAGTTAGAATAATTATTTGCAGTTTTCTGTTATGAATGTATTTTTTCCGACTTGAGCAGAACAGATCATTTATATTGAATATGATCAAGATCACTCACACAAAAATCATTTATCAAAATAAACATTTTGAATAAAATGAACTATTATAATGTTGAATTTGTGCAAATCTATTTATAAAATTGAATCAACTTTTACATTGTACATTATTATAATAATATGTACATTGTACATAAGAAGTGTCGTAGAAGATGTTGATCCATCGAATACGCAAGAGGGAGAACTGCATACAGAACTTTAAGCTAGGATTTAAATTTTTTATTGTTAAGAATTTACGTATGAAGACGGATGAAGGTTAAAAAAAAAAATCATCAACAAACTCTTTTTCACAAAAAAATATATATTATTCCAAAATTTGGTTTAGTTTAAAGAAGATTTAAAATATAAAATACGTATGTGTATGTATGTATTTAATACAATAGGTATATATACATATTATGATCACTGATCGTCTGCACGTGCATCATACATATGTACTCGAAAATATACAAAAATATACAAACAAAATTACCAAACTAATGACCTTTTTTGTGTTTCATTCATGATTTTTTTTTTTACTACTACATATTTTGTTATTTTTTGTTTTGTATTTTTTTGAAGAATGCGAAAAAAAGAAGCATATATATATATCTCTCGCTTTGTCGGTGCCATCACAAAATAATACGTTTTGAAATTTAGAATGACATTTTTTTGCACTGAAAAAACTAATCTTATATAGCTAATCAGTGATTATACTTTAAACTACTAGCAACAATTATATTAAATAAACCATTTTGTAAAATTAAATAAAAATATAAAAAAATAAATAAATATATCTAAAATAATTTCTAGATATATTAAAAATATAATGTTTCAACAATCAAATTCATAATTCCCCCCCCCCCTTGTCAATAGAAAAATTATTTTGTTACGTCAAGGCCCCCTCCCCTTGACACTAAAAGAGTTATTTTTTTACGTCAAGGCCCCCCCCCCTTGTCAATAAAAAAATTATTTTTTTACGTCAAGGCCCCCCCTTGTCAATAAAAAAATTATTTTTTTACGTCAAGGCCCCCCCCCCTTGTCAATAGAAAAATTATTTTTTTACGTCAAGGCCCCCCCCCCTTGTCTATAAAAAAATTATTTTTTTATGTCAAGGCCCCCCCCCCCTTTGTCAATAGAAAAATTATTTTTTTACGTCAAGGCCCCCCCCCTTGTCGATAGAAAAATTATTTTTTTACGTCAAGGCCCCCCCCCTTGTCAATAGAAAAATTATTTTTTTACGTCAAGCCCCCCCCCCCCCCTTGTCAATAGAAAAATTATTTTTTTACGTCAAGGCACCCCCCTTGTCAATAAAAAAATTACTTTTTTACGTCAAGGCCCCCCCCTTGTCAATAAAAAAATTATTTTTTTACGTCAAGCCCCCCCCTTGTCAATAAAAATATTACTTTTTTACGTCAAGGCCCCCCCCTTGTCAATAAAAATATTACTTTTTTACGTCAAGGCCCCCCCCTTGTCAATAAAAATATTATTTTTTTACGTCAAGGCCCCCCCCTTGTCAATAAAAATATTACTTTTTTACGTCAAGGCCCCCCCCTTGTCAATAAAAATATTATTTTTTTACGTCAAGCCCCCCCCCTTGTCAATAAAAATATTACTTTTTTACGTCAAGGCCCCCCCCTTGTCAATAAAAATATTACTTTTTTACGTCAAGGCCCCCCCTTGTCAATAAAAATATTACTTTTTTACGTCAAGGCCCCCCCCTTGTCAATAAAAATATTACTTTTTTACGTCAAGGCCCCCCCCTTGTCAATAAAAATATTACTTTTTTACGTCAAGGCCCCCCCTTGTCAATAAAAATATTACTTTTTTACGTCAAGGCCCCCCCCTTGTCAATAAAAATATTACTTTTTTACGTCAAGGCCCCCCCCTTGTCAATAAAAATATTACTTTTTTACGTCAAGGCCCCCCCCTTGTCAATAAAAATATTACTTTTTTACGTCAAGGCCCCCCCCCTTGTCAATAAAAATATTACTTTTTTACGTCAAGGCCCCCCCCTTGTCAATAAAAATATTACTTTTTTACGTCAAGGCCCCCCCCTTGTCAATAAAAATATTACTTTTTTACGTCAAGGCCCCCCCCCTTGTCAATAAAAATATTATTTTTTTACGTCAAGGCCCCCCCCTTGTCAATAAAAATATTACTTTTTTACGTCAAGGCCCCCCCCTTGTCAATAAAAATATTACTTTTTTACGTCAAGGCCCCCCCCTTGTCAATAAAAATATTACTTTTTTACGTCAAGGCCCCCCCCTTGTCAATAAAAATATTACTTTTTTACGTCAAGGCCCCCCCCTTGTCAATAAAAATATTATTTTTTTACGTCAAGGCCCCCCCCTTGTCAATAAAAATATTACTTTTTTACGTCAAGGCCCCCCCCTTGTCAATAAAAATATTACTTTTTTACGTCAAGGCCCCCCCCTTGTCAATAAAAATATTACTTTTTTACGTCAAGGCCCCCCCCTTGTCAATAAAAATATTACTTTTTTACGTCAAGGCCCCCCCCTTGTCAATAAAAATATTACTTTTTTACGTCAAGGCCCCCCCCCCTTGTCAATAAAAAAAATTATTTTTTTATGTCAAGGCCCCCCCCTTGTCAATAAAAAAATTATTTTTTTACGTCAAGGCCCCCCCCTTGTCAATAGAAAAATTATTTTTTTACGTCAAGGCCCCCCCCTTGTCAATAAAAATATTACTTTTTTACGTCAAGGCCCCCCCCTTGTCAATAAAAATATTACTTTTTTACGTCAAGGCCCCCCCCTTGTCAATAAAAATATTACTTTTTTACGTCAAGGCCCCCCCCTTGTCAATAAAAATATTATTTGTTTACGTCAAGGCCCCCCCCTTGTCAATACAAATATTACTTTTTTACGTCAAGGCCCCCCCCTTGTCAATAAAAATATTATTTTTTTACGTCAAGGCCCCCCCCTTGTCAATAAAAATATTACTTTTTTACGTCAAGGCCCCCCCCTTGTCAATAAAAAAAATTATTTTTTTATGTCAAGGCCCCCCCCTTGTCAATAAAAAAATTATTTTTTTACGTCAAGGCCCCCCCCCTTGTCAATAGAAAAATTATTTTTTTACGTCAAGGCCCCCCCTTGTCAATAAAAATATTACTTTTTTACGTCAAGGCCCCCCCCTTGTCAATAAAAATATTACTTTTTTACGTCAAGGCCCCCCCCTTGTCAATAAAAATATTACTTTTTTACGTCAAGGCCCCCCCCTTGTCAATAAAAATATTATTTGTTTACGTCAAGGCCCCCCCCTTGTCAATAAAAATATTACTTTTTTACGTCAAGGCCCCCCCCTTGTCAATAAAAATATTATTTTTTTACGTCAAGGCCCCCCCCTTGTCAATAAAAATATTACTTTTTTACGTCAAGGCCCCCCCCTTGTCAATAAAAATATTACTTTTTTACGTCAAGGCCCCCCCCTTGTCAATAAAAATATTACTTTTTTACGTCAAGGCCCCCCCCTTGTCAATAAAAATATTACTTTTTTACGTCAAGGCCCCCCCCTTGTCAATAAAAATATTACTTTTTTACGTCAAGGCCCCCCCCTTGTCAATAAAAATATTACTTTTTTACGTCAAGGCCCCCCCCCTTGTCAATAAAAATATTATTTTTTTACGTCAAGGCCCCCCCCTTGTCAATAAAAATATTACTTTTTTACGTCAAGGCCCCCCCCTTGTCAATAAAAATATTACTTTTTTACGTCAAGGCCCCCCCCTTGTCAATAAAAATATTATTTTTTTACGTCAAGGCCCCCCCCTTGTCAATAAAAATATTACTTTTTTACGTCAAGGCCCCCCCCTTGTCAATAAAAATATTACTTTTTTACGTCAAGGCCCCCCCCTTGTCAATAAAAATATTACTTTTTTACGTCAAGGCCCCCCCCTTGTCAATAAAAATATTACTTTTTTACGTCAAGGCCCCCCCCTTGTCAATAAAAATATTATTTTTTTACGTCAAGGCCCCCCCCTTGTCAATAAAAATATTACTTTTTTACGTCAAGGCCCCCCCCTTGTCAATAAAAATATTACTTTTTTACGTCAAGGCCCCCCCCTTGTCAATAAAAATATTACTTTTTTACGTCAAGGCCCCCCCCTTGTCAATAGAAAAATTATTTGTTTACGTCAAGGCCCCCCCCTTGTCAATACAAATATTACTTTTTTACGTCAAGGCCCCCCCCTTGTCAATAAAAATATTATTTTTTTACGTCAAGGCCCCCCCCTTGTCAATAAAAATATTACTTTTTTACGTCAAGGCCCCCCCCCTTGTCAATAAAAATATTACTTTTTTACGTCAAGGCCCCCCCTTGTCAATAAAAATATTACTTTTTTACGTCAAGGCCCCCCCCTTGTCAATAAAAAAATTATTTTTTTACGTCAAGGCCCCCCCCTTGTCAATAAAAATATTACTTTTTTACGTCAAGGCCCCCCGCTTGTCAATAAAAATATTACTTTTTTACGTCAAGGCCCCCCCCTTGTCAATAAAAATATTACTTTTTTACGTCAAGGCCCCCCCCTTGTCAATAAAAATATTACTTTTTTACGTCAAGGCCCCCCCCTTGTCAATAAAAATATTACTTTTTTACGTCAAGGCCCCCCCCTTGTCAATAAAAAAAATTATTTTTTTACGTCAAGGCCCCCCCCTTGTCAATAAAAAAAATTATTTTTTTATGTCAAGGCCCCCCCCTTGTCAATAAAAAAATTATTTTTTTACGTCAAGGCCCCCCCCTTGTCAATAGAAAAATTATTTTTTTACGTCAAGGCCCCCCCCTTGTCAATAAAAATATTACTTTTTTACGTCAAGGCCCCCCCCTTGTCAATAAAAATATTACTTTTTTACGTCAAGGCCCCCCCCCCTTGTCAATAAAAATATTACTTTTTTACGTCAAGGCCCCCCCCTTGTCAATAAAAATATTACTTTTTTACGTCAAGGCCCCCCCCTTGTCAATAAAAATATTACTTTTTTACGTCAAGGCCCCCCCTTGTCAATAAAAATATTATTTTTTTACGTCAAGGCCCCCCCCTTGTCAATAAAAATATTACTTTTTTACGTCAAGGCCCCCCCCTTGTCAATAAAAATATTACTTTTTTACGTCAAGGCCCCCCCTTGTCAATAAAAATATTACTTTTTTACGTCAAGGCCCCCCCCTTGTCAATAAAAATATTACTTTTTTACGTCAAGGCCCCCCCCTTGTCAATAAAAATATTACTTTTTTACGTCAAGGCCCCCCCTTGTCAATAAAAATATTACTTTTTTACGTCAAGGCCCCCCCCTTGTCAATAAAAATATTACTTTTTTACGTCAAGGCCCCCCCCTTGTTTTTTACGTCAAGGCCCCCCCCTTGTCAATAAAAATATTACTTTTTTACGTCAAGGCCCCCCCCCTTGTCAATAAAAATATTACTTTTTTACGTCAAGGCCCACCCCTTGTCAATAAAAATATTACTTTTTTACGTCAAGGCCCCCCCCTTGTCAATAAAAATATTACTTTTTTACGTCAAGGCCCCCCTCTTGTCAATAAAAATATTACTTTTTTACGTCAAGGCCCCCCCCTTGTCAATAAAAAAAATTATTTTTTTATGTCAAGGCCCCCCCCTTGTCAATAAAAATATTATTTTTTTACGTCAAGGCCCCCCCCTTGTCAATAGAAAAATTATTTTTTTACGTCAAGGCCCCCCCCTTGTCAATAAAAATATTACTTTTTTACGTCAAGGCCCCCCCCTTGTCAATAAAAATATTACTTTTTTACGTCAAGGCCCCCCCCTTGTCAATAAAAATATTATTTTTTTACGTCAAGGCCCCCCCCTTGTCAATAAAAATATTACTTTTTTACGTCAAGGCCCCCCCCTTGTCAATAGAAAAATTATTTTTTACGTCAAAGCCCCCCCCTTGTCAATAAAAATATTACTTTTTTACTTTAAAAATTAAAAAAAAATGATTTTATCCCCATGATATGAGTCTGATGGGGTTCTTAGAATCTTGATATTGCCATTGCATAACTGGCCATATAAAATCCTTATAAGATTTATCTCTAGTATTGGCTCCATATAATTTAAGAATTTGTCTTATTATGTAATTATAAGAAATTGATTTAGAAAAATTAAAAAAAAATGATTTTATCCCCATGATATGGGTCTGATGGGGTTCTTAGAATCTTGATATTGCCATTGCATAACTGGCCATATAAAATCCTTATAAGATTTATCTCTAGTATTGGCTCCATATAATTTAAAAATTTGTCTTATTATGTAATTATAAGAAATTGATTTAGAAAAATTAAAAAAAAATGATTTTATCCCCATGATATGGGTCTGATGGGGTTCTTAGAATCTTGATATTGCCATTGCGTAACTGGCCATATAAAATCCTTATAAGATTTATCTCTAGTATTGGCTCCATATAATTTAAGAATTTGTCTTATTATGTAATTATAAGAAATTGATTTAGAAAAATTAAAAAAAAATAATTTTATCCCCATGATATGGGCCTGATGGGGTTCTTAGAATCTTGATATTGCCATTGCATAACTGGCCATATAAAATCCTTATAAGATTTATCTCTAGTATTGGCTCCATATAATTTAAAAATTTGTCTTATTATCTAATTATAAGAAATTGATTTAGAAAAATTAAAAAAAATGATTTTATCCCCATGATATGGGTCTGATGGGGTTCTTAGAATCTTGATATTGCCATTGCGTAACTGGCCATATAAAATCCTTATAAGATTTATCTCTAGTATTGGCTCCATATAATTTAAGAATTTTTCTTATTATGTAATTATAAGAAATTGATTTAGAAAAATTAAAAAAAAATGATTTTATCCCCATGATATGGGTCTGATGGGGTTCTTAGAATCTTGATATTGCCATTGCATAACTGGCCATATAAAATCCTTATAAGATTTATCTCTAGTATTGGCTCCATATAATTTAAGAATTTGTCTTATTATCTAATTATAAGAAATTGATTTAGAAAAATTAAAAAAAAATAATTTTATCCCCATGATATGGGCCTGATGGGGTTCTTAGAATCTTGATATTGCCATTGCATAACTGGCCATATAAAATCCTTATAAGATTTATCTCTAGTATTGACTCCATATAATTTAAAAATTTGTCTTATTATGTAATTATAAGAAATTGATTTAGAAAAATTAAAAAAAAATGATTTTATCCCCATGATATGGGTCTGATGGGGTTCTTAGAATCTTGATATTGCCATTGCATAACTGGCCATATAAAATCCTTATAAGATTTATCTCTAGTATTGGCTCCATATAATTTAAGAATTTTTCTTATTATGTAATTATAAGAAATTGATTTAGAAAAATTAAAAAAAAATAATTTTATCCCCATGATATGGGTCTGATGGGGTTCTTAGAATCTTGATATTGCCATTGCGTAACTGGCCATATAAAATCCTTATAAGATTTATCTCTAGTATTGGCTCCATATAATTTAAGAATTTGTCTTATTATGTAATTATAAGAAATTGATTTAGAAAAATTAAAAAAAAATAATTTTATCCCCATGATATGGGCCTGATGGGGTTCTTAGAATCTTGATATTGCCATTGCATAACTGGCCATATAAAATCCTTATAAGATTTATCTCTAGTATTGGCTCCATATAATTTAAGAATTTTTCTTATTATGTAATTATAAGAAATTGATTTAGAAAAATTAAAAAAAAATGATTTTATCCCCATGATATGGGTCTGATGGGGTTCTTAGAATCTTGATATTGCCATTGCATAACTGGCCATATAAAATCCTTATAAGATTTATCTCTAGTATTGGCTCCATATAATTTAAAAATTTGTCTTATTATCTAATTATAAGAAATTGATTTAGAAAAATTAAAAAAAATGATTTTATCCCCATGATATGGGTCTGATGGGGTTCTTAGAATCTTGATATTGCCATTGCGTAACTGGCCATATAAAATCCTTATAAGATTTATCTCTAGTATTGGCTCCATATAATTTAAGAATTTGTCTTATTATGTAATTATAAGAAATTGATTTAGAAAAATTAAAAAAAAATGATTTTATCCCCATGATATGGGTCTGATGGGGTTCTTAGAATCTTGATATTGCCATTGCATAACTGGCCATATAAAATCCTTATAAGATTTATCTCTAGTATTGGCTCCATATAATTTAAGAATTTTTCTTATTATGTAATTATAAGAAATTGATTTAGAAAAATTAAAAAAAAATAATTTTATCCCCATGATATGGGTCTGATGGGGTTCTTAGAATCTTGATATTGCCATTGCGTAACTGGCCATATAAAATCCTTATAAGATTTATCTCTAGTATTGACTCCATATAATTTAAGAATTTGTCTTATTATGTATAAGAAATTGATTTAGAAAAATTAAAAAAAAATGATTTTATCCCCATGATATGAGTCTGATGGGGTTCTTAGAATCTTGATATTGCCATTGCATAACTGGCCATATAAAATCCTTATAAGATTTATCTCTAGTATTGGCTCCATATAATTTAAGAATTTTTATTATTATCTAATTATAAGAAATTGATTTAGAAAAATATTGAAAAAAATGATTTCATCCCCATGATATGGGTCTGATGGGGCTTTTAGACTCTTGATATTGCCATTGCCTAACTGGCCATACAAAATCCTTATAAGATTATCTCTAGTATTAGTTACGAGCATTCGATTTAAGAATTTACAAGATTTAAATTTATTCAGATAAATTCAAATAAATTATTTTTTAATAAACTTTGTTTTCTAAGTAATTTTGAAAACCGTTTTCTTTTAATTTAGATTTTTTTCTAATCGCTTACATTTTAAAAAAATTATTTCTCTTCGGGCTAGTGCTACATTTTTAGAAATGTATACACTTTTTCTGGATAGCTACACTTTAGTCAAGACACAAACCTAAACAATTCGGGTTCGGGCTAACTTCACTGACTTCAGAAATCACAAAATTTATATCATTATTTCCGGAACTCAATCAAATTTCTTTAAAGAATAACACGAGCAAACACAATGTCAACCACTACTTAGGAATTACAGGTCCACCATTATCATGGAAAATACGATGATTAACGCCAGATAAGCTGGAAATTGCCAAAAAACGAATGCCAGACGATGATGGAGCAAGGAATTTGCAGACCTATAGTAGCATCAGTTGGTCCAGTCCACTCCACCTCGTATACGAAAGAAGAATGGGAACTGGAGACCGTGAGGGGATTATCGGGCACTGAATAATATAACTATACCGGACCAATACCCAATTCCACACATTCAAGATTTTGCCAACCAATTAGCGGGATGTACCATATTTTCGACACTAGATCTAGTAAGAGCCTACCATCAAATTCCGTTAAACTCAAGTGATATCCCCAAAACAGCCATTACCACCCCGTTCGGATTATTTAAATTTTGAATTCACTAAATTGGCATTCAGCTTACGAAACGCGGCGCAATTCTTCCAAAGATTAATGAATGCAGTATTGGCAAATTTAAATTTTTGTTTGGTATTTACAGTGACTCTCATATAATTGATCACGATTTCAAAGGACGCTAATATTTTATTACACCAAACTAAAATTAAATTGTTTAGTTTTTCTTTTTAAATTCAACAGTTTATTAAATATTTATTTAACAAATTAAAAAAAAAAATTCATTTTCAACATCAAAAATATCAATAATTAATTAACATAAAAATTATTAGGTGTGATCAATTATGAGAGTCACTGTAGATGACATAATCATAGCTTCGAATTCTTTTAGTGAACATAGGGAACATTTAAAAATTATTTTTAAAAAATTAGTAAACACAGGCTCTATTCTTAACCTAGATAAGTGTGCTTTTGTCCAAACGCAAATAAATTTTGTAGGACATACAATAACGAGTGGAGGCGATAAAATACGAGCGGCCACAATCAGTGCGCCAACTCAAAAGATTTTTGGGAATGTTAAATTTTTATCGGCGTTTTATTCCACACGCAGCAACCGACCAAATCCACCTAACTAATTTTCTAAGAGGATATAAGAAAAGATCAAAGATCAACATCACGTGGAACGAGGATGACATGGCAGCATGTAACAACTGCAAGATAAAATTAAGCCAGGCTACGGTATTACCCCATCCATCAACGATAGCTCGGCTAGCAATAATGGTAGATGCCTCTAGCAGCCACTGGATTTTTCTCGATACGACTAACCGAGACAGAGAAAAAATACACTGGATACGATAGGGAAATACTATCAGCATATTCGGGCATTAAACATTCTCAACATTTACTTGAAGGACGAGACTTTACTATTTTTACTGATCACAAACCGTTAATTTTCGCATTCAAACAAAAATCTGACAAAAAGCTTCATCGAGACAATACCGACACTTAGACTTCATCGGACTGTTTACAACGGACATCCAGCACATATCGACAACGACAACGTGGTGGCCGATACACTATCCAGAGTTGAAATATAATTTCCATTCCAGAAGTAATCGATTACAGTGCAATTGCGGACGCGCAGATGAAGGATCCAGAGTTGGAGGACCTGAGAATTCTAACACGTGCTTGAATATAAAAGAAATTCCACTCAACTGTAATTCAGCTGAGACAATGTATTGCGATGTATCAACTGGTAAAGCCAGATCTTTTAGCCCAAAACAGTTCAGGCAAACCATTTTCAATTCGTTTCACATTTAGCACACCCGGGCATCAAAGCCTCACTCAAAATACTAGTCGAAAACGCAATCTGACCATCAATAAAAAAGGATACAAAAGACATGGGCGCAACATTGCTTACATTGTCAAAAATCCAAAATTTCACGCCACATTAAATCACCTCTAGGCAATTTCGATCTTAATTCTTCTCGGTTTTCGGATATACATTTATGTAGATAGTATAGATCCACTTCCCATTTCCGACAATAATCGGTACTGCGTAACACTCATCGATCTTTACACCTGTTGGCCTAAAGCAATCCCAGTTCCGGACATTTCCGCAGCAACAGTATAGCCTTCGCGGTATATTCAGTATGGATAGCTCGATTTGGTGTTCCCTAGTGCATAGTAACTGATCAAGGCGCACAGTTCGAATCACAACCAGCTATAATCCAAAATGCAATGGCATTTTAGAGAGGTGGCATCGAGCATTAAAAGCCAGCAGCATGTGCTATAATAGGAATGACTGGACGCAAATACTACCATCAATACTATACTAGGACTAAGAACGGCGTTCAGAGAAGATCTACAAAGCACCGCAGCAGAATTAACCTACGGAAGCCAAATCAAATTGCCAGCACAATTTATCGAACCAGATAAAAAAAACAATATCACGGCCCGATTTCGCAAACCAAATCAAACAACATTTCAACGAGATTAGCCCTAATAACACATCTAATCACAGTCGAGACAACATATTTGTGAGTAAAAAATTTGGAAAATTGCTCACACATATTGCTCAGAACGCACTACGAGGAGCTCTGCAATGGCCATACACATGACCATACAAAGTGCTCAAGAAATCAAATAAATGCTGGGACATCGGGATCAAAAACAAAAAAGTGCGGGTAAGCATAGATCGCGTAAAACCATGTTTCAGCGAAAACAACAACGAAACAATAAATAACCTACAATACAAAAAAAGAGGAAAATCATCAAACAAACAACAGGAAAGTAGAGGATGTGCCTACTGCAAGCAGTCATACACCAATAAAAAAAACGGTCACTTTCGACCAGGACCACAAGCCAAACGTTCCGTCGGAATCATAACGCTCTGGTCGCCTCATCAAAATCCCCGCTAGATTCCGAAGCGAGTAACGTAAAATCTTCATTTTACTAAGGAAGGGGGGGGGGGAGTATTGTGGCATCCCAATGTAACTCGTCCCAACGAGAGCCAGTGCCATAGTCATGTAATGTTCGAGAGAATTAAATAGTAATGAGTAGCTTGTATTATTATAAAACACTGTGGTAAACGTCATGTTGAATGGTATAAATATAAAAACCTTGCATGTATAGGGCGGGCTTTTCCAACAGGCCATGCGACGATAATATATTATAATGTACGTTGCATAGGCAGGGGAAACAAAAAGTCCCTCCTATATATAGCAGGAAAAAAAAAAGAAGTTAGTTTTAAAATTTATATCCGCCACGAACTTCCTTCGCACCAGAAGAGGAAAGTTAGATTTTACAAATTATAAAATCGTGTAGAGATATCTGTATATAAGTTTTATAAGAATATTTTAATACATAACATAATAAGTGACATTATAAGATTCCTTACGGGTGTACCCAAGTACGCCCCAGAATGATAATAGTGCCACATTAGACGCCACCATGAGTTAGCCTGCTCCTGAAAGTTACCCACCGATAAGCACCCAGAAGAAGAAATTATATGGCTTCTCTTGATGAGCCGGATCATCAAGTTCCATCAAGAGACCCATAAGTTTTCATAAATGTCATTTGAATGAAGTAAACTTGGGTGATACTTGTTTGGTTGTTGGGTTTGTTCTTTAATTACCCATCAATCTTTATACAAAGATACGACATTTTTGGCGACGAGGAATGTGAAGGTTTTTTAAAATAAGTGGAATAGTGACAGTGCGTCGCATCGAAATCAAAAAGTAAAAATATTGCAACCGCGTGTGTATACATTGAAAAAAATGGACACCAACCAATTCAAAGAATTATTGCAATTAATGGAAAAGCAAAATGAAAAGCTGGTTGCGGCAATGGTCAAGGAACAGAAAATCGGATCACCGTCCGTGTAGCCGTACCACACTTTAAAAATAGAGGACGAGGCGGTCAAGCGAGCATTTCTTCTTGCAAGCGTAGGAGACACATCGCTAGAACTACTTCAAAAATTATTCCACAAAGAGCTAATATAAAAATCATTTAAAGAGTTGACAAAAGCGTTAACTAGTCATTTTGTGGAAAAAAACATGTGCTCGTGTCGAGATGCAATTTCTACAAAAGTCGCATGTTAGCCAGAACAATCATACGCCCATTGGATTGCAGAATTACGAGGAGCAGCGCGAAATTGCGCATTTATTTGTCCAAAAGCTGGATGTGAGGAAGCTTACACAGATTGGGAAATTAGAGACATGCTGGTCAAGCATACACCACATGAGTCGGTGCGCAATGCTGCATTACTGAAAACCAACCCAACACTAGAGGAAATAATCGAAATAGCACAAGCTTATGAATGCTCTAAACGATCGTGCACAGTTATCAAAGAAGGAGTTCAAGCTACAATTTCGGATCCAGATGTAGTCAATTACATAAAACCAACAGAGGGTCATAATCAAGGTCGAAATCGAGGCTATAATCGTTCACGTAATAAATTCTCGTGCAAAATCATGAAATCGTGTCTTGGATGTCAAGAAGCTCATGAACGTCGAGACTGTAGACATATCACATCTATTTATGACAAATGTGGCAAGAAGGGTCATATCGGCAGTGTATGCCAGTCAATCAACCGGGAGTCAACGGTAAATCGTAATCAGGCAGGAAGACATCGCGGACGCGGTCGGGGTCGTAACTAATTTTTATCAGGAAATCACGTAGTTCATGAATTGAGCGATTTTCATTACATAATCTCTGTTTATTATCTGGAAACAGAATTTCAAGAAGAAGTCAATCCAGTGTCAACCGGCAATTGTCAGAGATGTCAATTCAGTGTCAACCGCAATGGTGCAAGGTCCGGGAAAAATTATGGCAAATATCAGTGTTAACAACAGACAAATCTCTTTTCAAGTTGACACGGGAGCATTATGCTCTATGGTCGGACTTGAGGGATACTACCAATTAGGCTCCCAGCATATGAGCTGACCAATAAAATTATGAGGGCTTATGGCAACACACTCGTTCCGCTAAAAGGAGTTGTTAAAGTGCAAGTTATATGGAAAGATAAACATTACATACTGCCACTTTTGATTGTCGACAACGAACAAGCATCAAATATTTTTGGTTTAGACTGGTTCAAGGTACTAAAATTTGAACTATGTACATCAACAAATCGAAATTTAGTCAACAGCTGTTCGGTGCTAGATACGTCTCAACAATACCTAGTCAAACGTGCTTCGAAGATTTGTGCGGATTACCCGAATCTATTTTCGCCTACTCTCGGATTGTGTAACTCTTTCCGGGCGGAAATCACATTGAAACCTGGCGCTCGCCCAAAATTCTTCAAACCATACAACTTACCGATCATATTCAGAGACTAGTGTCCAGCGGCATCCTTAAATCAATCAATTTTAGTCGATGGGCATCCCCAATTGTATCGATTAAAAAGCCCGATGGTAAAGTAGGAATCTGTGGAGATTTTAAAGTTACTATCAACCCACAAATAGAAATCGATCGGTACCCAATCCCGCGCATAGAAGAATTGTTCCATAAGCTTCAAGGTGGACAGTTCTTTATTAAAATTGACTTAAGCAATGCTTATCTTCAAATCGAATTGTCAGAGGAGTCTAAACAATTGGCGGTAATTAATACACCCTCTGGCCTTTATCAATACCAACGTTTACCTTTCGGAGTGGTAAGCACTCCTGGAATTGTTTAAAGATTGATTGAGAAATTATTGCCGGTATTCCAATATGTGCGGTGTATCTAGATGACGTAATCGTCACTGGAGCGACCAACAAAGATCATCTCCGAAATCTCAAAGAGTTGCTGAGCCGTTTTAACAAGTATGGTCTACGATGTAAGAAGGATAAGTGCACGTTTGCAGTGCAGAACATAAAATACGTGGGCATATCATCAATGCACAGGGCATACAGCCATCAGAGAAGCGGCTGGAGCTGAAGAATATGCCACGGACTACTGGTATCAAACAAGTGGAAGCATTCATTGGCAAAATCGATTACTACAATAAATTCATACAAAATTTCGCTACAATTGCCGCTCCACTTAATAGTTCCGCCACAAGGGTGTGAAGTTCGTTTGGACCAATCGTCAAGAATAGTCCACTACAAAACGGATCATCCAATCATCGTTGCTACCGACGCATCCAAGTATGGCGTGGGTGCTGTAATTTCGCATCGTTTCCCAGAAGGATCCGAACACCCTATCGCTTTTGCGTCCAAAACATTAACGGCAAGTCAGCAAGCATACGGTCAGATCGAAAAAGAAGCAATTTTCATTATTTATAGTGTGGCAGAAATTTCGAGTTGTTAACGGATCACAAGCCGTTGATCACAATTTTTCATCCAAACAAGAAACTGCCAGTCGCAACTCTACAAAGACTTCAGCGTTGGGCTATTGTACTGCAAGGATATAAATAAAATATCAAATATCGTCCAACAGAAAAGCATGCCAATGCAGATGCATTGTCCAGACTGCCAGTAGGCAAAGATGAGGAGTTTGATAATTTTGAAGAAGGTTTGATTAACGTGGATCATATAAGTCAAATAACACTAGAGAACTTACCTATAAATTCTTCGCTGATCGCGAGGGCAACACTCGATGATCCAACGTTAACAAGTGTTTCGTGTTTCATACGAGATGGATGGCCAAGTGTTCTTTCTAAGACAGATAGCGCACTTAATCCATGTTACAATCGAAAGTTTTCTTTATCGTTGCAGTCAAATTGCATTTTTCTTCAAACAGAGCATAACCGAGTTGTCATTCCAAAAGCAATACAGTTAAACGTACTTCAGCTTTTACACCAGGGTCATTGGGGATCAACTAGCATGAAGCAGATGGCTCGAAGATATATTTGGTTCCCGAATATTGACAAAGAGATAGAACGAATCGTGTGCGTATCAGAGTGTAAAGTGTGCCAGTCAAATAAATATGAGTGATTCCAGAAAGACATTTTTCAGTTGGCCGGCTGCGAAGCATCCTTGGGAGCGTATTCCTGTTGATTTCGCAGGTCCATTCTTTAATAAGATGTGGTTAATCTGTGTGGATGCTTACTCTAAGTTTCCGTATACCATAGAGCTGAGAGATATCACTGCAACTACCACAGTGCAGACGCTTCAATCAATCTTTGCAATTGAGGGACTACCAGTAAAAATAGTGTCTGATAACGGCACCCAGTTCACATCAGAAGAGTTCCGAACATTTTGTAAGCGGAACAGTATTAAGCATCTGACATCAGCACCGTTTCACCCAGATTCAAACGGACAAGCCGAGCGGTTCGTCCAAACCTTCAAAATATCCTTCAACAAAATCATGACAGATGAAGACAATAGACAAAAATCTCTTTTTAAGTGTCTTAATACTTACTTAAGCACGACAACCAACTTCAATTCAGAACAAGTTTAACTTGGACCAGAGTTCACAGCAAGCACTAATACTTGTAGAACGATCGGTATTACCATTGACATCACTTAAGTTTTCGCCGGAAAAAATACAGCGAATGCCAGAACCAGAAGTAGAAACATCGGTCTCACCAAAACCATCAACATCGAGAGATGAAAGCGCTAATGCAAACCAAGCCAACTTACCTGTAGACGTTCGTAAATAGTGAGGTTACAAACATACCGAACAAACGAAACACAAAATATGAAGAGCACTCTCTTTCTCTTTCTTTTGCGGTATTATTACCGGTAGTCATTCATGTCAGAAACTCGTCGTGTATAGCTTTAAATAAATACACTCCCGAGCAACTGAATCGACTAGACCATCAAAACGCATATTTATTAAAATGGCTGGATCGATTTTCGAAAAACAACCTTCTTTTGGCAGCCTAGTATTTTATCTTTTCAAGGATACCTTTATCATTAAAATCCATACAGTACTGTTCAAATTAAAGCAGTCTTAGCAAAATGCGATGTTTCGGTGAAAACAATTGGCGTGATGCAATCTCCTGTATAATGCCACGTTGACCGATATTTGTCGTCACTTATGAGTCAGACGTTGACCTGAACAAATCTCTACCAGTTTAATTCATTGTTTCCTTAAAATCATGGATACCACTCCAGAAAAATCCGCACAAGTTGTTGCTTTATTGCAAGAAGGACGCAATCAACAAGAAGTCGCTCGTCAGCTTAACATGAGCCAATCTGCTGTCTCAAGAGTATTCAGAAAGTTTCAGGAAACTGGTACCTTCAATCAAAGATCACAAACCGTTTCGGTGTACATCAGAGAGGGACGATCGATTTATCGTCCTAACTTCACTGCGAAATCGCCATCTCACGAGCGTCGATGTGCAGCAGGAGCTAAGACAAGTTCGAGATGTAGCTGTTAGTCAATGGACAGTAAGAAGACGCTTAAAGGAAGCCAACCTCACTCCAAGACGGCCCGCTAGAGGCCCAAAATTGACAACACGCCACCGCAAACAGCGACTCGAATATGCTCGCGAACACATCAATTGGAACATCGAGCAATGGACGTCCGTTCTATTTACTGACGAGTGCAGAATATGTCTCCATGGTAGTGATATGAGAGACCAGGTCTACCGGCGTCCAGGAGAGCGATTTTCGCAGTGCTGTTTTGCTGAAACAGTCTCATACGGCTGCGGTTCGTGTATGGTGTGGGCTGGCATATCGTTTGAGGGAAAAACAGATCTTGTTTTCGTACCAGGTGGAGGCCGTGAAGGAGGTCTGACCGCTGAACAATATATCGAGGGCATTCTCTTGGATCATGTAGTGCCCTATGCAGGATATATAGGGGAAGTTTTCATATTGATGCATGACAATGCCCGGTGTCACACAGCTCGAACCACTCGACAGTTCAGCACTCAGTCCAGACATGAATCCAATTGAGCATTTATGGGACGAACTAAAACGGAGGGTCCGAGCTAGAAATCCGGTACCATCTAACATCAGTGACCTGAAGATTGCGTTAGAGGAGGAGTGGGGTGCGATCCCCCAAGTATTTGTCAAAACCTTAATAAGGTCAATGGGGAACCTCATGCGAACCGTTGTAGACGCAAGGGGGGGCCATACTTATTATTAACCAATAAAATTATTTTTGTTTTGCTTGAGTTTTTTGTTGTAATTTAATTTTAAACACCCCCAATATTTTTTGCTTAATCATCAATTTTGGTTGCGTTTTCATTCAAAATTCATTCCAAAAAAATGTACTAAACCAATTTTCATAAAAATAGTGTCATTTTCAAGCAAAAATGTCAGGCTTTCAAAAAAATAATGTCTTATCAAAATCGGTTTGACCGTTCTAACAAAAATCGCCCTTATGTGAGGGCTTAAGGTTTTAGTCGATTCAGTTGCTCGGGAGTGTATTATTAAAACGTTTAAATTATTAGGTTGTTCAGAAATTAATGCAGGTTTTATGATTTTATTTGTTTCAACAATTTTTAAATAATAAAGAATTACGCAAAGAGTTTAACATTATAAGTCATGCTTATTTTATGCTCTTTCTTATCACATAATCTATTTGTAATCTAAATTGTAGTTTTGTCTATTTTTAGACCTTTGAAGTTAACATGTCAAAACAAGAATTTCGCCAAATTTACTTGTATAAATTTAAACTCGGCCGCAGTGCAGCACAAACGGCTCGAAACATCAATGAAGTTTGGGGCCAAGGAAGTGTTAACGAATGCACAATACAACGTTGGTTTCAAAAATTTCGTCGTGGTGAACTCAGTCTTGAAGATGAGAAAGGTCGCCAACGTCCATCTGCCATTGGCGACGATGAATTGAAGGCGTTGGTGGAAGCAAACCCACGCACGACTGTTCGAGAGCTTGCAGGGGCCCTAGGCATAAGTATTGGATTAATTTCGGAACATTTGAGCAGAATTGGAAAGTCGAAGAAGCTCGACAAATGGGTGCCACACGAATTGAACGAAAACCAAAAAAATCGCAGTTATGAAGTTTGCTCTTCACTTCTTTTGCGCAACAAAAACGAACCATTTCTCGATCGCATTGTGACGTGCGATGAAAAGTGGATTCTATACGACACCGACGACGTTCAGCGCAGTGGTTGGACCGTGGCAAAGCCCCTAAACACTTCTCCTAACCTGAGCTGCATCAAAAAAAGACTATGGTGACTGTTTGGTGGTCGTCAGCCGGAATTATCCACTACAGCTTCTTGAATCCTGGCGAAAATATCACAGCAGAGAAATATTGTCAACAAATTGACAAAATGCACAAAGAACTAAAACGTCTGCGTCCAGCATTAGTCAATAGAGGGCCCAATTCTTCTGCACGATAATGCTCGACCACATGTTGCACAACCGACGCTGCAGAAGTTGAACAAACTTGGCTACGAAGGTCTGCCTCATCCACCATACTCACCAGACCTCTCGCCAAGCGACTACCACTTTTTCAAGCATCTCGACCACTTTTTACAAGGAAAAGTATTCAACAAATGCCTTTGAAGAATTCGTCGCTTCCAGATCTTCAGAATTCTATGCAACTGGAATTAATAAACTTGTATCTTGTTGGCAACAATGTGTAGATTCTAATGGTTCTTATTTTGATTAATAAAATTTATTCTAAACTGAGATATGTGGTTTTAATTAAAATAGTTGAAAACCTGCATTAATTTCTGAACAACCTAATAGTTGTTCTTTAATTATCCATCAATCTTTATACAAAGATACAACAGTGACAAAACTAAAATTCGATTTCGCTGCAAAATTATGCAAAAAGGATGTTTATGAATTAATCAGAACGAATAAACATAACGTTCTAACATTAAAGAAATTAAAGAAGCAAAATCCAAAATTATTAATTATTAATAATTCATCAAATTTTAAACAATCAATCATTCGGATCGATATACATATGTACATATAGGTACAAGTAAATATTTTATAAAAATTATCGTAATTTTTTATTTTTAGTAGTTATGGTCTTATTTTGTATATTTTCTATATTTTACGATAACTTTTTTATAGACCACCTTAATTGATTTTTGATCAAAATCCAAATTTTCTAAAAAGTTATCGTAAAATATAGAAAAACAAAAAATTATCGTTTACACTTTTCTATTTTTATACAAATAAATCAATCAATTAACTATTGAAACTATTTCACTTCTCTGACATCAATTTCTATATCCAATAGTAATATTTAGCATTTATTTTAATCATCACAATAAAGAAATATTTGTATTATCAATCGTATTATTAACCAAATGTTTATTTGGTTCACCGCATGTGTACACTGTACAGTGTATACTACTGTAATCGTACGCATTTTTACTGAGTCAAGGCAAAACGACCGCCAAAAAATACTCACGTACACTTAGTGATTGGGATCGGGAATTCCTGTCTCGAGAATTCTCGGGAATTTTAAAATATATTATTTCTCGTTTCTCGAGAAATTGCGTGTTTTTCTCGAGATTTTAAAAGATAAATGTGCAATCTAGTACAGTTTTATCACAACTTTTTAAAGAATCTGCAACAATGCATAAATTTGCCATTTAACTTCAAGCGTTTATTACACTCAAAAAATCAAATTTCTTATCGAATGCAATTTTGTGACCGTTTAAAAGTCGTGAACCACTGTTAATGTATGTTTAAATTTATTATTTGATAATTATTTTTGTTTAATTTATTAGTTTTTATTTTTTAAGCCGCATAAATGAACATGTTTAATAATAAACAATATCAAAGTGTGTGGGATCAATTTTCCGGAAATAAATAAACGCAAAGTTTCCTTAATTATCAGATTACACCGGCATTTACAGAGTAAACATGGAAAAGACAGCTATCGGAACAACAACTGAAAATTTAGTCTCAAATGAACAACAAATAAAGTTATCCAGTGATTCTAATCTCACAAAATTTTTTATACAAACAAAACGTAGATCACTTGATGAAATTATTTCTAGATTAGCTACATTTGGTATTTTGCTGCTTAAAAAAAATACTGATTGCCAACCAACTACTATAATGAACCTAATATATAAGTACTATGATAAAGTTAGGGGCGAAATTCGGGGGAAAAGCACTGGAATGAACTTCGATAACCTCAAATTCAGCCCGAGTGAATGGACAAGTTTGCGCAATCGACGGTATTTAAATGTTCATAAAACCTTGAAATGTCGGACTTGTTCGTATCCACGGGAGCTACACAGTAGAACAAATGGTTGAATTGGTCAACCACAAATTACACTCGTTTCAAGTTAATTTTTACAATACAAACGTATGGTTATATTTTTTTTTTTAATACTGAGAAAATTTCCCGAGAATTCTCGAGACTCTCGTCTAAAAATTACGAGACTCTCGAAATCTCGAGAAATGAAAATAGTGCAAAAGCAAATTTCTCGATATCTCGAGATAGGTAATCTATCGGAAAATCGCAATCTCTACGTACACTACACCCATAACGACTTTACAGATATTGCAATCGACACCTCAACAAATCCCCTAAAAGACAAATTCCTATGTTCATAATGATAATAAAAATAAACTGAAACTGAAATAACTTAAAATAAAAATGCATTACGTAATTTGTGTTCTCAAGATAACGCAACTTTTAGAAGAGACGATATACAAAAGCCGAAGGAAAGCAAATTGATACAGATACTATCGTACTAGAACCACATTGTCTTATTATAAAATAAAAAATAAAATGCGGATAAAAATTTAAAAAAACAAATTTTTATTTAAATTGGTTAATTTCATTACAAATACCATTAATCATAAGACCAACTGCTTTGGCACCAGCATCCGGGTACTTTGCTTTATGTTCCGTCTGGTTCATGCTGAACACGTAAGCGGCACGGCCAGATTTTGGAATCATATCTTGGGTCGCCATAACTGCTTCATCGCAGACCTTATTTAAATTATCGATTCCAGTAAAATTTTCTAAAGCATCAGAACAGACGAACAATGGATCCAATAGCGTACGATCACCTTTTTGTGCATGACCATATTTCATAATGATGGCGATCCCCGCTTTCAAACCAGCCGCCCAAACTTTCAAATCAACCTTTACATCAGGAGCTATCTTAGATATTACACCTTGAAAAAATAAACAATAAATAGCCCCCGTAGTCCCACCCACAACAATTTTTGCTATATCGCCTAACTTCACCAATATCATTTTGGGATTATCAAATTCATTTAAAATTCCATTTTTCAATTGTAGCTTGACTTCATTTGCAAATCTTGCTAGTGCAGATCCTGTGTCACCGTCTCCAAATTCCGAGTCCATATTGTTCAGTAAATCAGTATTGTTGAGTAAATCGTCGGCACATCGCACAACAATATTTTTGAATAAAACTGAATGCTGGACATTTTCAAAAGACGAAATTATTTCCATTTCACGTATACTCTGTTTAAGTTGGATCGATCTTTTGATAACAGATTTCTGACTCTCTTCAACTTTTTGGTTCACTTCGAAAATGTTGCATGGAACGCTTGTTTTATACTCTAAATATCCAATAATATCTCTTAAATTTTTGGGATTGGATAAATTGATCAAAGTAACAGAAATTCCTTCGCTATTCAAACTTGTCAAAAAGCTGCCGCTGTAAGTTTTAATTATTTTGTAGTGTTCCGAAAATTTTTCGGAAATTTCATTCAAAAATATATTCATCATAAACTGAGATGTACCGCCTAAATTATTTATCATCAGTACAACGTTCGCTTTTTTAGGAACTTTTACCAAAAATTTGTCCAACAATTTCTGGTAAACTGTATCAAAGTTATCGAGATTTTTGATAAATTCAACACCCGGCTCGCCATGAATTCCTTTACCAATTTCAATATCACAAATTCCTTCCGGCACCTTTGAATTAAAAGTAAACCCAACCGAACATATTATAGTATTTGTTAGAAGGTCCCTGACATAATTAACTATATCAACGAGTGGTGTTTTATTTGCTGCCATCGCTCCGATAATTTTATGATAAAATACAGTTCCAGCCAGCCCACGACGTCCAACCGACTGTTGTACTTTGTCATCATCGATCGATATATCATCGTTAATTATAACCATATCAACATTCTGATAGTTGTACTGATTTTTAGCCAGCTCTAACGCAAGTCCAAAATTCAGTCGATCACCTGTATAATTTTTTACGATCAATAAAATACTTGAAGTTGGTGCGCCCGTTTCAAGCATTGCATGTAAAATATGATGCACCGATGGCGATGAATATATGTCGCCGCAAACACTTGTTGTTAACATGCCATCACCAACATAACCGGTATGAACTGGTTCATGGCCAGAACCACCACCCGATATCAATTTCACCCGCTTACCATCACTACTATCATTTCGACTATTAATTACAACACGATTATCTTCATAGAATGTTAAATTATCATGAATATGCACATAACCAGTTAACATAGATACAACAGATTTTAATTTTAACATTTTATTTTTAATTTAAAACTATTTTTTTGTAATCAAATTGTTTATCACTTTTTTCTTTTTTTGCGATTATAACTAATCTCGCGCGATTATAAACGACACTCTTCACTTCGGTTTTTACAGAAATACTGAATAAAAATAGAAATGCAACAAGTAGAGTATTGAAATAGAGTTTATGAAATCTACAGTGGCGTAGCCAATAAAATGTTAAATTACAAAACAAAAACAAAAGGAAATATTAAATGTGTCAACAATTTTGATAAAATCATGGCACACTCTTTTTTTCGTGTTTAAAAATAATTTGAAACTTTTGCTACTTTACAGTAGATGCTACCGGAAAATTGTTTTCTATGTTAATGTAAATTATTTGCAATTGTTTTGAACTTTATGCATATCAAAATATCAGTAAGTCAAGCGTACTACGTAACTATCTACGTAATATACGACATACATTAAATTAAAATATGTATGTTTTTCGGTTTGTTCATTAACAGACATTATATGTACATTAACCCTCTGTACAATATATTGTATATCAGCTTTCATCGCTTCGACCAACCGTTATTTTTATTTTTGTCTCATTTCTCTTGTGGTGCGTTCGTTCTCTTTATGTATTTATGTTCATATTACGAAGCGTTCGTTATTTTATTTTGAGAATTTTTATCAGAGCGTGTTTATGGTTTTCAGTTAGATTAATATTAATTGGCTTTCAATTTAGACTACTACAGCTTTGGAATAAAATACGAAAATATTCTAAACGTAGCAGAATTCGCAAATCTTCCAAAAACTATAATTATTGGCACCATGGTTGAGTACTATTATTGGCCCACGTTTATAATAATTAGCATAAGGAAAAACTACTTTTATTTGCATGTTGGCGTAACTATGCTTTAGGTAATAAAACTTATTAGCTTGCTAGCTAAAAATAATAATAAAACATGTATAACAAATAGTTCTACTATTAACCTAATTATTAAAAATAATTCTTTAAATATCATAAAAGTATTACAATTAAGTTGCGTTATTCACGTTTTTTGCATCCATTGCATTCGAATACGGAAATGTATTTATATTTCAGTTTTATTAGGCATTTCAAGTGAAATTCACGAGTATATGTACAGTGCAAAAGTACAGTAGTAGCACATACTGCTGCTTGCGCTGGAGTATTACTCCCAAAGTCATGTTTGGTTTTAACTATGTGGATCACAAATCCTTATATCACTAAGTTTGGGAGAAGAATTCTCGCCAAAACATTTCTCACTATTTGTGGGAGACTTGTTATCATTTCTAAACTGCAAGTTGCTAGACGGTTGATTACACCCGAAAACTACTTTTTGTGGTTCGCTGATTCTCTTGTCTTTATCCGAGCAGAAATTACCAGACCAGTTAAGCTGTTGTTTATAATATTACGTATACTTAATTTCTTGTGTAACATAATTTTCTATTGACACCAATGCCTTGTTAGGTGTTCTTTTAGCGGCTTGAAGATTTTTCGATCGTTGCAATTTTCGATTAGCCTTTCTGGTATGCAAAGTTTATCTTTTATTTGTAATTTTTCTAATTCCCTGTGTTTTATTCTTTCAGCCTTTCGGTTCTCTCTAGCACTTTCAATTTTTTGCTTAGTTTCTTTTTTCAGTTTTTCCTGTTGAATCCATAGAGGCAACGTGACAACAAAAGGTTTTTTGATTTGATTTAGTTTACATCCTATTCTAACGGGTTTTCCGACCAGTTTATAAATAATCATCTATTCCTCCGGTTGTATATGGTGGCATAATTATAAAAGAAATATTGTTGGATGTTGTTAGCTCGGTGTACTTCAATACATGCGGCTGTTCGGTGAAGAAGTAGTATCGATACTGACTAATTTGGTTTGAACCTGTGTGCTTAGTGGGTCGTTTATCAATATAAACTCATTAATTGAATTAATGCCTTTAGACGAATTTCCGGGAATCTGGGTTTCACCTTGTTGTTGGCCTCTCCAGAGAGATGAGATCGATAAGCACGATTACCGAAGCTCAACATTCCTATATTCGATGGTAATTATATGGAGTGGCATTCCTTTGTTGACATTTATATGTCTACTATTCACGACCGAGGTAACTTAACAGGAGCACAGAAGTTCCAGTACCTAAAGGGAATATTGAAAGGAGAACCTGCAGCACCCATCCGGCACAAGCGATCCACGGTCAACGCCTTCATCAAAGCGTACATGGAGCAACAAAGCATCTCGCAGCCAAACGCGTCTAATATAAGAAAGTTTGCGGATACATTAGACGAATCAATCAAGGGGTTAAAAGCACTAGGTCCTGAGGCAGAGCGAAAAGTCCCATGGTTGATATACGTAGCACTAGACAAGCTGGAGAATGAAACCAGAACTCTTTGGGTACAGGAGATGGCCGAAAACGATTTTCCCATATTAGATGATCTGCTTAAATTCCTTGGACGGAGAATAGATATTGTGGAGTCAATGAAGTGCTACTATAAGAAAAGCGGTCCGGTTCATTCAATTACAAGAGCATATGCAGTGTCTACAGTGACAGGAATGATGTGTTCAATATGTAACCAAGTCGGACATAGAATCTTCGAATGCAGCGTTTATGAAGCTATGGCACCAGAGCAGAAAGCAGAAACCATTCAAAAGGGTAACAGGTGTTTTAATTGCTTAAATGGCAATCATCGAGTACGAGATTGCAGCTCAAGGGCACGGTGTCAACGTTGCCATGCCAAGCATCATACATTCCTACATGCAGCGGATGATAAGCGGTTAGAGAACGAGCAGCAACCGAATACGACTACTCATAAGGTTGATTTATTACCAGCAGAAGAAGCAAAGGAACCAAATATACAACCACACAACACAGTCTGTACAGCTGCGCAAGGTATACTTCCAACAGCATTAATTAAAATCAAAGATGACAGTTACTGGATTCCGCATCACAGACGTCTTTTATTTCGGAAGAGTGTATGCAAAGTTTGCGACTTAGATGCACCAACGCAAGGGTCTTGGTGAAGGGACTTGGCGAAGTGGGAATTGGCACAACGACGAGGATCAACTGAGCTGGTAATTGCAGCGCAAAATAATTCGACAATAATTACAACACAGGCGTTCATAATTCCTAAGGTGTCCGGCGTGCACAATGAATTCAAGCTATGTCGGAGCAAGACATTCAAACATTAAGTGGATTAATACTAGCAGATCCAGCATTCAATAAGCGTGGTCGCATTGATGTACTATTAGGAGTCGATATCTTCTTCAAAGCCTTACTATCTGAGCAGCATGAATTATCAAGTGTGCTGACAGCTGTTCTTACCATCTTTGGCTGGATAGTTGCTGACCGAATCGCAGAGCAAGGACATTTCGGAACAGCTGAAAACTTTAACATTTTAATGGGCATCGATAAGTCTCTCCGCAGGTTCTGGGAGGTAGAAGGGATGCCGAAAAGTATAACGAGATCGCCAGAAGAACATAAATGTGAAGAGCTGTTTCAAACAACGACCAGACAAACCGCAAGTAGAAGGAAATGACAAGGCAAATAAGTATTACCTTCCGCACCACGGGGTACTAAAGGCCAGCAGCGCAACCACGAAGCTCCGAGTTGTCTTCGACGCGTCTACCAAATCGTCAACCGGGATATCATTGAATGATATCTTATTAGTTGGACCAACCGTGCAACCAACGCTAATCAATATTCTATTGAAATTTCGGCAACATGAGTCATATGCAGAGACGTGTAGAAAATGTATAGACAGGTCTGGGTGAGCGAAGAGGATCATGTACATCAGAATATTTTACGGAGAAATAACTCAAACGAACAACCAAGTACATTCCAGTTGAAAACATTAACGTATGCCACTGCATCAGCAGCATTTTTGGCAACCCGTAGTCTCAAAGAAATTGGTATGAAGCTACAAGCGAGTCAACCAGAGGCAGCACAAGCCAGACATGTATATGGACGTTTTGATGACGGGGTCTAATTCAAGGGTACAAGCTGAAACATAGATACAAGATTAGGGCATTTATTCAAGGTACAAGTGGGGATACCATAGACATCGGAGAGCATTCAGAGTCGCCAAAGGTATTAGGCTACAATGCATTGGGATCCTTGTGGAGACTCATTCAAGTTCACAACCGAACTACCTGATCGAACAGCGTACACCAAGCGAACCTTACTATCGGATGCTAGCTGAATCTTTGACCCGATTGGCTGGTTGGCCCCGATTGTAATATACGCATGAAAATCTCACTTCACGCAGTGTGGATGCATGATTTGAGCTGGGACGAAGATCTTTCAACGAACTTATCGGAAATGTGGCTAAAAATCAAAGAAGATTTACGTGAAATTCCAGCGACGAAATAAGCCATACTAGCGACGAAATAAGCCTAATCGGATTTAGCGATGCAAGCTAAAATGCATATGCCGCTGTTACATATGCAGTAGTGAGAACAAAATATGGCCTGCAATCCAATATAATCTCGAGTTGCACCGGTCAAGCAAATTAGTATTTCACGGCTGGAATTGATGGGTGCATTGTTATTAGCCAATCTAATAAAGTTGGTGGAATCGGCGTTAACTATTAAGATACCAACAATTCTGCTATTCACCGACTCAAAAATAGCGTTGGATTGGCTGTCGGCACATCCAAGGCGCTGGACTACTTTTGTAGCCAATAGAACGAGCAACATCATTCAAAAATGCCTCTCGAAGCATGAATACAAAAGATTTGGTAACGAGTAGTCTGTGGTGGCATGGGTCATATTGGTTGATTGATGCTGAAAGAACCAAGATGATTCATTCAACCAACTTGATAGAACAGGGTGCAACAACAGAGGAACTACGTTCTGAAAAAATTCAATCCTATGCCGTATCAACAACCAGTTTTTTTAATGAATTTACTAATAGATACTCCAGTTTACATAAGATGACCAAGGTAAGCAGCAAAATTCAAGTGATACCAACCGAGAGGAGATAATATCTGCGGAGTTGATATTAATAAAATATGATACATACAACAAACCGAGTTTTAAGCAGAAATAGATACATTGCAAGAGCAAAATGGATTGCCGAGGCGCGCGAAACTTATCAGCCTGAATCCATTTTTGGATGACGCAGGAGCACTACGGGTAGGAGGCCGGATACAAAAATTAGTAAACGTGAAGGGTGAAGCATCCTATTATCCTACCGACGAGTCATAACGCAGTAAAATGCATTGTAAGGGATATGCATGATCTACACAATCATCCGGGGGTAAGCCTTCTTACAAGTATTACAAGGCGACGGTTCTGGATAATAAGAGGCAAAGTGGTATTTAGAACAATTGTGCACAAATGCATCAAGTGCATAAAACAAAATCCAACAATGGAAAAGCAGCTGATGGCGAATTTACCAGCAGATAGGGTGCAATCTTCACACCCATTTCACAAAGTCGGAGTGTATTACTGTGGACCATTCAAGGTGTATGACGTAAGACGCGGAGGTCAAATTCCTCATAAAATGTACGTTTGTCTATTCGTATGCCTAAGCACAAAGGCAATGCACATCGAGACAGTAGGAAACTTAATCACTGAGAGTTTTCTGGGAGCATTATCAAGATTTATATCAAGAAGAGGAAAATGTCACACAGTCTACAGTGAAAATGGCACTAATTTTGCAAATGCCTACATTCAATTGCGGGAATTATTTAAGTTCCAAAAAACAAAATCATCAGACATTGCCGCAGCGCTGCTACAACATAAAATAGATTGGCAATTTATTCCACCAGGAGCGCCCTATATGAGTGGTATATGGGAGGCGGCAGTAAAAGAGGTGAAAATACAGCTAACGAGGGTGGTTGGAAAAACTATACTCAACATGGAAGAATTTAACACATTAATGACAAAAATAGAGGCCATCATGAATTCGAGACCAATGGCAGCCAATGAAGCAGAAGACATCGACTGCATTACGCCAGCGCATTTCTTAATCCGGCGCACTTTTACCGACATTGCAGATGATTCACAGCCATTAAACGTTTCACCAGCGACCAGATGGGGTATGGTCACTTTTGGAAACGGTGGCATATGGATTATCTCACTATCCTACAAAAAAGAAATAAGTGGACAAGTGAGTCTAAAAATCTAGCGGCAGAAGATATAGTATTAATCGCAGAATCGAACTTACCGTCTACATGTTGGGCAGTGGCTAGAGTGGTTGAAACACATCCTGCAAATGATAGCAAGGTTCGAATAGTATCCATCCAAGTAGCAAACACCGACAAAATTATCCAGCGACCCATCCATAAATTGTGTAAGCTACCCATCTCACACAATGAATCAGCATAATACATCGCAATACATCGCAATCTTCACCTAAAAGCAACTAAAAGCAAACACAACATTAGAATTACATATTTAATATTATAAATTTAATTTTGAGAAACTTAGCTTATTTTTCTTGAATTATCATTCTAATCACAACACAACACCACTGTTTATTATTTACATTTTTTTTTGACAGAAGAATCATTTTCAAAATGGATTTATATAGCAGTTTGCTTAATTTATAAAATTATCTTGTACACACATGAAAGCTCACCAAACTTAGTTTAGCTAGACAATAAGAGATGTCACTTATTATTTGATTATATTTAAAGAAATAATGTAATTAGTTGACATGTTTAAACCAAGATATGTAAAAACCATCAAATTTTTTGGCGGTATTAATTGAGCTGAAAAATAAAAAAAAGAAAATTCTTCCTATTCGAAGCGAGATTTCATCAAGCTAACAACTAGCAAAATAAAATATCAAGTGTAATTAAATTAAATAAAGATTTTGTTCAAACGGTTTACAATTTATTTTAATAAATATTAAATCCATACTAAAATTAAAACAAATTTATAAATTTACAATAAAATTGGAGTGTGATTAAACTTAGCGGATTATCAGCAGCATCATCCCGGATTCGCGAGGATTGTCGACCTTCATAGCAACAATTGGCGCCGAAAAAGGGACGAATATTGCATATTTGCGAAAATCAAGCGTCATCACAATCAGTCGCAATATTTTTGGTCGTCCCAATATCAAGCCACACCTTGAAATAGCAAAGAACAATGAAAAAGTTCCAGAAAACACTTTGTAGCGGTCAGTAAGTATAACCGCATTAATTTATTCAGTGCAAGTTCACTGTGTAAGCGCGTTAAGAAATCAAAGCGCTAAGTGGTCTATCCAATACGGCAAAGCTCAAAGCGTAACATTAATCGTGCTCAAACAAAGCGATATTTCGGTCCATCCATTTAACGTTATCTTTAACGTGGATTCCAGTGGGTTTAGGGAACCTTAAAATAAAATTCAAATATTCACATTAATTCAAATAATAAAAAATTCAAAAGTTTAAATAATAAAAGTCAAATAATAAAATATGGAGTGTCTCAAGAAGCAAAGAGCAGTAGTAAAGGGAGCCATGACGAAATTGCTAACATTTGTAAAGGGCAGCATGGACAATATGTGCTTGGGCGATGTTTCGGTAAGACAAGAAAGAGCAGCAAAATTGTTAAGCGAATTCCAAGCTATTGAACGTGATATGTTCGATTTGGATAGCAAAGTAGAGTCGGATCTGTCCAAATTCGAGGACAATAATTACTGTACCGTTGCCGAAAACCTGAATGCTACCATTCGTAAGAAAAGTCTTGCCGAGCAGTCAACAGGGGCACAACTGGACAACACCATGAATGTATCGCAACACCATTCCAGAAGCACGACTACCGAAGCTCAACATTCCTATATTCGATGGCAATTATATGAAGTGGCAGTCCTTTGTTGACATTTATACTTCCACTATTCACGACCGACGCAACTTAACAGTGCACAAAAGTTCCAGTAAAATATCACGGTGCGCAGGATTTCTGCTTTCAGAAAAGTCTGAAACAAAAAAAAAACGGGGTTTTAATCAGCATCAAAGCCGCTATAGAATGCACTAAAAATAAAAAGTTTAATTGAAAATAACAAAATGGCGGCGTTTTTTTTCAAAAATCGACGTTTTTGCCCCCGAAAACCTGCTGTAACTTAAAAAGTTGTACGCCGATTTTTTCATCCGTAGTTCATTCTGAATATTAACATGTGTAAATTAACGTGTTAAAATTTCAGAACAATCGGATAAATATTCTTTTTTTAATCTTGCCCACCAACTTGAAAAACGTTGTTTTGAGAAAATCGCGTTAAACTTAAACAGACTAACACGTATTCAAAACGTATAAAATATAAATGTATAAAAATAAAATGTATAAAATGTTACCCCTCCCCCCTCCCCCTACTTTTACATCTATTCTGTAAGAACACAATGTATTATAGTACTATATATACAATATAGTTAAATGGGGTATTCTCTATCAAATCGGCCACCCCCCCCCCCCCCCTGCACAGTTCATTTTTTGAGATAAATAAACTTTTTTGGGCTTACAATTTTGCTTAGAATGTCTACTTTTTAATACCGTATGGCGTTTTTATAGCGTCCATGGATTTTCAAAATGGCGGACCATATCTTCTAAGTAAGTCTCTAATTTTTAATAAAATTGATATAAAAACCTAATTTTAACTCCTTTAATTTACTCAAAAGTGTTTTTGGTGTCATATATTACACATTTTTTATTATTTTTTTACAATTCCAAGATGGCGGACCAAAGATGGCCGCCAAAATTGGCAAATTTTACGACGTTCATAAAGATTGTTAGAAACATGTCCTAGGAGGTTTTCGGGGTCGCTGATCACGAATTTCAGGTCAGAATTGTAGTTTTACCAACTACTGTAAAATCAAACGCAATCCGTAAAGACCGAAACATTTATTTTGACTCTCTTATGAAACATAGTAATCATGTCTATCTTTGATTGATAAATATAATGCCCATAGGGTGCACCTGCATCGTGCTTCATGCGCTTTACAATTCAACACTTCGCCTCGATCCAATTTCGTTCGCAATGCGTTTTGTGTAACAGCTTGTAAACCCTTCGTCATGATATCCGCAAGCTGCTCTTTGATGTTTATATACTTCACTTCGATATCTCCCCGAACGATTATATTCCGCCGAAAATGATATCGAATATCAACGTGCTTGAGTCTGCGAGATACCTTTCCACTCGATGCGATAACGATGCAACCTTGGTTGTCCTCGTGTATAACCTGTGTCCTCGAAGCCAAATCGCTTCACATACTGCAGAACTCAATGAAACGTATTCTTCCTTAGTCGACGACGATAATGCTAGTGTCGTTTGCTTCTTTGTAGACCAGGAAATAGTATTGCCAAATACCAGAAATACGTAACCATATATGGATTTACGATCAACGACATCACTACCCCAATCTGCATCCGCATATCCGGTCAACAGAGTACTACTCGAACCCTGCACAAATGTCAATTTCAGCTCTAAAGTCGCCTTGATGTATCGCCATATTCGCCTCAAATGCGTCCAATGTTCATCAGTTGCACATGCCTGGAATTGACTAAAATACCCAATCGCTGCACAGAGATCTGGTCGCGATGTCGTCGCTGCGTACATTAAAAAGCTAATCAATTTACGATATATTTGTTTCGTTGTAATCACAGCATCCTCAGTCTTCTGGAGTTTCAATTTACATTCGATGGGTGTTGAGATCTCATTGCAATTTTCCATTCCAAAACATTTGAGCACATCTTCCAAATATGGTTGCTGACTTAACTGTAACATGCCGTTTTCTCTGTCATGGTGAATAGTGATGCCCAAGAAGTGACAGATCTCACCAATGTCTTTCATTTCAAACTCCTTCGAAATGATCATCGCTTGATTTCATCAATTTGCTTGACCGATCTTCCGAGTAAAATTAGATCGTCCACGTATAGAAGCAAATACACAGATTCATCTCTTCGTCCACGAATGTACAAACATTGATCATATTTCGATTGCTCAAAACCAATGCTAATCATAAAATGGTGAAACCTCTCGTTCCAGACGCGAGACGCTTGTTTTAGCCCATATAACGATTTTTCGAGTTTGCAAACAAATTTTCCCTATGCAAACCTATCCGGCTGTATCATATATATTTCTTCCTGAAGTTTGCCATTGAGAAAAGCCGTGCAGACAGCCATTTGATGCATTTCCATTTCCAAATCACGTTCTACAGCGATAGACAACAGTAGTCGCACGGTCACCATTCTTGCCACAGGCGAATATGTTTCAAAGAAGTCAAGCCCTGGCTTCTGAGTAAAACCTCGCGCCACTAATCGTGCCTTATAGCTGTTCGGCCGTATAAACTCACCACGTTTTCTTGAAAAAACCCATTTAGAACTGACAATCGAACGTCCAGGTGGTGGTTCAACCAGCTTCCAAGTTTGATTTTTCTTGAGCGAGCCCATTTCTGCATTCAGTGCCTTCATCCATTCATCAGCATCATTTCGCCCTCGAATGCCCTCAAACGAACGAGGAACATCGTCTACAAATGCTAATGCAATCAATGCTAAAACTGTCATGGCCTCGTTGCCCTCATCCTCCATACGATCATTAATTAATCCACTGACATAATCATTATAACGAGCCGGTGGACGACGCTCTCGCAGTAGTCGCGATGATGATGCATTCGTCATCTGTTGCACCACTATATCCGAACCACGTTTCTCCGCCTCGTCGTCGTCGGCCAGTTCCTTTTCAACAGAAAACCATTCATCAACGCTTGCGTCACGATCATCATCAAGTTTTTTTTCATTGTTGACAGGTGACTCCGCCTGGTTCTGATGATCCTTAAATTTTTCGACCTCAATGACCTTGCTAATGCCTTTGGTTTTGATTTCCGCCAACCAAAACTCATCAAACTTGTCATCACAACGAATAACTACTCGTAACGATTCAGCATCCCACAATCGAGATCCGTTTCTTGCATATCCGACCATGGTCATCCGCTTTGACTTATCATCCAGTTTCTTGCGTAAAGCATCCGGAACATGCTCATATGCTGTTGATCCAAACACATGAAGATTCGACAAATTTGATCGTTTGCCGTACCAAAGATCCGCTGGCGTTTTGTTTACGTTTAATGCTCATGTTGGACTGCGATTTTTGATATAAGCCGCACTACAAATCGCTTCACCCCAAAATTGCTTGTCCATTTTTGAGTCGGCAATCATGGACCTTGCGTTTTCTAACAGAGTTCGGTTCAATCTCTCTGCTACGCCATTTTGCTCCGGATTGTATGGTGCCGTATATTCAACTCGAATACGTTTATCACGAGTCACGACACAACTTCTTGAACTGATGCGATGAGTATTCACCACTATTGTCGCATCTCAATATTGAAATTTTTCGCTCAAACTGCGCAGAAACCATATTGGAAAAATCATTAAAATATTCCATTACCTGCGATTTGGTTTCCAACAGGTAAACAACAGGTATGTTGAATATTGGTTAAGGAAAAAAAAAATAATATTTGTATACATTTTATTTCAATTATTGATGTTTTCCAAAATAAAAATGTATGTTTTTCGGAAAATAATAAAAAAAAAAAAAAAAAAAAAAAAAAAAACAGACACAAAATGTGTATAATCATCAAGAAACGTTACAATGTAAATTTGCCATCTAGCGTAGATGGTGTGATAGGTCCACATACATCACTGTGGATCAACTCGAGAATTCTTGATGATCGTACTCCGCCTTGACTCTAAAATGGTTTTCGCGCCTGCTTACCAAGTGCGCAGGGCTCACACACACCAGTCAAATTACCATTCAATTTTCCAATGCCGACCACCATCGATGCCAATCGCCGAATATCATTGGTGTTCAAATGACCCAAACGCTTGTGCCACAATTCGAAGTTTTGAATTGATTTATTTTGTATATCATGCGATCCACCGACTAATACTTCATCACTGGATTTGATAGTTGTCACACTACACCCAACAGCCAATTTTTAATCTTGCCGGTTTTATTGATTCTCGGTGTAACCTACTTCATTTAAAACAACAAGTGATTGTCGATCGACGATGATTTCAAACTCGTGCAAGCTGCCTTGTCGCTTTCCAACAATCAATTCGAACTGTCCTTGGCGAACCTACACACGGCCATCCATAAACATAACGTCAAATCCAGCATTCTCAATTCGGCTCACGGAAAACAAATTGCTTTTCAAATTCTCCACAAATAAAACATCGTTGATTCTGCATGGCCTCTCTTTCCCATTGACAACCGTATTACTTCGAACAACACCAATTTTTGTTACAAATATTGAAATTCCATTTTTTGCAACCCCAAGTGAATCATCATTCACCATATACTCACTAGCACCCGAAACAATGTACCAACGCACACAGTATTGCGCTTACACTCCAATGCAGAGCTGACAACATCAGCCAAAAATGTGATTTCATTACTCGCAACATTCGCTTTACCTTTTGTTTGCTGATATTGCGGTTTCGGTTGGTACTGCTGCTGTTGTTGTCCTTGTCGTTGTGTGCTGTCATTTCCGGTTCCATGTTTCAATCTCGGACAATTAGTTTTCCGATGACCAAAACGTTTGCAATAATAACACTGAATTTTTGATCGATCTCCATACATCGCTATATCATCGGTGCTTTGTGTGACATTATTGTCCGTGATACCATTATATTTACTATCCGCGTCCAGCAATCGACTGCGAACCAGTTCCATTGTTAAATCCTTTGAATTCATTGTCTCAAGTGCCGTGACGATCATGTTGTATCCACTCGGCAAAGTAACCAATAACGAGACGATGGCCATGCGGTCATTCGTTTCACCACCACATGCCTTTAATTCACGCAAACATTTATTAAATCGAAGAAAATATTCTTGCAAACTTTCATTCGATGCACATTTCATCAATAACATGCGTTTTCGCATTCCAATTTCACTCGCAATACTGGCACATTGAAGTGTTTGCCGTAAAGCATCGAATATTTTGTAAGATGATGTTTTGTCTTTCATGTACTCCAAATGGCTGTCAGCAATTCGACGAATGATCATAGACTTGCACTTTTTACCATTTTTCTTGATGACACTTCTTTTTGCCTCTGCATCATCGCCCACTTGTTCATCGAATTTAGTTTCAGCGTCTGTTACGATCCATTCGATTAAATCCTTTTCATCGAGAACAACGCGCAATCTAAATAACCAGTTGTCAAAATCTTTTCCATAGAACAAATTTGTGTGAAAACGTTCTTCATCCGCCATGTTATTTTTTATTTTTTTTATTCTTTTTTTTTCAAAAACTATCCAATTCTTTGCAATTAAAGGTCACAAAACTTTCAAAATTAACTTCAATAGCCCATAACCTGTAGTTTTACCAACTACTGTGAAGTTAAACTCAATCTATTGGGTAAAGTAAAACGCATATGTTTATTATTCAGCGGTCAGAACGGAAGTGAAGACCGAAACATTTATTTTGGGTGTTTTCTTTTATTCGTTCTGGATATTCCGGACATTCTGAAAGTGACGTAAACCGGTCTTTTATTCATTCCATTCCTTCTATTCCTTTTTTACTCCATTCTTTTATTTATTCGGAATATTCAGAATGCATTCTTTTTGTACTACATCGAAAGGTAGAATAAAAAGAATATTTCGTTTGACGTTTTGTAATTATGTGCGATGCTTACAATTTAAATGATTAAATTAAATTAAATCGTAGATATTATAGAAAATGAAATTATTAATTATGATAAAATTAATTATTTAAGGTGTTAAATATTAAAATTTTTGAAAATATTTTTAGTTTTATTACATGATAATAGTTTTAAATAGAGCTTGGCGGATACAAAAAATTCCAGTTTTTTTAAAGATATATAAATTAAAATTAACATTTTATTGTGTGTTTTTACGTACAAATTATTAGCAACTTCAATTAATTATAATAAAATTATTTATTTTCCTAATTTTAAAAATAAAAAAAAATCGTGCCATGGAAATGTATTCCATTTATTCCAATCCGTTCTTTTATTACATTACGTATGGAATATTCCGAGGTCACGTGATCAATATTCTGTTCCTTCTGTTTTTTTTAATGGAATGAAAATAAAAGAAAACACGCTTTGACTCTCTTACGAAACATAATAATAATGACTATCTTTGATTGATGAATATAATGTCCATAGGGTGCACTGCATCGTACTTCATGCTTTACATTTCAACAAGAATGGGGCATGCAAAAAGAGTTTGTTTTTGTTTCCGCAATTCAGATGTCATTACCGTCGTGATAAAGGTTACAATAAAGTTTGACGTTTAAATTTATGGCTGCGAAGTACGAACACGTCGATAAACGACTTATAAACATTTTAAAATTTACAAATTCTTTTGTGTTATTAAATTCACCATACATTTTCGATACAAAACACTAATCAGTAATCACATTTGACATGCTAACCTTTACCGAGGGTGGTGCATTATAAAACAGCGGCGAATATTGTTACTATAAGCATGCCCCATTGTAATATTCAAGATGGCGGACACAAGATGGTGATCGAATGTGGCCGAAAACAAATTAATTTTCGACGTTTATAGAAATCAATGAAAACTCGGTCTAGGGGGTTTTCGGGGTCCGTGATCATTAATTTAGGATCAGAATTTGAAAATTCAACACGACAGACTGAAAATTGCAGTCATAAATGTCAATTTTCAACGTTTATGAAAATCACTAAAAACATGATCTAGGGGGTTTTCGGCCTCACTGATCACGAATCTGAAGTCAAAATTTAAAAATTCTCTCAAAAAAGTACCAGATTCTCGATAAAAAGTGTCATTTTTAGACATTTTTTGAAAAATACATATTTAAAAATTCCACATTTTATCAAGAATCTGGCACTTTTTTGAGAGAATTTTTAAATTTTGACCTCAGATTCGTGATCAGCGATCCCGAAAACCCCCTAGATCGTGTTTTTATCGATTTTCATAAACGTTGGGAAATTGACATTTATTGCGGCCATCTTGAGTCGCCGTGTTGAATCTTTAAATTCTGACCCTAAATTAATGATCACGAACCCCGAAAACCCCCTAGACCGAGTTTTTATTGATATTTATAAACGTCAGCCTGTTTTCGGCCATTTTCGACCACCAACTTGTGTCCGCCATCTTGGGTATTACAATTCTGAACTCAAATTCGTGATCAACGACCTCGAAAACCTCCTAGGACATGTTTCTAACAATCTTTATGAACGTCGTAAAATTTGCCAATTTTGGCGGCCATCTTTGGTCCGCCATCTTGGAATTGTAAAAAAATAATAAAAAATGTGTAATATATGATACCAAAAACACTTTTGAGTAAATTAACTGAGTTAAAATTACGCTTTTATATCAATTTTATTAAAAATTAGAGACTTACTTAGAAGATATGGTCCGCCATTTAGACAGGTAGACATTCTAAGCAAAATTTTAAGCCCAAAAAAGTTTATTTATCTCAAAAAATGAAATGTGCAGGGGGGTGGCCGATTTGACAGAGAATGCCTCACATATAAAGCAGATGTTACTGTGAGAAAGTCGATGTAGCGAACTGAACGAAATTCATTGAAAAAATCACCTTTACGCGCCTTGCTATAAATGATCACTATTTATTTTTATAAATGAATTTCACTTTTATATTATTAAAACCATGTTCGAAAAGGTTTATTCTTACAAATTCTATCAAAAAAAAAAAAAATCGATTTTTAAAAAATGTTTAGGTGATATGTCCCCTTAAGCCGATTTTACGTATGCAATATTTTGAGCCAAAGGGTATTTCTTGTAGAAAACGTACATTTAAATATAAAATGTATATACTGATGGTAATAATGATGAATCATGTAACAAAAGAAAATCATTTCAACAATAAATAAAAATAAAATCTAAATCAAATTTTGCAAAACATCGCTTCTTAGATTTTTTTTTGATAGGTAACTCAAACATAGGACAAATTGTTCCTATCATTCCGACCTATCATTCTAGATTGCGTCTTTATTTTATTTGCACCATATTTCATGTTTCTGCATCTTTCGCTTTTCACGTTCCAATATACATATTTACAATTGTCATTAGAGTTAAACTGTGTTTCATTAAATTTTTTATTTTTCTGTATACACTTATTAGTTAAATCCACAATTAGCAGTTTTATTTTAATCTTATGTATTTAGATTTGAAGTTTTAAGTTTTAAAAAGTTTTATTCGGGAGATACCCGAATGCTTTCAACGACTAATGTTAATTATGCCCACAATTATAGGTAGTATTATTAAACTAACCTGGATAAAATACAATTTAAATCGGAAGAAATTTATCCGAGTTATAATGAAAACCCCGAAGATTAACCGAACTTTAGTTTGGGGGAGGTACACGAACGCGTTTGATAATTCATGTTAGTTATACCCACAATTATTGGTGGTATTATTAAACTAAGCTGTACCAAATATAATTTAAATCGGTCAAAATTTGGCCAAGTTATTATAAAAACCCGAAGACTTACCGAACTTCGGAAGGTACCCGAAGGAAATACAATTTTGAAAAAATTCACCTCTAAGGTTACTCCTTGACATGCAAAACTCATATGGTCAAAATTTCATGAAGTTTGGTTTAGCGGCTGAGGCGCCCATTCCGAACATATGTACATACATACTTTCATTTTTATATTTATAGAGAGATAGATTACAACTTGAAAAATAAGCAGTATATACGGCTTGAAAATTTACAACAACAAACTACAAAAATTAATTACTAATATGATAACTATTGCCGCCTAAAATTTTCAATAACCTACCAGAGGATTTAAAAAATACATACTTGTAAAATCAATATATTTAAGAAAAGCCTTAAAAATCGTCTTTATTCGAATCTTCTACTATGAATGATTTGTTACTATTTTCAAGTGTAGTAATATGCACATATCTTGTAATTATTTTATTGTTTTGATGATTGCAATGTTAAGATATTTTTCAGTTTCAAAATTTAAAATGTTTGTCGGGATAATTTTATTAAATTTTGTAACTGTTAATTTGTACATTTCTTTGTAAATAATGTATAAATACATATATGATTTTGACGTCGAGTACCTATATCTTGAGTCTCGAAATACAACATACTAGAGTTTCATTGATTTGCATTGACTGAAATCGATGCAAGTGTGGAAAATAATTTTATTCTGATTTGTATCAAATATACGCTTTCATATATCCAAATACCCATATAACCATCCAAAGCAATCCTATTCACAACCATCAGGTTACATAGATTAAGCTGCATGTAATAATGCATTTACGCTCGCCAAGGTATATGTACCAAATCTTGTTTGGCTTAGTTGCTAGTTGGTTAATATTATACGTACATCATAAACGATAAGTCATGTTTGTATAACGAATATAACGATATCACCAACTTGTTTGATTCCCAATAATTATATTTAACCTTTGATTTTCTTAAGTATATAAGACGTATACACACACAATAAAACAACCCAATTCTCTTATCTATTCTATTCAGTTTTATTCTTTTTACGTGAAAATAATTTTTTAAACAATTTCTTAACAATCCAGCCGGCAATCAAAATTTCTAAAATGATAACAACAAACAAAAAAATGTAAACGTCAATCATATGATAAGCAATAGCACTTAAATCTCGCCCAGCTGATTGTAAATGTGGCGCACCACGATACCGTGCCACATATTCGGTCCAATAAATAACCGTTTCTTTCGGTGTCATCGGTTGATCACGATATATTTGGGAAATTTTTTTAACACTTTGTGCATAACTTGGATTCGAGAGAACATTATTTATTGACCAGAGCACACTCTCTTCGGTAATATTATCGTAATTTAGTTCCATGCCCCAACCGTATTGCTTGGCGCGCGCTATATTTAATTTTTGATCACCAAATATTGGGATTCCTATCACCGGAATACCATGATAAATCGATTCTGTAGTACCTAAAAGGCCACCGTGCGTTATAAATAATTTAACATTCGGATTAGCTAGAATATCATTTTGTGGCATCCATTTGTCAATCAACACATTCTTCGGTTTATTCGGAAAATTATCCGCCTCAAATTTCCATATCACTTTCTGTTTTAATTTAGCGAACGCATTAACCAATGCTTGTTGCTTTGCGATCGGAATATCTTTACTTTTTAAATTCGATCCCATTGAAAAATAGATGACGCCGTGTTCGGCCGAGTCAATAAATGTCTTTAAATGTTCTGGTAATGGTTTCGGGTTACGATCAATTTGAATTCCTCCAATTTCGATCACGTTTGGTAGAAATGGACGCGGTGATACCAAACTAAAATGTGAATTTAACATCAGCAAGGCCACTTGATGTTTGTACATATCGGCGTAATCCAGTTTTCGATTTGTAATATATTTCTCGTAAATTGCACGATGTGTCGGATGATAGTACAATGCTTGTATAATTGACTCCACTAAAATTATTGTGGCTGAATATAACCGTTGGCAAAATGTCATGCGATCCGTGTGATCGAGGAAGGTATGCGGTACGAATGAAATCATTGAAGGATTTCCAATTAAATCATTCGTCCATTTTGATGAGCCGAACGTCGAAACGGCTATAACCGGAGCGTCGTAGTATTGGCCAAATCCTAGTAATGAATCTGATAGGAAAACTTCAACAAACACTATATCAAATTTTATACTAGAATCTTGCATCATTTTAACAACATTTTCATGTTCAAAGACGAATGTTGCAAGGTCTTTGCCCATTGGATAAAGCGTAGCCAATGTAACTAGCGGTGGCATATTTTGCATATCAAACGCATTAAAACCACCGGCTTTTGCTAAAACACCAAAAAACAAATGTTAACATTATGCTCGACATTGTACTAAGGTCAATATAACACTCACCCATAAACCTATCGTACAATCCAGATAGGTACACTTCTTTGTAGGTTTTCGGTGGATTTTTCATTTCAAACGGACTAATTATTGAAATATTATGACCGGCCTCGGCTAGCGTCCGACATATTGATGATCCCACCAGCCAATGTGATGTGGCCGTCATTGGAAATACGCACAAAACATTTAAACCCGAAATAGATTTAGTCGCGATCAATATGTACAGAAATACATTTACAATTTTCAAATTCATGATCGTCTCAATTAACTACAGGGTTACAGACAACTCAATTGAACTAACGCACAAATCGACGTATGACACTAAACTAAAATTATAAAAACGAATATCACCCTGGTTTGGTGATTTTTGTAATCTCAATGATTATTTTGTCTACAAGAGTATTAGTAATTTATATATAGCGAGCAAACAAGTGTTTAACAAAAACAAAAATGAAAATCATTCGTTTGATTACACCATATACATTCAAACATAAAACCAAAAGTAATTATTTATCGTGTTTACGCTCTAAGATGATGAAATTTTCCTAAGCAATTGAAGAATGGTATGAATATTTTTTTTGTTTTTGGAATTATCAGATGATCAGAACATTTTTCGATAAAACTAATACTTGTAGTTGTTTCGTCATGATTACCAACAGAATTCACTTTATTCCATTGGAATTTCTTATAAATACATACTCGTATGACAAAACTGATAAAGCCACAACGTACTTCAAACATAACGCAGTCAAAATCAAAGTCACGTATATGTACTCGTATTTAAATGATAAATTGGTAAAATGGTTAAGCTTCTGTTTACTCATTACTGAAGCTTTCAAAAGTTTAAAGTCAAATGATTTTTTCAAATGTCTGTGGTATGCACTTGTTGTAAAAATTATCAAATTACCGGTCCATGGGATCGGTCATATAAACAACAAGCAGAATTTGCATCAAATGTTGTACGATTTTCCGCCCACCAAATTTGTTAAACAAAAATCAAAAGTCCCAATGGACATTCGAGAAACATCATTTGACTTAGGGGCTTTCGATTTTTGTTTAACAAATTTCGTCGGCGGAAAATCGCACAAAATTTGATGCAAATATTGCTTGTTATTTATATGGCCGACCCCAGTGACTGGCCATTTGATAAATTTTACTGCATACTATGGATATCTGAGAAAAATCATTTGACTTTGGAACTTTCGATTTTTGTTTAACAAATTTAGTCATTTTCATCGTTTGTTCGACTATACAAAAATCACCTAAATGTAATCTATGTATTCTATTCTGAACTCTATAAACAATTTTATTCTCTGATGTATGTATAACCACATAATGCTAATAAAATAATTTTGATACCAATTCAACATTTATTTTTGTCTATTTATTTATGAACTAATCCAATTTCCATCGTACATGCGTTATTTTTCATAAAAATCGGTAAATAAATAGCCAAATTTCATCCAAAATGATCAGAACTTACATAGTTCAGAACTTCTTATAGTTATCGTTAAAGTTTATCACAATTAGTTAAAGAATGTCCAATTTTTATTCTAATTGGCCATATTCCAGAACTTCATCTAAATTTATATGAGAATCGCATTTTCATCGGACATGTTGGATTTCTTCCAAATTGGTTAAGAAATAGCCAAGCTCCATCCTAAATCGCCTCGTACACGTTGGATTTCATACAAATCGGGTAAGAATTAACCAAGTTATCTCCTAATTGGATATATGTCATAACTTCACCTTAATTCATTTTAAACCATATATTACATCGAAATGCCCCGTTGTGTACCTTGTGCCATTTTGAATCGTGTCATTTAAATCGTAAAATAACTGCGATGATTTTTTTGGCAGACAATTTCTTTTTCTTATTTTTTTTCGAATATAGCTACCGTTTATCTTTTATTTTCTATCAATTTTAGAGAGGTTGGTCAACAAAACCCTTTGTATAATCGAACATCCTAAAAGGAGTAATGTCCAAATCAATAGAGTTCATTCCCTTGGATTGCTTGGCTGAACGTTTAATGTAAAACTTAAGTTGATATATCCCTCCACGGCTGCTGCCACAAAACCAATACAGAACTCAATAAGATATTATGTATCCAAGCTACTATCATCATATCATTCAATAAATTATGTCAGAAATCGACATATCATATATCAAAATCGAAGTATTATGCCATGCCAGAATTAGAATCTTTGGCCTATTAAAATTTATGTCAGAATTCCATACTTCATATCACTATTAGATATACAATATCACTATTTGCATTTATTATATCAGAATTCTATATCTTATTTCAGAATTCGATATATCACGCCAGAATTCGCCATGTCTTATTCGAGATATTACGTCAGAATCCCAGTCATGTCAGAATTAAATATAATTTATCAGAATTCGATATATCATGGCAGAAATCGGCATGTCAGAATTCGATACGCCATGTCATAAATTAAATATCAGTTATCAAAATTCGATATATCATGATATCAAGCCCGAATTCGATATGTTGTGTCAGAATTTGTCAGAATTGATATAGGTATCCCATTTAAACATGTCAAGTCAGGATTTGAATTTATATGTCAGAGTTCGATATATCATGCCAAACCTTGATCAATCATATCAGAATTCGATATGTAATGTTCTGTTCTGATGTCAGAATTTGACATGCCAAAGGAAAACTCAATAATGGCATGTGTATGATTTATGTCATATCAGAATTCGCATTTATGTATGTTATTTCAGAATTCAATATATCAAGCCAGAATTCGATTTCTCCTGTCAAAATTAGAGTTAATGCTGTCTAAATTCGATATGTCTGAAATCAGAATTTGAATTTTTGGTGTCAAAATTCTACATACAACTTTAAAATTCGATATAATATGTCAGAATATGAATTTATAATGTCAGAATTGTATATCTTATACCGTAGGCAGACACAAACCGAATAATCGCGAATTTTAGATTATTAAAGGATGTTTGCCTGTAACGATTACAGAATTTTCACAATAAACAGGAGTATTTCGTTTTCAGAACGCGATTTTTGATGACAGAATTCGATATGTCAAGCCAGAATTTGAGTTATTTATATCCAAATTCAATACACCAGAATTTGTTATGTCATTTCAGAATTTGAAAGGTGTAAATCATCTCAAAATTCGATATGTTACCTCAGAATTCGATAGGTTATATTAGAATTTCAATTTTTGGTTTTTAGAATTCGATTTCACAAGTAAAATTTTATATATCACGTCGATATTTTAACTTTTTTCATATTGGACATGTTCGGTCAAAATTCGACATGTTTTGCCAGAATTCGAAAGGTCTTATCAGAATTTGATATATCATATCATGACTTCAGAATTCATTCGATACATCATCTCAAAATTCGAGATGTCATATCAGAATTGGATATATCATGTCATATTCTGACATAACATCTGGAATTTTAGGATGATATATCGAATTCTGAAGTCTTGAGATATTGAGAAACGTGGTTAACAATTAAGTTATAATTGATGATTACAATTTTGTGCGATTTCGCCGAGTCTTAGTGCTTAGTTATAATTGATGCTTATCAATAAGAAATGAATCTAGATCAAGAATGTTAATAAAGTAATAGAACAAGCCCTTTAGTTGAGAAAAATACTGGAATAAATAAAGAATAAATAAATTTGATATTAAAATTTGAAAACGAAAATGAATGCAACCAATGTGTTGATTTGAGCGACAGAAAAATATTCTTGAGATGTGCAAAGTTGTGGGGCATGGAGCGCTTGGCCAAGATGTGGTAACAGTGTGACCGTCAGTGATGGGGGGGTTCCATGATGAGTGAGTGATCATGTGTAGAGTAATTAATCGATTTAACTTTTCTAATTGTACGTGTTTAAGAATCAGTTTGGCCACCTGGTTGTTTGATCGCTCTCTCGAATTGATTCCGCCTTGTTGTAACGAGAACACTGTGAGTAGGGCACATATAGTTGTACGCCGTTGATTGGTGACGGAAGGAGCCGCACTGTGAGTTGGGTACATATAGTGGTACACCGTGTAATGGTAACCGAAAGAGCCATACTGCACGGCGAGTGTCGAACAACTTGGGAGCTTTATTAGCCATCTGTTTGTTGTACACGTGAAATAAATTATTTCTATTTACCATATATTATAAAAAAACTTACTGATCCATCGTTACAAATATATTTTGGTAATTAAACGATTTTGTTTTATTACAATTCACTTCACATTTCAGAACATCCTGCACAAAACAGAAAACCCATACCATCTCTCAAGGCGCAAAAATGTATACATCGAAAGTGTACACTTTACGAACAGTTTACAACGGTTTTTTACACTAATACACATACAATACGTTTCATCAACATGTATTATAAACACGCCACACTAAAATTACAACTTGCAGTTGCAATATGTTTTTTTGGCTTTGTTTTCAATTTTTCATTCTTAATACAACTGCGTATAAAGCAAATAAATTATAATACCCTATAAAGGACATCATGACACTTTTCCATAGTAAACTTGCGGTCAATGATATTGGCAGATTTATCGATAACGCAGTATTGTTTAATACGTGAAAACATAGTTCGGGATAACTTCTAAAGATGTCAGATTTAACAATTTTTAATTTTTGGTAAATAAATCAAAAATAAAATTAATTTTTTTTATAATTGATGTCTAGTTGTAAGTTTTATTCGTGTTTTTTGCTTTTGTTTATAATTTTTTTTCGATACAACAAAAAAAAAATTTAAAAAAAACTACTAGTGCCATCTGAAGATTTAATCTATCTATCGCCGTTTTTTGACAGCGAAGACCTTTATAGGTATTATAATTTATTTGGTATAAAGTTAAACTATCCCAAGTATTTTTACTTCCAGCTTTTTGATCGAATTTCCAGAACTCAATCTAAACTTAGTTTAGATTAAGTTCCAGCTGAGTTCTGTATTAGTTTAAGAATGCATATGAAACTTGGCACGAAGATCTGGAACTGGAGTAACTCAAAATATCCGGATGTGTACCCATGTGTTTGTTGGGCAAAACCAAATGTCAAAATATTTCGAATGCTTGATGGGTGTTGCTCACATTCAATGGCGGTTTTTTAAATGAAAATAATTTATTTTGAGTAACATTTTTTATTTGTAACATTTTATAAATTAATAATTCAATAATTTGATTGGTATTTTCTGTTGATGTACTTGGTAATACTTCTTCTAAATTACTCGATAAACAACTTGATGTACTTGGAACATTAATATCCGTCTTAATAGTTTTGTGATTTCCATCTAATAGCGAAACAAACATATTATAATTAAAATAAATATATCTTATTATAAAATTAAGTAAACATACCACGAATTTTAGAAATTTTTTGAATTTGAATGGAGCTGGTTGTTTTGTCTTTTTTCTTTGTTAGACATTGCTGCTGTGTGAATGTAATTATTATTGTTAAATGCACTATATTATTAAAATTGAATTATTTATTTATTTAAATAATTATCAACTTAAACTTCGACAAAAAAACAAGAAAAATGTACACACTTTTTGACGCACTATTAATTTATTAAATGGCGGACCTGTACAATAACAATAAACAAAGGCAAAATAGACAACACAAAAAACAAAAAAAAATCATCGTAAATCTAATTATTAAATTCTCTTTCAGTTTATTAAATGTTTTTATTCTATTAAAGTTATACATAGTTTTAATTATTGTAAAAATCGTCGATAATATTTTGTTGTATTTGACCACCAAGTTTTCTTTGCTCGGGTTCGTCCAATCCACCGATTATGTCGTTTCAGCACTACCTCCAGTTAGTATAGGAACCAGTTTAAGGCTCGCAATGTTGTGACAGTTGAAGCTCGCCCAAATTATTTTGGCTATGCGATATTAAATATTTTCTTCTGACAAGTGAATGAATCGAAAACGACTTTTAAGGAGGTCAAATGCCATCTCAATTATTTTCCTGGTTTTTTTATGGTTTAAATTGGTTTTTTTAGGGCTTTCGTATAGCGTTCAGTAGTGGTATTAATATAGTTGAATCTAGTGGATAACGATTTTGATCAAAAAGGTAAGTATTTGATGGAAATGTTTCAGAATGCAGAATATCATAAAGTGCACTGGACTTGCATATATTACTGCACGGGTTGATCCTGGCCATCGACAAACTAGATGTAGAAATATGTAATCTGCGACACATACCTAAAAATATAAGTTTATTAAAATTCATTTTTTATCTAAATGAACTGAAAATTATTACTCCTTGAACATTTAGCGCAAAAATATTTTCTCTATTGACAAATCTGTAGCTGTTCCATAATGCAGGCTTTTGAATTGGAATTTGAGTTCCATTTATGGCCCCAATTTATCAAAAGGCCATGAGGGAAAATACGGCTCACTGTCGGTTGCAGCAAATTGTGACCACGCATTTGCCCACCGTTACATTGAAAATTATTTGAACCCAATATGTTAATACTTACTAAGACCTAAAAATTAAATAATTAGCTAATTGAAGGCTAAATATATGCAATCAACAATACCGACGACTAACTAAGGCGGAATTGATTTAAAAAGTTTGGTATTCCTTATACTTTATTCCTTAAATTCCTCTATTACAAGTTTTGATGTTTCCTTTGTGAAACGATACCGTTTAAAAAATCGTGACCGCCAATTCAAAATGATTTTCCCGATGTATAAATATTTTCGCAGGTGCACAAATACGATTCCTTTGTCTCCGCTGAGTTTCAGCTTCCCTAAAAAGGGATTAATTATTTCATAAATTAACATTAATTTATTAACATTAACATTTCCTTTTTCTGGGACTTCACCGATTTCCGTTTGGAGGGTTCCCAGATCGCTGAGCGGAATTTGTGCCATTACCGAATAATATTTTTTATTATCAGTGTTAACGTTGCTGGCTTGGAACCAGAATTCCAGGCTTACAAAATACAGTTGCGTGCTGTTTAGACTGTCGATCAGTCTCGGCATTGGCAAACGTGGAATCGTATAGCATTTGTGTGTGTGGAGGCGGTGGGCTCCTCTCCGTTATCGTCCCTTTCGCAAGTTTAGATCCCGTCGGGGTCACCACTTTGGGATTAAAACAATATTTATTTTAGTTCGATGTATTTTATTTTAATCTCCAAAAAATTGTATCTAATGTTTTCTTGTCCGTGTCTTTTTCTAAATTTTTCTAAACTCTCTTTTTTTTAACATGGCGTTCCTTGTTTTTTCGTTGATATTTTTACTGCCTATGTTGCTCAATTTTTTGATAATTTTTAATTATTTCGGCTAGCGTATACTGGCTACATACTAGAAACCCAATAATCCTAAATGAACCTAATAAATACCCCTAGATGATGATTCTGAAATAATATTTTAATTCATGCCGTTTTCGACTTCAACGAATATATTTCGCCATCAGAATTCCAATTTTAAAACAGTTAAAACTTTAAAATTAAAGTAAACAAAACTAAAATCGTCTCCTACAAAAAGTAATTTAGTTTTACGATGAACGTATGTTTTTCTAGCGAATTACAACAAAATTGTATCGAATTTGCCCTTTTCCACTAAATTTGTGCTTAATTCTTTCCTGATTTGAGCTTGAATAGTTTTAATTGAACATGGGATAAGATGTAAAGGAGCTATTAAAACCCATTTAAAATTTAGTCGTTAAAAAACGTTTTGATGCTTAAGATGTTACAAAGATGTGACAAAATCTACTATGGACATTGGACACACAAAATACGAATATACGAGTGATTTAAAATTTGTATTTGTGGAAAGCGAAGATTTTTTATTTCGCCAATTCAATTGCTTCGGAAATAAGATTTTGACCCAGATTTTATAATGAAGCTAACTGTATTAGGTACGCCAAAGTATCTTCTTAAAAACCATAAAGTAAAATATTTTAATTTTTAATTAAGAAATAAATAAAAAGGAAAATTAGTTATGTTCAAAATTGTTTGTGCACTAAAAATTAATAAAATTAAAATTAATTTTGACTAACTAAATAACGATTGATTTGGTTAGTCTAATTTTATTTTTAATTAAATAATTTTATTTTTTTTATAATTTTTAGTGCACAAATAATTTTGAAAGCAACTAAATTTAATATTAATTTATTTCTTAATTAAAAATTAAAACAAAAAAAATTATGTGCGTTTTGAGGTTTATATTTTGGCCTAATTAATAGAGATTTCTTCATTACAAAATATGGTCCAGATCTTATTTCCCAAGCAATTGAATTGGCCAAATAAAAAATTGTCGCTTTCCATAAAATCTTTAAGTAAAATGTGTGGATGTGTGTAAATACATAGCTATGTACAACGAAATAATAGAAAAATATTTGTAGTACACAACAATTAATCGATTGAGCAGATGTCACTACATTCTTCGCGGAAAAAGAATAAAATTAACACAAACAACAAACAAGCAACAACAACAACGTACAAATTTCGTTTATATTTTTTAAATTCGCTATATCAATAAGAGTTTAGTATCATGACAACCTACAGTAAAACTGATTATTGTTATCGCTTCTCGGCCTAAAGGCTAAGATCAAAGTGTAGTATCTGTTCTTATCAGCTTAACATCTGATAGTTCCCTCATAGAGGGACCACAAATGTTAAACTGATTTTTGGAAATAGACGGAGTGCTAGGGGCTTGCTCCACCTCTGTCGCGGGTTGGCCTGGTATTGCAGTACCGCCAGGATCGGCCCAATAAACTTAAAAAAGAAAAATATAAATTCTCAAAATCTCAACTTGCCCTTAATTGAATCACTTTCACTTTATGGAAGAGAAAGCTTTAATTTTACCAATAAAGACATTTTTTGGTAACTCGTTCTCTACTCTCGACTACAATAACAATTAAAAAACTTAATTCATAATGACAATTTTAACAATAAATGCAAATGTGGACGAAAAATATCAGAAAAAAAGTTGCGTTTGTGTTAGAGAAAAGAGAAGTTAAATTTTTTGTCGTCTTAGAAGTGCCACCTACCACCAGTGCTGCCAGATGATTATTGTTTTTATCTGTAAATTTTTAAAAAAAATATCTGTTTTTGAACAGAAAAATCTGTTTTTTCAAATAAACATAAAAAAAGACACTCTATGATTGAAATTAAACAAGAACTTTTTATTTACATTTTACTTATCTCATAAAAATCATATACATAAGTATTTTGTTAAATCTAGTATTGGTATTGGCTTATTTCAAAAATTGATTATTTTTCAAATGGCTGATTTTCATTGTAATTATATAAAATTAAGAACGAAAATTATTTGTACATGTTTGCATTAAATTTTTGGTACATATTCTTGTTTGGTTTAAAATTCCTACAATCCTGCCGGTTTTTTTTCAAAAAATCTTTTGTTAACAATATTCCACTTAACGTCGATGGTTCCAAGCAATTTCGAATTTTAGTTTTGTTTAGATTTATTTGCGAAAAAATTCGCTCAACATTAGCAGTTGCTATCGGTATCGTTAAAATAGCCATTATAAAAATTTTCAGCTTGGGAAAAGATATGCTACCATCACCGCGTTTTAATTCAAATATTTTTCGCCAGAAAATATCTATTTCCATAGTCGAATTTAGTTTTAATTCGCGAAAATCGAGCAGTCTTATTTCCCTCCACTCATCATCAACTTGTTGATAATCATCTTGCGAAATTATTTGTGGAAAATGTCTTACTAAATTAATACAAGAAATATTAATTTTGTCAATTACACTAACTGGAGAAATAACGCTAAACGCTTGTAGTAAATCGTTACTGAAATCAAACTTCTTTAATATATGTTTACATAGCTCAATAAAAAATTTCAAACAATGTGACCGAAAATCTTCTTCATCTTCAATTGTCAACTTGTGAGTTGTAAGAAGTGCGGCTATTATATCGGCCCCTAAATATATCTTTTTTATATCTAGAAAAATTTCATTGTTTTTAAGTAAGTCTTCATTTTTTAAATTTTCTTCAGTTAAATAAGGCTCTTTAACGAAATACTGCAATATTTTGAGATATAAACGTTTGGTTTCTGAAAACAGCTTATGAAGTTGAGGCGATTCGCTTTGGAACAGCTTGTTCAAATTGTTTATGTCATTTAAGACAAATTTCAGAAATTTTAAATATAGCTCAAACTGTTTATTTTCTAAACATTCATTAATGCGGCGTACTGAATCAAATTTTTCGATATCTTCATGAACAAAAAATAATCGTAAAACATCAAACCTACTTAAAATTTGGATTACCGTTTGCTCTAGAGACAACCATCGTGTTTGAGACGGATGCAGCATTTTTCTTGGTCTATAATCCAACAGACTCTGCAATTCACTAAATAGTGCAATCCGCTTTGGGCTATTTTGAATAAAATTGTATATATCTCGAACACAACATTCCACGTATTTAGGTAAAAAATTGCAGGCGTGGTTAGCACACAGCGCAAATGAATGGCAGGAACATTTAAATAGAACTAAATAGGGGCAGTCTTTTTTTAATAACGTAGCTACAGAATGATTGGACCCTGTCATTACATTGGCACCATCAGCCGCAAAGCCAACTAAGTATCGCTTGTAGTCTATATTTTTTTCAGTAAAAATATTTATTATTTTTGCATAAATTGATTCAGCATCACATAGTTCTATTTTTAATAATCCAAAAAAAAAAATCAAAAATATTTCCGTTTAGCGGCGCCCTGATTACTATACTCAACAATTTAGTGGTTGAAATATCGGTCGATTCATCTATGCACATTGCGAAAAAATTCGATCGCAACAATGCGCATAGATCTTCCATCTGAGAGATTCCAATCACATTCTTTACTAATGCAGTAGTTTTAGTTCTGGCACATGATAATTGTTTAACAATTTCCGAATCTGGAATGGCATTTTTAAGTAATAAGACTAGATGGTCCATAGAAGCAAACGAAATATTATGCTCTGCGCAAAATACACTTAGTTGCATTTCTGCCTTTGCAACTAAATCGTTTCGACTAGTAAATGTATTTTTAGTGTGGCTGTGCATTTTAATTGCATTTGATTTAGCAATGTGTTTCACAGATTGCGCATGCCTTTTTAAATCGGTAATCCCGCCTGTCGTCTTCAATTCGATACCACAAATTTTGCAAAATGCCGCAGAATTCTCTGATTTGCAAATCCATGCCTTAAGGTCATCATCGTCTTCCCAGCTTTTTAGGTACGAAACACATTTCCGTTTTCTATTAGAGGACTAAATTAAACAAAATTCAAAGTCATTACAAATTCCCAGCTATTTTTAATATTAGTTTATTATACCGAAAGATCCTGATTGAAATTTGAACCGGAATTTACTTCGATCGCAACATCCGTAAGATCAATTTGAGCCAGTGCTTCATTAGGCACTGTAAACGTGAGAATGTATTTGTTTTATTATAAAAACTTTAAACAAAGAAAATTCAAAAGTTGGACATGCAAGCTTACCAATTTTTTTTAAATATTTGTCCATTGTATGAAATACAAATTTAAAAAAACGTCCGAAAACTATGTATTTACAACAGTAATAACTACAAGTACACTCATATACTAAAATTATGTACACCTGTATTCTTCGCCAAGGTACTATGTACACAATTTTTTTTAGATAATTAATAGTTATAAAAATAAAGTGGATTCTTAAAGCATCCACTTCTGATTTCTTGAATAATTACGAGTATATACGTAAACTATCGCTCGTTTGATACATGCGGTGTGTTTATAAAAATATTAAACTAAATACGTAAACTGAAAATTATTAATTATGCACGGCTTGATTTCAATAAATATGAATTACGGACACTGTTATTCGTTTCAAAACAATCAAAATTATATATTTACAATATATAAAACACACTTTTTAGATTTAAAATTATTTATTATTTTTTTTCCCTGTTTAGCACTGACAATTTTAATAATATACGAAAAGTAACTGTTTTTACTCATCAAACATTGTAGTAATGAGAAATTTAGGTAAATACCCCCTAAATAGACATCTTGAAAACACAAAATATTAAAATAAAAAAGTACTAACGCATTGCCCATTATACCAATATTTTATTCCCAAATTCCCGATAGGTAAACCATACATTCAATTCCCAACAGGTAAACCAATAAACCATACAATAAATTCCCAATAGGTAAACCAACGAACCATTTCTCTTTTTATAATTTATTTTGCTTTTTAACTTTCAAATCTGTTAACAAGCAAAATATCTGTAAATATTGACCCAAAGTCTGTTTTTCTGTTTTATGAAAATAAATCTGTCAAAAACAGATAAATCTGTCGATCTGGCAGCACTGCCTACCACTGCCATTGCCCATTATAAATTTATGTCGAGGATGAATGATATAAAATAAAGTACCCGACCCGACTTGTGTTACTAATGGGATGGCCATGGGGGACTGGGGGTAATAAAATAATGTCCTCGGTTGATTTTTTCCTCGTCCTCGGGCTGGCGCCATCAGAATCAGACATTTACAAACCTCTCACATTTCACATAGTCACATTATTACCAATTAATAGCACTAGTTGCATAATCTACTATAATAGTGTCAAAATAATTTCGGCGAGCTGATGTTGAAACTTACACAACTTCAACTGAAAAAACTTAAACAACATTGCGAGCCTTAAAGTGATTCCTGACCGTGTATCCTGTACTATACTATAAACTACTAACTGGAGCCTGGAAGTAGTGCTGCTGCTGACTGCTGAACAGGCGATGCGACGTAATCCGTGGATGAGACGAACCCGAGCAAACAAAAACTTGGTGGTTAATACAACAAAATATACTAATTTTTACAATAATTAAAACTATGTATAACTTTAATACAATAAAAACATTTAATAAAAAAAAAAAAACTTCGTTAAAATCATAACTCAGATTTAATTCATCCACATCAACCTTCATTAATCGGTTCCGGTAAATTCTGAAATTTATTTATAAGAAACCCACTCTATACCATTAGATTTGATGTGTTTCAAGTCTGTTTTTTACACTTCCAACTGCTCCTTATAGCTATTTTTAAATATTCCTTGTCAAATTCATCTGTTAACTTAAATATGTAAGTATTGGGCAAGATTACATTTTAAAATGTCAACAATCCAGTTTCTAAATGTGTCGTCTTTTTCAGTCTTGGAATGCTAGGTTAAGCTTCCACAATGTTCATTAAAGCCGTTCCATCAGGAACCGGTGAAATCTCTAATTCAATTATTTGTAATGATGACCTGTTATACCATTTGCAACTAGTGTAAATTTAATTTTTCATCAAATAAATTAACTTTAAATGCTTCGTTAACCATTCAATTATTTTGGTTCAGATTCAGATCCACCTGTTCCCTTTTCGTGTTTATTGACTCCAATACATTTTTGTTTGGTTTCTCACTTTAAATCGACAAATTTTGCCTTTACTTCGACGCTGTGTCTCCTGTAGTGGATGGTAGGTTGTCGCAATAGTTTCTTAAGCCAGTCTAATTTCACTGGCGGTCGTGTTGTTGTTACCTAAAACAATTATTTTTGATAATTAAAAATAAGGAAAACATTTTAATTTTACTATAACTTATATCTCACTACTTCCGAAGTTTTCCCTATTTCTTGTAACAGAATCAATAGCTCGCCCTTGAGTATAATTAGGTTTCCATTTCTTTTTCATATTTAAATAATCGTTCACTATAAAATAAATATTCTCTGTATTTAGTAGCATTATCAAACCCGTTTTCACATTGTTGTTGTTGTTGTTGTTCTTTTCATTTGCTCAGGTCGACTAGCAATAAATAGCTGTATATGACCCAATACTTTACTTTCATGCGGGTTAATCCAAAACTTCTAGAAGAAATGGATGCCCTAAATAGATATATATCGTACACTGAATCGCACTTTGTGATACCACCGACTAGCACGGATATATGGGCCTTAGACATTAAAAAATGCAGTACCCAGCACCACTATCTATTTTATTGAGCTGATATTTGTGATACCCTCCACCACCAGCTCAATAAAGATGTTCACTCTTCAAGATATATATTGCGACTCCGTTTTCACATTCACGATAATAATTTTTTTCTTTTAATTCATTTGAAGTTGAAGCAATTTGACGTTTGTGCTGAATACAAAAATACTTCTGCTTTGCTGAAATAATCGAGTAAAATATTTACATGGAAAGGAGATAGAACAAAATTTATGGAGATGCCGATTTAGTGTGTGACAGAGAAAGAAAAAACCTTCGTACTTGTCTTTAAATCCGAATTTTCGAATACCAAATTTAAACTTATGCGTAGGAGGCGGTAAAGCAAAGTAGCTGTAACCTAGAGACGGAATAGATTGAATGCTAGACAACTTCATTGTGATTTTTTGTGTTAAGGAAAACAAATAAACGTCAAAATATTGTTCATATCTTTTGTATGAAGTTGAAAGATGCAATTTTATTTCTATAATTACAGACATATATTAAATATTTTTTAATAAAAATGTAATTGAAATGTATTCATTTTATGTCATTTTAGCTAAGCAACTAAATTTTTTTTGTGAAAAGCGTGTGAAAAATTAAAACAAAAAAAGAAGGCAAATTCGTATTCTTTAAGTTTAATCGTATGCCGTTTGAGTTTTTTCTATGGTTATTTTTATTAAAATTAAGTTATTTTCAAACATTTTAAGTTAGCTTCATATAAACTGCTGTTTGTTTTCCTTAACACTCAAAAAAATCTGAATCAACTCAAAATATAGGCTGTCAAATTATCGATCTATGTATTAAACGTTGCAACTTAAAAGCATGCCAGATACAATAATATAAATGTAGTAGTAACCATGGTAACATATTTAAAAAACATCTTAAAAATAAAAAATGAAAATTCACTTGAATGTTTGTTTATGCTAGATTTTTGACGTTTTACTCGATTTTTTTTGTTGTTGTTTATTTTTCAGGGATGTATTTGAAATTTAAAGGAATAAATGGGCATTAATTCTTAAATTAGTGTACGAAAACTGTTAGCGTAATGTTTAACTAATTAATTAATTATTTTTAATATATATAATTAAACATTATCCAATATTTATTCCATTCAATTTAAAAAGAAAAAATCTGTTTCGAGAAATTTCGAAATGAAATTTATTCAAGTACGGCACTTATTCGGAAATACTTTTTTTGATAAAGAGGAGTATATAAAAGAATAGTAAGACTACAGTGGTAGACATTCGTATAAACGCACTATGTTTTTTGAATATACATAGTTCTAAGAGTAAAGTGTTTTGGTTTTTTTCAAGTAGTCTAAATTATGTCTATCATCTTAAATCTGTTGATAAGATAAACCATTAGTAAAAATTTTAATGTTTTACTTTAATAAATTGAAAAATCTAAATTTCAGGTGGACATTCGTATAAACGCACTTCTGATAATGTACTAAAATAAAAACCAAAATTAGCAATTTTTCATATATTATTTTATTTAATATTTGGTCTGGCCCCGACCTTTCTGAATAACTTCGAAAATTCGAGAAGGCATTGAATTTGTTAAATTTTTGAGGGCTTTCAGATCAATTGTGGTCCAACATTCACGGATGGCACTTTTCAAATCTTTAATTGAATTATATTGCTGTTCATTTTCATAAACTTTTTGAGGAAGGCCCTCTAAAGATTTTCGATAGGATTGCAATCAGGACTATTGCCTATCCAAGATCTCAGCTCGCCAGAAAGGTCTAATCAGCAAAGAAGCTATACACGAAATCGTCTATCATGAAGGCCATTGGATCTTCCTGTGACGACCCGACACATTGCCCGTATTTTTAATAGTTCACCGAACATAAAATGGACAAAATTTTGGATCAAACCACTTTTAACGGCCATGGATACGAATAATCCGCTCAAATTTGCTCGTAAATGCATGTCGTCCATAACGGATTGGCAGAGTGTGATTTTTTCTTACGGAAAAAAAATTAATCTGGATTTTCCCGACTGCTACAGTTGCTACTGGCATGATTTGAAGGAACATGGCGTCATTAGGTCGAAGCGTAATTTTATGGTGGTGTGTTATGGTATGCGGAGTATTTTCTTATAACGAGGAGCTTCCCGTCTGCTTTATAACGACACGAATGAACTTCCGCATGTACGTGAAACTTTTGAGAGACGTTTTGATAAATTATCTGGATAATAACATCAACAAAAATTATAATTTTCAACAAGACAATGCCTCGATCCATGCTTCGAAGGAGACCACACCGTGGTTTCTCGAGAAAAACATTCCCCTTCTTGAATGGCCAGCTTGCAGTCCTGATTGCAATCCTATCGAAAACCTTTAGAGGGCCTTCCCCGAAAAGTTTATGGAAATGAACAGCAATATATTTCAATTAAAGATTTGAAAAGTGCCATCCGTGAATGTTGGGCCACAATTGATCCGAAAACCCTCAAAAATTTAACAAATTCAATGACTTCTCGAATTTTCGAAGTTATTCAGAATGGTCGGGCCCAAACCAAATATTAAATAAAATAATATATGAAAAATTGCTAATTTTTGTTTTTATTTTAGTACATTATCAGAAGTGCGTTTATACGAATGTCCACCTGAAATTTAGATTTTTCAATTTATTAAAGTAAAACATTAAAATTTTTACTAATGGTTTATCTTATCAACAGATTTAAGATGATAGACATAATTTAGACTACTTGAAAAAAATCAAAACACTTTTCTCTTAGAACTATATTCAAAAAACATAGTGCGTTTATACGAATGTCTACCACTGTATAAAATAAAATTTGCTTCATTTTTTGTGACGTAAAGCCTGAATTCCATGAGAAAAATTGACTCACAGTCAAATAAAACGAAAAGAGAAAAATAATATGAAGCTCCATATAAGAGACAAAGTCAACGCTTTTTCAAAATTATTTTGCTATTCGCCTTTTAACGCGGAGTGGCTGACATCTGGCAGATTATTCGAGAACTAGAGCCAAAGGGGGCTAAACGTCAAAAAGCTCAGTGATTTTGTTTCTTTATTTGTGTTTTTAAAATAAGATTTTATTAGTAAAAATGAAATTTATCGAGTATGAGCAATCGCAAAAGTAAAAAAAATGTGTAGTGTACCAAAGTTCAGTACTTATTGTGACAAACTACGCACACATTATAAACGCACCTTTTCTTTTGAACAAATTTAATTGATCTGAAATAAACAAAATTATATTATTATAATATAGGTACATTTGAACGTAAATAAAATAGGTTTTACGTATTAAATTATTGTAAAATAAAAAAATAGTTTATCAATAATTTGGCTCAGAGCTATTGTAACGCCTCTTGCGGCGCTTTATAGGCGAATAAAATAAAAAACAAAAAAAAAAACGTTGTCTTTGTCTCTTATATGGAGAATCAGATTATTTTTTTCTTTTCGTTTTTTTTAATGTAGTTGGTAGTTGGTTTTGATATCTTCGAAGTTGTTACCAGTTTCTTGTCATTTGAATGTAACCTAAGTTTTTATGTCATTTATGCCGTGCTTTGTAGAACTGAGGACGAGAGATCTTTTCCAATTAGTATATATGAGAATTTAAAATCCATGTTGATTTAGCGCAGTATGCTATGATCGGAAACAATTAACTGCCAATGCAATTCAGGAAGCTGCTGGCGAAGCGACAAGAGATCGAAGGGAGTTGGCTACCGAAGCTGACTCAAAGGACATTTGGCTAAATATTTTATTCAATAAACTAGATGAAAAATCAAATCAGCTATAAATGCGGGAATCGGCTGATATATGATAGATTTTCCAACACATTGATTTTATGAATTCCAGAGTAAGAGAGCTGACTCACTAGAGTTCATATAGGCATCAAATAAAAGTCCTACTAAGTAAATCAGCCAATAACATAGGAAGGTTTCATGTAGCATTATCAATAATCTGTCCCGTTTGTCAAACCAGTTCACATCAACTATTTGAACGTTCAAATTCAAGGCATTGGCTGATGACGCCAAGAGAAACTTAATAAAAAGCCACCATAGGATGCTCTAATTGTCTTAATAATCATTCAGTATACAATTACAGATCTAAAACCCAATGTCGAATATGTTCTAAGAGACCGCCAATCAAACACAAGCGGTGTCAAATCCAAGTGTCAATATCATAAGCAAGCAATCTGGAACAATATAACATCCGCAAAAACCGAATCACTAAGGAAAGGTCCATCTACGTCCAATTTCATCAATGCCGAAGACACTTATTTGTAATCACCATCACATTGTACCTTATTATTACTATTACAAACCATCGTTATGAAGGTTCAAGATAATTCAGAGCGCTTGTGCCGTGCACGGGCTATGCTCTTCTGTATGAGATTGTGTTCAACGACTATTTTTACCGCGATGCCGTGTACAACTAACCATAGGTGATTTAAGCAAGGCAAATGCTGGCATTTCACGAGGTAAAACCAGTCACTATATGAACTTCCAGTACTACGTAATTTCCAAATTGACTTCAAAGCTCCCTACCTGCGCGTTGTGCAGCCACTTTAAAAATCTGCCAATGGCAATCCAACATTCCATATACCAGCAAGCACTGTTGATATATTAATCGGAACGATTATTTCTTCCATAGCATACTAAGTGCAACATAATATATAACAAGCATCAGGATTATCAATTACCACCAGTTTACCACCAGCTATATTTTGAAGAAATTATGTCGACGAATTCCTATACTCAATTCTAATTAACCGATGACAATACCAGTTATGAACATTATCCAAAGCATACAATTACCAGCGGTGGTCGATTCGTTGTTAGACTTCTTTTAAGAGCCAAAAAGGATTAGTTATTGTGTAGAAAGGAATAGAGAGCTACGTGGATGCAAATGAAATACAAGCTACTCTCTGAAATCACACAGCTAATTATAGGGGTGCCTAATTTATATTGAATTGAAAACGAGAATCAATCCAAAGTAGCGAGCAGAACGAAAACTTAATCCCTTAAAACTTAAATACTTAATCTTCATTCTTCAGCTCGAAAAGAAGCACGTCCAGAAATTGTAAACCCAAACGATCAAAATGGAAACCAGTACGCGACTGTTAACGATAGTGTGCACCAAGGCGTTTCATACGCAAGTGTTCTTAAAGGTACCGCTCCTAAAGTGCAAGCAAGTGAAGAGGGAAACATCTAAAAAGCTTTAAACAAATTGACTAATATGATGCAAAGCTTCATGGCGATGATGGAGGGAACCATGGATCTAATGATTTAGAATATGAACACGCTGATGCAGATAGTCGTAAAAAGCCAAAAATGATCATCATCAAAATAGCAATATGGAATGCACAACATTTCTTATGTAAAAAAAATTAAAATTTAATTTGATTGAAAACATCATAAATAGGCAAAAATTGTATATAATTATAAATGATTTTATGTGGAAGTGCTTGATGTAGATATCTCCCACAAGTCTAAACAAACCATCTACTGAGTGAGTGCCGACTTCTAAGTTGTGGTCAATTTATCAACAGAATACCTGTCTAATTCACAAAATCAGCATTTACCATTTTAACTGAACCTTTAATTTATTTGAAGTTAATTAAAGCATCCCATCCATTTTCGAATACAAGAAAAGCATTCGGCCCATTTTCGAATACACAGCATACATCAATAATTGTATTTGTTTTGTTGTCTTCATCTGTGATAACATTATCAGGCCTTAGAGTGGATGTTGTCCCAGGAACGGTGCGATTAATAGCAATTGTTCTAGATGTTATCAGTCCGAAATGTGGAGGGGGGCATTAGCATAAAACGTATGGTAATGTCTCGTTAACGTATTCATAAATCCTGCATCTTTTATCGCCTTCTCTAAATCGGCAGTTTCGGTTAATAGTGGCATAACGTTAAGACGAGCTCGGTGAACAAATCGCTATTCTGCAAAGCCCACAAAATTACCAGCTCGAAGAAAATGATTTGATGAGCTAGGTTTTGCTGACAGTTTAAGTATCTTGCCTAGTCCGGTTTGCTTAAGATCTTAATAAGCATTTGGTCACGAAACGCAGATTTTAATTGATAACGGCATTGTTCCTGTTGTTCCCCAAGTTATGGACATAACTTAGAGAAGATAGTCTACGTACAGCACTGCGAGCACGACGAGACCATATGTTAGAGTAGTCTCCGTTTTTCTTAAAGTCACCTTGAAGGGATCCATTTAGACATTAGATTATGTAATCATCTTGGGATGGTATTCGTTTAATTTTTGATTTTAGAGCAGCCGTAAGATTTTTCATAGCCAGAGTGCGTGCAGTGACGTCGCGACAATTAAGCAGTTTTACCGCAGGAATAATGCTGCCGGTGTCATGGAGTGGACCAGTTGGCATGATGTTTGCTCCATCACTTTTGTATAGGAAATGGCTATCCATTAACTCTCCACTGGCTCTCTGTTGGAGATTCATCCATCGTTTCATTGTCCTCTTGATCATCTTGTCTATTTCAGTAAGCAGTTTTTTTCTGACGTTTCCACATTTTAAAATGAAGTTAAGCTGTGGGATGACGAACACATTGACTGTCTCAATATTCTGCCAAGGCGGAAGCAGTGATAAGTCGATTTTTTCAATTTCCCTCATTAGGTTTTCCGTGTTAGGAAAGTGGATAGTACGGAAGCCGGATGGTATACCTAGGTGGTCATATGCATGTTCATGATCGAAATTTATTTTCCTCCAATGGTATATTCACAGGGAACAGTTGAGCGTGTAGCTCCATCTTCATAGATCACTTTCGTTGTCGGCGATTAACACCAGATCATCTGCATACGTCAGGATCTTGTACGTTTGGTCATGGATAGTGTACTCTCCCGTGTCTGAGTGAATTGCGTTTTTGAGGTACACGTTTTTCAGTTATGGATAATTTTGTCGCTGATTGTGGTCGACACCTGTGGCGGCAGATGGTTGCTCCATTTGCATCATTTGAGGATTCTACGGTTGTGAAGTATTAGACATATTGCCATCTCCTCCCCTCATAGTAACTTGTCTTTGAAAATTTGGAGGTTCCTGCCCTGTTGCTGTTGGGAAGGTGGTCCCTGTCTCATTCGAATAGCGGCTTGCTTCTGAGCAGTAACCACTCGTAAACGATCAACAAATCCATTTTGATTGTTTGGAATAAATCCGTGAAAATCTTTTTTCTCGATAGTAAACAAAAGGATTAAGATTTTGATTTCACATTGATTTTCGAGCGTATTAAAATGTACAAATCCCGCAAATCCACTCGATAATACTTTAATGAATGCATCCAATGATTCACAAGGGCTTGGATGAAAAAGTACAGTTTTGGCATCTTTTAGAAACGTTCCGCCAATGTTACCGATAATTTGTTTTGGCATGAATTCCATTATAAGGCACGATGGCCAATTATCAGCTTTAATATCCAGCTCACCATCTTTTAAGCTTGACGTTACATAGCACGGAACATGGCGAGTAATTGTTGGTTGATCACTTTTTACGTTTTCGGTCCATTCAATTATACCGGACCAGATTTTTTCCGGATCTTGTTGCTGTTGACCTAATAGGCCAGCTTGATTAGGCGGACCTTGCTGCTGCTGTTGTTGATTTGACATCGGTTGATTTGGATTTTGTTGCTGCATTTGCTGAGATTGTTTTGTTGTAGATTAATTTGATTTTGGTTTAACCATTGATCCCTGTATCGCTGTTGTTGTTGCTGCGGTTGATTTCCAGAGTTATGAATAATTTTGTCGATGATTGCGGTACTAAACTACTACTACACTTTGATCTTAGCCTTTAGGCCGAGAAGCGATAACGTTAATCAGTTTTACTGTAGGTTGTCATGAAACTAAACTCTTATTGATATAGCGAATTTAACAAATATAAACGAAATTTGTACGTTGTGGGTGTTTTAATCTTTGTCCACGAAGAATGTAGTGACGTCACTGAGTTATATACATGGTAAGGTAATGGTAAATTGGTAACATGGTTGCGACACGAAAAATATTTATCATTCATAAGTAAACAACAAAAACGAATGGTAGATGTTTTTTTTCTAGTTATACCGCTCATTTCATATATGCCTCACACTCTAAAAAGCTAATTCCGAAAAAGAGCCGTATACTGGTAACTGGATTCCAAAATATTATTTTTTTTACATTAAACTTGCGCTAAACTCATTAAACATACAAAGGTTTTGAGACTGATTAACTAATTGAAGAATTATCTGAACTATTCAAATATTGCACTATATACTTATTTTCGGAAAATATTTAAATAATTTCTTGCTATTTCTCCTTGAAATTTTAAGTACTGTAAAATTAAGCAAAACCAAAAAAAAAAATTAGTGAAACGTCAAACTTTTAACACCACTACTAAACGTTATACGTAAGCTGGTGGTCCCGGGTACTGCGCAGTATCGTAAAAGGCCCGTTATATCGTGTACAAAAGCGAGGGTATCACAAATAACAGTTTTAAAAAAATAGATAGTGGTACTGAGTACTGCATTTTTAATGTATAAGGCCCATAATATCCGTGCTGTTCGGTGGTATCACAAAGTGCGACTCAGTGAAAAAAAATAAAGACTCGGGACATCCATACTTCTTTCTAGAAGTTTGGACTAACCGTTTTAAATACAATAGTAGAGCAAATTGGTGGTTTCGCCAGCTCATAAATCTATGAATAAATAATAATAATAATAAACGTTATACGAAAGCCGAAAAACTGTATAATTTAAACAATAACAAAAATAGGAAAATTATTGAGATGGCATTTGGCGTCCTTAAAAGTCGTTTTCGAATCATTCACGCGTTAGGATAAAATATGTTATACCGCATAGTCAAAATAATTTCGGCGAGTTTCAATTTACACAACATTGCGAGCCTTAAAGGGGTTTCTGTACTAATTGGAGGTAGTGCTGTAGTGGCCGAATCAGACTTAAACGATGAATTGGACGAACCCGAGCAAAGCAAACTTGGTGGTCAAATGCGACAAAATATGATCGACTATTTTTACAATAATTAAAACTAAACTCATCAAATGTACATACATAATGTACATACCTATATGTAAAACTTTAATACGGTTTATGGCGTCAAATTCAAATAGATGTCGTCACGTTTGTGACGAGGTGTTAAACCGCCAAAATACCAAACAATACAAGTAAATTAAGATGCGGTATCTACAGTTTTATACTTTTAAATTATTTGATTTTTTTTGATTCAGCTATCCTTTTCCACAATAAAGAGCAGCATTTTATTGTTTTTGGTATAATGTTTTAGATAAATGAACCATGGTGTTTTACTATTGCGAGCCTCAATACAAATCCAAATAAATAAAGGAATGTGGGCTACACTTTCATATGCTGCCGGAAAGGGCATTAATCCCAGTGAATTGTCGATGTTCTGAATAGTTTAGGGTTAATAATTCTAATTGCCACTGGTCTGCAAAATTTACCACTCCAAACGATACTATTGATTTTGGTAGATCATGACATTTTTTAGATTATTTTGATGTACAGTTTGATATTTTAAATGTTCACATTAAAACTCAGAGACCCTGTTTATGGCATCAAGAATTACAGTCTTTCCATGTTGATGCAATACCTATGACCGTCGAAATATGCAAAAGTGTTTACGTTGCGACGAACATTTAATGTCGATTTTAATAAACTATTTATAAATACATTTTGAAGCTCGCTATTCTAATATTTCCCAGCATACAATTAGGTATACATCGATTGATCATCCTGTTTAATATGGTCCATAATTTTTGTTTTCAATGTAGTTGTTGTTAGGGATGGTTCATGCCATAATTGCAGTGAACTGGTCGGTGAAACCCGTGGTAATAACTTTCCTAAAAATAAATTTTTCAGAACAAGCAAAACAAAGTCGATTTAATTAAGAACTAACCGCTACTTCCATAATACTGTAAGCCAAACATAATAGCTCCTATGTGCTTACAAGGTGCATCCATTCCAGCAGCCTCGACACATTCACAAAACATGAATCGGCAATTAAAAGTTTGTTAGATTCGCCCGTGTAACTAATTCTGTTAATAAAATTGTGCTGAGCTAAGCGAGGTCCTCTATCTAAGCTTGCTAACGCATGTTTATTGAAGAACCACTCTGATATTGAGGAAATATTAATAAAATCAAAAACCGAGTTGTTTACATCCCGCAGAAATTTCAATTCAGTGCTCAGCACAGTTTCATTTATTATAACGCTGGAGTCCTCTGTTACGGTTAATTTTTCCTGCGTGTCGAAATCCTCTGTACATGCTGATTGATGAAGGTGATCCGGTACACAAACTGTTCGGTTTAGTTTCTTTTCAGTCCAGGTATTTAATCTGAACAAATAAATTTGTTTAAAAATAAATTGAAACTGTACTAAGGATTTACCGATTAATTAAAGTTTCTTTATTGCCAAAATGTTTTGGCTCCCAATTTTTTTTAATTCAGCTTTAAGGCTGGAAACAAGATTTTTATTTTGATGTGGATCTAATCGATTTCACACCGTATAAAATATTAATAAAAAAACGAAAATTAAAAACAAATAATGACTAAAGTATACGCAATATATAAAAATGTTCATTATTAAAAATACACTATCATAAATTTTCCTTTTACAATAAAAAAAATAAAATATAATAGCTATTAAAATTTGATAGCTATCAAATCGAAATATTATATTTTATTTTTGCTATTATACTATCAAAACATTGGTTTCACACCGAATAGCAAAATAGTATTATACTATTTTGCTATTATACTATCTACGGTGTGAAATCGGTATTAATTCATTTGAAGTTATGTTTTATATTAAGCACTTTGACATTTGTGCTGAATACAAAAATATATTTTTGTTTGCTGAAATAATCAAAAATTAGTATGTATCACATTACGCAACCAAATTGTTAATTAGCAAATATATTTACCGAGTTGCGAATTGCTAGAGTATCGAGTTTCTTTATCGTTTAATTTTTAACTAACAATTTTTCGTATAGCACATAAAAATAACAACGTTCATAGAAAACAAACCTATACGGAATGACGTATCAAAATATAAAAATGGTGGTTTTGCCAATTGTCATATACTACGTTTCCATGATGGAGTTAACCGGGATTAACGTGGATTATCTCATCATGGAAACATGTCGAGTTTAGGATGTTCGTTAAGTTTCTTAATCCAACTTAACTCAACGAAAGTAGTAGGGTAAGAAGGGATTCTATCTGTCAAAATGTAAAAAGAATTATAACAATACAAAATGGTGTCGCGAGTATTCTTTCTCTCTGTAATACTTCATAAATCATAAAAAACACAATAAATATTAAATTTAAAAACTTCCACCAAACAAATAAAATTTTAGAAGTGACTTTTAATTGTTGTAAAATGTCAAATTACTCTAGAAATTATAATTTCATGGAAACGATATGGATTAGCGCCGCCATGTTATTAACTCAACGAAACTCTTAATTCGGGTTAACTCTGTCATGGAAACGTAGTAAAGTATTTTCCATCGTGTGAGTGTGTTGTGTAGTATGTATGTAAAATTATCTACATATGTATATAAGAATTTCTGCATTTCTCAAACTTGTATATGATTCGCTAAAACGATTGGTATAGTTGAAATATAAAATATAAAGTAATTTTAACCAAATCATACTTACCTGGTGTAGAGCTTACCATGATCCACAAGGTGGTTGCTCCAGAGCGAGGCCCTTCCATTGCACTTCGGCGGGGTTGACCTTTGCGATTATTCCTAATGTGAATAACTCGTGCACAAAATTTTTGGTAGCCGGGACTGCGTACGCGCGGTCCCGATTTTTAATTCAAAAACAATATAATGCTCAAATTTTCAAAGAACGTTAGCGCAGCGGAGCGATTTGCGCTTTCTAAATGAAGCTTTGGGCACAGCGTTTGGGCATTGACAATGACATTGACATAGACATTCAATTCAGTGTTACCACTTGGAAACTTGAAATTAGTAGCAAATTTGATACATTTTTTTGAAAATAAAGTACCAAAAATAAAATCATAAGAAAGCAAAAATATAAAATCATTTCAAGGTTTTTATTTGCAAAAATCACAATTATTTTCGTAGTACGTACCAGTGCTGTCGTTTCATAAATTGTGTGAGTAGTACAATTACTTAAAAATAGTAGTATTTTCAAGAGAAGAGTAGCACAAATTACAAAGGTGTTTTAATTGTTTTTTTTAAAGTTTTTATTAATGAAAAAAATAATAATATAACAAAAAATTATAAAAAAAAATTTAAAAGCTTTATTTTATTCACTTTTTAGCAAAATAATATATTAAAATAACATTTGTAATATGTAAATAAAAATTGTATATATTCAATACTTAAAATTTAAAAAACATCTTGTTAAAGCAGCATAAATTGTTTATAATTTTTTGTACTTTGATATTAAAAATTTTGAAGGAATCCATTTTTATGTTTTTTCTTCTTCGCTGGCGCTACATCCCATAGAGGGATTTGGCCGCTTCATAGTGAAGTTGCGGAATCATTTTTACATAGGATAATGAGTGATTAATTCATTGATCCTTACATTAACCAGCCGTGATTTTTTCGCCGTAAAGCCGTGAACCCGAGACCTCCGGAGCTTAAACCAAGAATGCTAAGGTTGCATTCACAGTATTGTTTTCGCCCTGCGTTTCGATGTTGATTTGGGCTTATCATGATACAACAACAAAAATTATTTTATTTTTATTTTTGACAACTGATCGTTTGTTTTCCTTTCTACTTTTGATTAATACATAAAGATTTTGCGTAAATATAATAAAATAAAAATTAAAACATGCATTAATACAATCCACAATCAGTTTGAGAATAATTTTACTAAAAAAAATATTAAAATAAAAATGTAAAATTATAAATATCGATGTGTCGATAAATTTGAATTTTTTTCTACGAAAACAACCAAAAATTACTATGGTTGACATATTTTGCTTGGATTCGAAGTCGTCTTCACCGCTATAGGAGGATTTTTCAATTAGTAAGAGAGTTCGCATATAGATGGTGTGCCTGGGATTTAGTATTAAAAAAATTAAGTAAATATTAATAGAACTAATTTGAAATACTGCAGATACAAACGTCTCATCACAAAAACTAATAAATTATCTTTATAAAATAACAATATTCGTATCTTGACATGTTTTACTTAGAAATACACCTCTAAATTTATTTTAAACAAAATAGAAAAATATCTTCCAATTAAAGTTAAAATGTATTCTTTACCACTTTATAAATGAAAACCTCTTATAAAATTCCAATAAATCAAGAAATATCATTCATAAATAACAATTTATTTACACTTGTGTTACATAGGAATTCCTATGTAAATGTTTGACATTTGAGATTTTGTCCCAGGACAACGACGCACCATACAGCAAACACTCTAAGTAAAAATTCCTCCTATAGAGACACTACATTTTTGGTAGAAAACTTGAATTTTTTCCATGCAAACGATAAGTTTTTTATATGGAAATGGAGCATTTCTTTGCTAATATCGTGAAGAAAAACAACAACAAAAACTAAAATCTGAAAACAACATCGAAACGCAGGGCGAAAACAATACTGTGAATGCAACCTAACAACTGTGCCACCGGAGCGGCCGGTTTTATGTTTCTCATTAAGTAATTCTTTTGCCATTAAAATAGAGTTTACTGTTGAGGTGAAATTAAATATAATAATTAATAATCGGAATTAAGTCGTTAGTTTCAATAACTTACTTGTCCATAGCTATTGAACCGAAAATTGAAAATTTCATAACTGGTCAAACTTAAACCAATATCAATAACAAACATTATAGACCATACACAAAAAATGCAAACCGAAAATTTGACATATAAAACACAAAATAATAAAAAAAAGTCCTGCCGAGTGAACAAAATTCTCTTAAAATTATAGTAAAGTACAGTCAAAAAATGACTTGCCATGTGAACAAAATTATATTTTTTTGAGCTGTTTGTTTTTCGCTCAGTTTTGATTATTAAGTTTATAAATAATTCAACGTTGGAAATTAAAAAAAAATCTAATTGAGACTGACACAATATCAAAATCGTAGTAAATAGTAGTATAATTTGAATTAGCGAAGTACAGAAGTACGCATTGTAAAATAGTAGTACAATAATACTATTGTAGTACATTCGACAGCGCTGGTACGTACATATCACAAATATAATCAGTTTTGATTCAACAGTTGAAACGTACAACAAATGAAACTTAATATGGCTCAAAAGCAGCGTCTTTAAATTTAAATTTCGCAGCAAATTTTCCCAAATCTTCTTCCGGTATATATCTGTATCCATATTTACTTTAACTAATGTTCTAGTAAACATCACATTACTAATAGTAAATATTATTATCAAGATGATCTGTTTTCTTATTTTTTATTAAATTTAATGTGAAGGCCTTTCCCGCTGCTGCACTGCTGTGCGGCAACGACAGCAGTGTTAGGATGTAGTCGGCTAATTCTGTACAAATAGGAAATTCTAAATTATTTTTTAAATTTTTAACTTTGATCCAATTTTGAACAGCGTCATCAGAATTCATGTGTGTCAACAAATTTTTATTTCCAATTAAGCTTCGCCACTGTTCATTTAGTGTTTCAATTGAGACATTCGTTTTTTTAAAAGGATAATTGTTTAACAAAGGTCGAATTGTTGGCATAGTTCCGGCTACAATTTCAGCTATACATTTCAAAATTTTAGAATTCCCAATTTGCTGTCATTAAGTTGAAAACGTTTTTTTATTTGGCAGCAAAGCTCGCGATTTTACATTTGTTTTCTGCTAAAAATGTTTCCTCAAATGAAAAAAAAACATTTAGGTAATTGGGAGATGTTTGTTAGTATCTCTAACGTCAACTTTTAGATTAATGTTGTCCAAAACGATGAAATTTTTTAAAATTTCCAAATAAACGCGTTTGATTGTTTAATAAAAGTTTTGCATTTCGGCTTTTTCAGACTGAAAAATTTTGTTAACATCGTTCACAATTTTTAAAATAAATGATAAAAATAGCAAATATGTATAATTTAAATTCGCCGTTCGTAAGGAATTCGAGGATATCGTGGGCAGAATCAGTTTTATCCTTTACTTTGAAGCAATACAAAATAAAATAAGGCCTCCCATTGCTCTAAAATTCTTAAAATCTCAAGTGAAAGCCAACGAGTTTTGCAAAATTTTAAAATTTTGTGATTTTGAATATTGAAATCCTCTTGAAACGCAGAATATTCGTTTAGTCGTTTGCGACTGTGTGAAAGGTGATTATAAACGTTTCTAATGTTTCTTTCGATAGCCTCGGGAAAATGTTTTAAGACGGCGTTTACGCAAAGAGAAATGGAGTGGCATGTACAGCCAAAAAGAAAACATTTTTTGTACTTCTTTAATTTTTGCATAAACACCGTTAAAATTACCTGCCATAACTGACATGTTATCATTGGCGACGCCTATTAAATTTTCAAAATTATATTAAATTTATGAAAATGTACTTTCAATAAATCAAAAATTTCTGTCGCGGTAGACTTTTTTAATTTTATCAAGCCGAAAAAATTATCAATAATTTTTTGAGATGTTGGATCGAAATATCTGCAAATTATTGCCAGGCATTTTTCTGTCGTTAGATCGGTAGTTTCATCTATAATAAGTGAAAATTTTTGTTAAAGAATTTTGCTGATTTTTTCTGCGGTATACGGCCAAATTATTGTGTTTACGTATTCTGTGGATTTCGTGCGACCACATTTTATTTGTTGCGCTTTTATTGAACTAGGCGAAACAGTTTGGATCAATTTTGGTAGTGAATGAATAAGTTTATATGGTAAACCGTGTTAATAAAACGAGCTTCTTGTATATGTAATTAAATAACACAAATTAAGTAGAAGTATTCAAAGAAATGTACCAAAGTTAAAAGGTACGTACCGAAATTCTTGGGGCGGAAAAATGTACCAAATTTGATACAATTGTATCAAAGTGGTAACACTGTCATAATACAACAACAACATACTAGATTTCTCATTTCATATAACTAAACTAACATAAAGGAAAAGAACAAAACTTCTGATAATTCCAATTTCCAATGTCAGTGTTACCACTTTGATACAATTGTATCAAATTTGGTACATTTTCCCGCCCCAAGAATTTCGGTACGTACCTTTTAACTTTGGTACATTTCTTTGAATACTTTCACTTAATTTGTGTTATTTAATTATATATACAAGAAGCTCGTTTTTTTAACACGGTTTACCATATTCACTTATGTATTCACTACCAAAATTGATCCAAACTGTTTCGCCTAGTTCAATAAAAGCGCAACAAATAAAGTGTGGTCGCACGAAATCCACAGAATACATAAACACAATAATTGGGCCGTATGCCGCAGAAAAAATCAGCAAAATTCTTCAACATCAAAAATTTTCACTTATTATAGATGAAACTACCGATCTAACGACAGAAAAATGCCTGGCAATAAATTGCAGATATTTCGATCCAACATCTCAAAAAATTATTGATAATTTTTTCGGCTTGATAAAATTAAAAAAGTCTACCGCGACAGAAATTTTTGATTTATTGAAAGTACATTTTCATAAATTTAATATAAACTTTGAAAATTTAATAGGCGTCGCCAGTGATAACGCGTCAGTTATGGCAGGTAATTTTAACGATGTAAATGCGAAAATTAAAGAAGTACAAAAAGATGTTTCATTTTTGGGCTGTAACATGCCACTCCATTTCTCTTTGCGTAAACGCCGCCTTAAAACATTTTCCCGAGGCTATCGAAAGAAACATTAGAAACGTTTATAATTACTTTTCACACAGTCCCAAACGACTAAACGAATATTCTGCGTTTCAAGCGGATTTCAATATTCAAAATTTCAAAATCACAAAATTTTAAAATTTTGCAAAACTCATTGGCTTTCACTTGAGGCGGTGGTTTTAAGAATTTTAGAGCAATGGCATATATTTGCCATTTTTATCATTTATTTTAAAAATTGTGAACGATATTAACAAAATTTTTCAGTCTGAAAAAGCCGAAATGCAAAACGTTTATTAAACAATCAAACGCGTTTATTTGGAAATTTTATAAATTTCATCGTTTTGGACAACTTTAATCTAAAAGTTGATGTTAGAGATACTAACAAACATCTCCCAATTACCTCAATGTTTTTTTCATTTGAGGAAACATTTTTAGCAGAAAACAAATTTAAAATCGCTAGCTTTGCTGCCAAATAAAAAAACGTTTTCAACTTAATGACAGCAAATTGGAAATTTCAAAACGCTGTTCAAAATTGGATCAAAGTTAAAAATTTAAAAAATATGTGTCGTTGCCGCACAGTAGTGCAGCAGCAGAAAAGGCCTTCACATTAAATTTAATAAAAAATAAGAAAACAGGTCATCTTGACAATAATACAATTAGTAATATGATGTTTACTAGAATATTAGTTAAAGAAAATATGGATACAGATATATACCGGAAGAAGATTTGGGAAAATTTGCTGCGAAATTTAAATTTAAGGACGCTGCTTTTGAGCCATATTAAGTTTCATTTGTTGTATGTTTCAACTGATGAATCAAAACTGATTATATTTGTGATATGTACTACGAAAATAATTGTGATTTTTGCAAATAAAAACCTTAAAATGATTTTATATTTTTGCTTTCTTATGATATTTTTTTTGGTACTGGCAAATAGTAGAATATACCAAGTTGGTACATATTTTCAAAAAAATGTATCAAATTTGATACTAATTTAAAGTTTCCAAGTGGTAACACTTTTGTGTTGTGTTGTGTATTTTATAATGCAATGATTTTAGAATGCGTTGCAATTGCAAATATAATACGTATATGCAATAATGCAATACACCGATAACATTTGAATGGAAAATTTTTATTTTTATTTTGTGTTTTTAGTCAAATGAGAAATCTATTATGATTGGCTATTCTTCTATGCTTTGGGCATTTGCACAATGCAAAGTTTGAATTTCATTCGTCAAAAACAAATCGGCAATTTTGTGAATTTTCGATTTTACTATGTATAAAAATCGTAATTTAATTTCTTTTTTTCAAAATATTTAAAAAAATTAATAATAAATTAAATTTGGTGATGGGTGCATCGTGCATACTGCATAGTGGGTGAGTGAGGTGAGGTGATATGCTCAAGCTGACTAGCTGAGGGCGAACAGACTAACAGAGTTACTTGTATCGTATAGTATATGTAATGAATTGCAGCCAAAAATTTGTAAATTATGTCGTCGACCGGTTGACGTGCGGAGATTGGTTCTTGCGTGAGTGTGAACGAGCAGCCATGTTTGTGTATGTTATACAAAATAAATAAATTGTTTCTACATTTTTGTTGTTTTTTAAATGGAAGATGATACCATTCAAAAGAAGCTTTAAGAGCTTATTTGAAGGAATTTTTAAAAAATAAACTTATTTCTTTTATGGATTTTTGGCAAATAGGTGGATAATTTCACAGCTAAAATATATCAGATTTTCTTGAGAGTTTAGGAAAACAAACAAAAGGTTTATATGAAACTACTATCTTAAAATGTTTGAAAATAACTTAATTTTAATAAAAATAACCACAAAAAACTCAAACGGCACAAGATTAAACACCTAAATACGAATTTGCCTTCTTTTTAGGTTTTCACTCGATTTTCACAAAACAAATTATCGGCTTAGGCTTAGCTTAGCGCTTGAAATGACATAATAAAATGAATCATACATTTCAATTAATTAAGAGTAGATGAGCATGAGATGCAGATGACTAATATATTTCGACGTTTAATTTGTTTCATCAATCATCCCATAAAAATTTACATGAATTACATACACATACCGAAATCGAATTAGTGTTTTTAATTTAAATTTGATTGTAGAAAAATTTTAAACGAAAATGTTATGAAACTACACACGTCACACACTACACCTAACTAAACCTAATTTATAAATCAATACAATAACAAACCATAATTGAATACATACTTGAAATCCACTCGGAATGTACAATCCCAATTAAAACAGAACGATCATCGGCAACTTATAACTTGCGCATAAGCACACATTGTAAGTCATTTCTCACGCTCCAGAGATTTGTACTTTCTGTCATGTCATCATCATGGATTTTTGCGCCTTTCAGTTTTAATTGAATAGACTTGAAGACTGACTACAGAAATGATCCTGTGAAGTATAGTCTTAATGAATTAGTGTTTTCCAAAAGTATAAACCAGTACCAAAAGCACATCATTTTAGCGAATTATACAAATAAATGCAAAAAAATCACGTATGAATGGTTTCAGTTTCTTATCTTAAATATTATTTTTTTTGCTAACAATGACTGAACAGTGTATATTTATTATGTGAATTAAATTGAAAATAATCATTTACATCACGCATACTCGAAAACTGTCGATAGTAACTTTTTTGATAATTTTGCAATAGAAGAACTTGATGGCGAAATTTATTTTAGTAATTTTTGAAAAAGGCATTAAGAAAAGGCTGTGCCAAAACCTCGGAGTTACTTCTTATATTTTTGAAAACAATTTGGTTACTTTATATTTTTCCGATTTGACTTTGATTGAAATCAAACAATCAAACAATAATTCATATACTCGTACATATGAAATTTCATTCAAAATGCTTTTGAATGAAGTCTGATTTATTGTATATGACTGACCAAACCAGCTAATTTCTACATGACTGGAGGGCTATTTGTGAATTCGATTCGAACGTATTCGACTCTTCGAAATATAAGATTAGTATTTGATTTAAATAAGAAACGAACGAATCTGATTCAATTCAAGTAAGAATCCGATACTTTGAAGACGTTCGAATCGAATTCACAAATTACCCCCTACGTGTTCACATCATAAATCATTCTCATAATCATAATAGAATTTATGTATGTAGGTATGTAGTACGCATAATGTAAATACACAAACAATATGTACATACATAAAACATTTTGTTATCTAAGTTCTGCTTTTATTTTATTTTGCATTTTATATAATTCGCTAAGACAAACCAACTATACGTTGTTGAAAGACTAATTTTTGTTTTTAAACTTTACTCTGGTTTCTCTTCAATTGTCGAATAAATCTTTCGCCTTTTACTAAAGATTTCCGTGGAGAGGAGCATTCAAATGAGTCTAAATTTGAATTTTTGTCAGTACCCGACGCAAGTTGGGTCATAATAAATTAAATAACCTAAAATATTGGATTGGGGAGAAGTTTGAGAGATTTTTGCACCACACACTAAGTCACTAGGTGTGGAGGCAGGGTTACCTTACCACACCAGTTTACCACTTGGATTTGGATACATTATTTTAAAATTTTTTGAAATGTATACTGGATGGATACTCAAAATTCAAAAAACAGCTGAATTGGAAACAATTTATTCAAAGTGTGGGACACAATCATTGGCTTTGGTAGATGGTAGTTCGTGTTTTTGATCGGAGAAAATGTTCACCAAGGTATAGGTTTTTAGGTCTTTTGAATCTAACTAAAAGTGACTCTTTAACGGGGTTCAAGTAAGATTTAAACAAATAATTCCATCATTCCCAAACTATTTGGCTTTCATTAGAAATGATCGTAAATCGTATAACCAAATAATGGGATGCATCGTAATTAAACTGCAGTTCTTGTTCTTTAGAAGTCAAAGGAACACAAAAAACGGCTAACAGTTGGGTAATCCATAAAACAAAGCATTTTTTATTTCCGTCGTACGTCCCAAAAATTTATTAAGATAATGTACTTGAGAGTTTCAATCCGAAACAATTCGTATTCATGCTGTAATGTTTGAAACAATGGAAACGAATTTTAAAGTTAGTTTAAGCAATTTTATATACCTAAATTGCTTCCAAAATATCAACAACGTAAATGACATCGAATTTGAAAACAGAAAAAAGTAATACCATTGGCCGAAATAGGCATAGGTTTTGAAGTTCAATCCTTTTTAACAGTTAACGAGGTGGATATATGGATGAAGAGGAATTCTTGGAGGTGGCAAGAAGTTTTATTTAAGAAAAAGTGGATACATTTGGACACATTTTAATTTTTTTCGAGCGATAACTAGAGATGTGCGAGTAGTAACTATTCGGTATTTACTACTCGTTACTTTAACTACCCAAAAGTATTCCTCAGAAAATACAGTATATGTTACGGCCGGGAAAGATGAAAAAGACCAAACTTATAAATTCAGCATTCCCAAGTTTAAACATACCTGTATCAAGTATTAATACAACGAAACGCAGCCGATATACCAATAATAGTAACAGACCAGATCTACAAAATGAAATCGATCATATTGATTGGTGTGTAAATCATAAAATATATTCGCTTAATTGACCTGACTCATTTGACCTGACTAAATATGTTTTGTTTTAGTAATGAGCACAACGATGAGGTATTCTCTGAAACCATGATTGAAGAAGTGGTTGATATGGAGCAAGAAAATGAGGAAATTTATAACTGTGATTGTGACTGTCATGCAAATCTCCCTGAAATAAGATCAATTGGAGTTCAAGCTGTAGCAGAACCCCTACATTACAATAATTTTGAATTATTATTGTACTGCAATCACGTCAAGCTTAATTCTATGACAGGCATACCATCGTTTGCCCTTTTGAATAAAATGATGCAATGCGCAGAAATCGTAAAACCTGTCGATAAATCTCTAATGAGCTTAAAGAATCGAATTCTACTAACAATGTTTCAGTTAAAATCGAATTTAAGCTTTGTAGAGATTTCGATTTTGTTTCAAATAACCGAAAAAACAGCTAAACGGTATTTTATAGAAACAATTCAAGTGTTAGCCAAATCAATGAAAGGATTTATTTACTGGCAGAAACGGTAAGAGCATTTAAAAAGCTTACCGCTATGTTTTCATGAATTTTCCAATACAATGACTGTTCTGGATTGCACGGAAGTTAAAACTGCCACTTTTAGCTGCTTGACTTGCCGAACTTGTTTATATTCTCACTACAAAGGTTGTCACACGGTAAAAATATTGGTTGGAGTTTCACCTTCTGGCATGATCAATTTTGTTAGTACGGCAATGTCCGGTAGAACCTCAGACAAAGGCATATTCAATGGAACCGATTTATTGAATAAACTAGTGAAAGGAGACGCAGTGATGGTTGACAAAGGCTTCTTGATCGAGGATGAGCTATCACAAGCAGGGATAGAAATGATCAGACCAGCCTTTATGTTCCATAAGATGATGAAAGAAGAAGTAGTAAGAAACACTAAAATTGCCAGCGCTAGAGTACATGTAGAGAGGCGAATAGCTCGTATCAAATTTTTTAGGATATTGTCGGAAAAAATTCATTTTTCTGTTTTACCTTATATTGACGAAGTGCTGACGGTAATTTGTGGTTTATCGAATTTAGGTACACTTATTTTAAGTGATAATAAATTTATATAAATATTTCATAAAATACAAAAAAATGTTTTGAATTCAAATTAAATTTTTATTAATGTGTTTTTAACACATTTTTCAACATCTGAGTATTTTACAGAGTGTACAAGTACATTTATGTAAGTGTAATATCACATAGCTATAACAATACATAATTAAATTGTTTTTCATTTCGATTATTACTTAAATGGTTTATTCTTATAATTAGGATTACATTATAAGATACAAAAAATATCTCTGGTTAATAATATCACAATCATAATCTACCTATGAATTAATACTAATAATTAATTTATGTAAGTTTAATAAAATTATAAGTATACGTATATAAACTATAGGTCTTATGTCTTATCACAATTCATGTTTAATAAAATTATAAATCTTATTACAATTCAAAAAGTAATTCATCAATTTTTTAAAGCGTTTTTAAATTTAAATATTGTTGTGCTTGATGTTAAGAAAATAGAACCTGCTTAGGGAAAGAATCGAAAATTAAGCTAATGCTAATGCACAATTTGATTAAAAATATTTTTGAAATAAGTTTCAATCAGCTGCGTTAAATACTTAGAAATAAATTCTTCATCTCTTGCGACAGGAATAACACAAAAATCATTTCCATATTTACCGTAAACTATGAACTCACATTTTAATAAATTGGTTACAGTAAGGCCCAGCTGGATTTGACCATAATATTTATGCCTAGGGTTAAGAATAATATCGCCTTGGGTAGTTTCTTTGATATATGGGAGATCCCGAATAAAATCTCGAACAAGCTTCTCTTTACCTACAACAGGACACTTAATTTCTACAAGCCTCCAATCACCATTTACAAAAGCTAGCCCATCGGGACTCACAGCAGATTGGGGGAGATCTTTAGAAATGACGAGTCCACAATCAACCAATGTAAAAAGCACACGATATGCTCTTTTTGCCAATTGCTCTGCGTATTTTCCGTAGTTTGTGTTTTCGTTACCTTTAAAAGTGCTGTTGTATATCGAGGTTACTTTTTGTTTCCACTCGGCATTTATGTTTTTAGAGTAATTATATATGGCATACGATATACTACCCGTTATTCGAAGTTTCCTCTCGATCAACCATAAGTAGCGGCGGAACTACATACCCGCAAAACCCCGCAGCCGCGGGGGGGCCCAAAGCGATAAGGGCCGCTCAAGATTTTTTTCTTTAATAAAATCGTTTTTTAAATGTGAATTAAAATTATAAGTATGTACAAAAACATTAATATTTATATAATTACATGCAAAATTACCTGCAAAATAAGTGCCGTTTATTGCTTTGAAACATTTTCGCCAATAACACTACCCTGCAAAATTTTGCCCCTGGACAATGAATAGTTGTTTCCGAAGTAATTTTTCACGCTGGATCCGAATCCGTGCTCAGAATAGTCTTCAGGTTTTTGAGATATTCTAACCTAACAGTGCAAAAAACACTGTTTTTTTTGACATATTTGAGGTAATGTAGCAATGCAGTTTTTACTTTTTTATAAAAGCCATGTATGGGATCTTATTGTACAAGTAAAAACACTACCCTGCAAAATTTTAAAAATTTGGTGCCACTTGACAATGAATAGTTGTTTCCGAAGTAATTTTTTACGCTGAATCCGAATCTGGGCGCAGAATTGCTCTATCACGTCAGGTTTATGAGATACTCTAACCTAAAAGTGCATATATACCGTAGGTATAAAAGGTAGTGTATTACACAGTATACCGACAAAATCACGAACATGCAATTTTGAAAATGCGATATCTTGGCGAAAAAAAAAACATATTTGAGCAAACTCAAAGGCATTTGAAAGAAGAAGACTTGTACTATAAGATCCCATACATGAACTTTTGAAGAAAAAAAAAATCGCGGTGCTAGATAACCTCAAATACGACAAAAAACAGTGTTTTTTGCACTTTAGGTTAGAATATCTTATAAACCTGACGAGATAGAGCAACTCTGAGCCCAGATTCGGCTTCAACGTAAAAAATTACTTCGGAAACATTTATTCATTGTCAAGTGGCACCAAATTTTTAAAATTTTGCAGGGTAGTGTAATCTGCGTGGGGCCAAAAATATGAAGCAAAATATGTGCTGTTTACTGCTTTGATGAATTTTCGCCAATAATCTGCGGGGGGCCCAAAATATGCGGGGGGGGCAACAAAAAAGCAGCAACCACCTCAAATCCGCATAACAATCACCGTCAAGAAGACAATATCACCAGCCACAACGCGAATCTGAAACAAAAACCAAATGTGATTAATTAATCATTGCTACCAACAGCCATTATTCGAATCAAGGATGGGTTTGGCGAATGGAGGTTATGCCGTGCGCTGTTAGACTCGGGCTCACAAGCATCTGTCGTGAGTGAAGACCTGGTGCAACGATTGCAGCTAAAACGAACCAATGCACGCATCAGTATTAAAGGAATTGGACAATCAACCGCTGGAATCACCAAGGGCAAGGTAACCGTTTCAGTTTCCTCTCGTATGGAAGACAACAATTGGCAGATTGAATGTCTGATTATATCAAAGGTTACCTCGTGCCAACCAGCAAACTTCATTGAGAAACCAAATTTGTTCAATCTCCAAAATCTACCATTGGCCGATCCGTCATTTGACCAACCAAATAACATCGATGTACTTTTAGGGATCGATCAATTTTTCAGCCTGTTAAGACCTGGAGCATTGAAATTAGATATCGGCGGATTAATGGTACAAAATACCGTGTTCGGATGGGTTATTACCGGTCCATCGTACGCAAACCATCAGTCCTCATCAAATCTCACCAGTCACCATTGTGAGGTAAATGTTGATCAACTATTGCAGAAGTTCTGGGAGTTGGAGGGGGTGACATTACCAAATAAGTCATCGAATTATTCAGCAGAAGAAAAAAGTTGTGAGGAGTGTTTTGAGCAGACCACGGATCGAACTGAAAATGGAAGGTTTGTGGTACGACTTCCCTTTAAACCAAACACATCAATAAAGCTAGGAAATACTACACGCGGAGCATTACAGAGACTGGAAGCGATGGAGCACAGGTTTGCGAAGGATGCCAGTTTCAAAAAGTATTACTACGATTTTATGGCAGAATATCTAGCTCTTAACCACATGGAAGAAGTACCAACCGATCAAATAAATCGACACGACGGAGTTCACTATCTCCCACATCATGGCGTGCTAAAAGAGTCCAGCTCGACAACAAAACTACGTGTGGTGTACGATGCATCATTTAAGTCATCAAACGGAACTTCACTCAACGATATTCTGATGGTCGGACCTACCGTTTATGAACCACTTATCTCAATTTTGATGCGTTTCCGATTATACAAAATTGTTTTTACAGCGGACATTGAGAAAATGTTTCGCCAAATAAATCTTCACCCTTATGATAGGGATTATCACCGAATCCTATGGCGTTCTGATAGTACGAACCCACCGATACCTTGCAACAAAATCATTGCAAATGATCGGGAAAAGCTTGATGGAGAATCAACCAAAGATTGCAGAAAGGATACTACACGATTTCTACGTCGATGACTTTATTTCCGGATGCCATACAGCAGACGAAGCACATAAGATTCAAGAAACCGTCACAGATGTGCTTAAATCGTATGGTTTTAATTTGCGGAAGTGGTCATCCAACTATAATCCCTTACTAGAAAAAATTGCTCCCGAAAGTAAGGAACCGAATCCATGGATTATAGATGATCAGTCATTTCATAAACTACTCGGTATACAGTGGAATCCTGCGTAAGACGAGTTCCAAATAAAGGTATCACTTAAAGATAAATCTATCGGATCCAAGCGAGAAGTTCTGTCACAATAGCACCAGCAATCATAAATATTAAAATTTTATTCCAAAGTCTATGGTTGCTAAACCTAGATTGGGATAATGAGCTACCTCCAAATGAAGCAGAGATATGGCGAAACATAAGGGACGAGCTTCCAGAGTTAGAAAAAATAAAAGTATCGAGATGGTACGGAACCGGTGAGGAGACATTTGAGCTGCACGGATTTAGTGACGCTTCTGAAAAGGCGTATGCGGCGGTTGTATATTGCAGATGTGTTGATGAACGTGGCAATGTAAGAATCAGTCTCATTAGTTCCAAAACAAAAGTCGCTCCAATCAACCAAATAAGTATTCCAAGGCTTGAACTATGTGCTGCAGCGTTACCAGCTACATTAATAGTAAGTGTAAAGACGGCGTTGAGAATTCCCGAAGCAAAAACCACATTATGGACCGACTCGACCATTGTCTTAGGATGGTTATCTTCTCCTCCGAGACGGTAGAAAACCTTTATCGCCAACCGCACTGCTAATATATTGTCGAAAACTACCAGAGGATGTTGAAATCACGTCGAGTCGCATAGTAATCCCGCAGATTGCGCGTCCAGAGGAGTAATGCCATCAAAACTAAACGAATTTAAATTGTGGTGGCATGGCCCAGATTGGCTAAGTAAATCTCAGGAAGAATGGCCGAATCAAAGATGGATAGTTGATGATTCGGAATTATCAAAAGAAGAACGGACCATTAAGCCGACGATACTAGCTGCAACAGCAACCCTCGATAATGAGATATTAAACCAGCTGCTTATCCGAATTTCATCCTACCAGAAAATAATCAGAGTGGTCGCATGGATATACAGATTCTACGACAGAGCGAAACGTAACGCTAATTCAATCAAATCAGAGCTGACATCGGACGAAATAGGAAGAAGCAAAACGAAAATTTGTACCTGGGTGCAGAATGAATACTTCGCCACAGAACTAAAAGCAACAATTATTAAGAGTTGGCGGTCGCATCGAAAATTCAGCTGCAGAATACGAAACCAAGCATCCAGTGATATTACCCAACTGCGATCTATCCTAGACCTAGTTGCTGATTAGAGACCTCCACAAAAAACATCAGCATGCAGGAGCCTCGTTGCTCACAAGCATCATTAGACAGCAGTATCACATTTTAAATTGCCGTAAGATAGTGAAGGATGTCATTAAGCAATGTAACATATGTCGACGATATTGGGCGAAACCGAACTACCAAATAATGGGAAATTTGCCAGAAGATCGCGTATGTTACGAGAGTCCATTTCTGAAGACGGGTATTGACTAAGCAGGTCCACTCCAGTTAAAGCAGATCTATGGTCGATCAACCCACAGATGGAAAGCATATTTGGCAATATTTGTTTGTATGTCCACTAAGGCTGTGCACATTGAAGTGGTGTCAAATTTAAACTCCGAGAATTTCCTCGCAGCACTACAACGATTTGTGGCACGTCGCGGACTATGCACCGATATATATTCCGACAATGGCTCTAATTTTATTGGAGCCAATAATGAACTTCGCGACATTTCTCAATTCATTAAACATAATTCTAATAATATCATTTCATTTCTTGCTTCAGATAGAATTAACTGGCATTTTATTCCAACCGCAGCACCAACATTCGGAGGCTTGTGGGAAGCCGCCGTTAAATCATTTAAGTATCACCTTAGACGAGTAATGGGCAACACAATATTCACCTTCGAGGAACTTACGACTGTAGCGAGTCAAATCGAAGCGGTGCTCAATTCACGACCGCTGTGCGTTTTAGTTTTATCAGATGACCATATTGACCCTTTGACACCAGGGATTTTGATCCAAGTAAACGACATTGTTCTAATTCGCGAGATAATCTACAGCCTTCGAAATGGTTACTTGGTAAAATTGAAAAAATTCATCCTGGAACAGATGGAGTCGTCAGAGTGGTGACACTAAAAACTAAAGCGGGACATCTAAAGAGACCGGTCTACAAATTGTGCAGAATTCCAATGGAACAGCTATAGCAGAGCATACCATTTTTCGCGCATGCGCAATTTTTGCAAGCGCCATTGTTTATAATGTGGAATTAAGGTAAACTACATTTTGGATTGAGTCTTGGCTATAAAAAACGCTTACTATTTGACAGCAAACACCTTACTATAGTTTGAGTCTTGAGTTTAAAAAACTGGTTTGCTATGTGTATTTACTAAAATAAATTTTGAAATCTAACGTGTTGTTTTTAATTAATTACCTCATTTTCCGGGAAAATTTTCCTTTTTTTTATTTTTCAAAATTGGGTAAAATGTGAAGTTTTTGATAATTTTTGAGGTTAGAATTGTAAAATAATTAATAATAATTGCTTCGTCAACCTTGCAGACACAGATCAAAGAGTTCTTTTCGCTCTTATCGCTTCTTCTGATAGTACCACAAACGTTAAAAACAGCAGCTTTTATATACAAATATAACAATTTTTTTAATGTAATTTTAATTCGTTGTATACCTGAGGATGGGGGCTGCCGCCCCAAACCCCCGCTTTTCCTGAATTTATACAATTCTTCCTGTTTTAAATTTTATTTGTAATTTTAAACTAAAAAAAAAAAAAAAAAATTGAAAAAATTGCAAAATTTTCCTGGAAAAATTGCAAAACTTTCCCAGAAAAATTACTTGCACTGTCGAAAAACTGTTGAGATACTATCCTAATATCCAAATTTTTATAAAAATCGCACATTTTGACGTCTTTTGAAATTTCATCTGACAATCATTTCCATCGTACCAAAATATTCGAAAAATAATGCATTACATACTAATAAAAGTAGTGCATTACCTGCAGTTTACAAAAAAAATCACAATAATTCTTTTGGAAAAGTGGCATTTTTCTTTACATATTTTAGTTTTAAAAATGAGGGAGCTATTTTCTAGTTGAAATTATTTCTACCATTATAAAAATGGCGCTGTGTGACATGGTATGCTCTGCTATAGCTAAGCCTATTTTAAGAAAAACAAATTGAAATTTATAATACCTAATTTTTATCCCCTTATCTTTTCATTGTATAATTGTCTCATTTATAATTTGGTTATGTTTTCGTTTGTTTTGTATAAATTTGACATTTATCTAAATTCATAAACTGACATCTAGTTATAAGTTTTTTTTTTTTTTTTTTTTATTTATTTATATTTGGATTATGGCCTACCTCTCGGTTTTAACCAATTCAATTTGTTATATCTTTTGTTATAAATAATATGAGTTACATTTTTCTAAATATTAACATACTATATCTTAACTTTCTTATTTTAATTCTCTACTATTTTATATTCGACTATATCCTTATATCCTTTTTTAACATGATGTTCAATAAAATGTTTATTAATTCTAAATTTTCCTTTATATTAAAAACAAGACTATCTACACTAATAGGAATAGCTTCCTTATATTTATAAATATTTCTATAGAAATCATCTATTTCTTGTTTAATGTTAGAGCAACCTAACAGCATATGATTAATATCTCCAACCTCTCCACATCCGCATAAATTGTTTTCCACTAATCCTATTTTATAAAGATGCACCGGAGATAGATTATGACCATTTCTAATCCTTATTAATGCAACGATGATTCTCCTATTCAGTATATGTTTAAACCAATGATATCTTGTAACTTTTGGATGTGCATTGAAAAACTTCCTACCAGTCTGCATTGATTTCGATTCATAATATAACTGCCATTGAATAATTTTTTCTCTCTTATTTCTCTCTGTCATATCACTAAAATTATATTTGTTATCTTCTAATTGCATATGCCCGTCTTCTACTGCCTCCTTAGCCAATCCATCAGCAACTTCATTACCTTCTATGCCGCAATGTCCTGGAACCCATACCAGTTGTATATAATTATTATTTGAGAGACTTTTTCCCCAACTTATTTTAATGTCTATTAAAACTTTATCATTATAATTATTGTATGATACCTTAGCTAGTTTTAGTAAACCATTTTTAGAGTCGGTAAAAATTACAGCGTTTTTATTAAATTGATTTTCTAATATTTTAAAAGCCTCTTTAATACCCAATAATTCCACTAATGTTGAACTAGTCTGTTTCTGTATTTTATATTTCAACTTTATATTTAAATTTTCAATGAAAACTGCATATCCACTTCGAGCGTTTTCCCTATTTACCGATCCATCTGTATAAATAAAATAATCCCATAATTGTTTTTTACGATATCTATTCATTGTCCGTCTAATAAATTCCTTATTGTTGTTTTTGTTGAAAGTTTTAAGATCTATATTTATTGGATTGGTAATTATATCATAGTCTAACGAAAAATATGGAATTTGCTCGTATTGCAAGACGTTCATATTTCTAAAATTTACCAATGATATAACAACTGGTGGGATCATTTTATGATTCCAATACCTTTCCCCTAAATCCATGGTGTCATATAGTTCACTAATTGTTTTATAAACCTGATGAAACTTGTACTGTGAAATATTAAATACATACTTATTTGATAGAAATTGAGTTCGTATGTTAATTGGTTCTACTACTGCTTCTATTTCCAAAATCTGAGTTGGTGTCGATGACATACATCCTAATGCAATTCGAAGTGCTTTATATTGCAACCTTGATAATTTTATTAATCTAGATTTTGTTGCTGTTGCTGTCATTAAACACGAAAAATCAATATGTGTTCTGATTAAAGATTTGTACATGTTTATTAGATTCACTGGATGTGCTCCCCATTTAATTCCGCATATACTTCTCATTAAATTAATACCTGTGTTGCACTTTTTTTCTACATTTGTAATTTCCTTTATCCATTTGCTCTTAGAGTCATAGTGAATACCTAAAAATAACGCACTCTCACCAAATTGAATTGTTTTATTACTTATAACTATTCTAGGACTACATTTGATATTATGTCTAGTAAATATGACTCCTTTTGTTTTTTCTACTGATATATTCAATTTTAAGTAATCCAATCGTTGTTTTAACTTCTTTAATCCTTCGATTAATTTAGCTTGTCCACGTTCAATTGATTTATTTTGAGTGTATAAACATATATCATCCGCATATTGTAATATTTTGATTTCATCCCCAAGATGTTTGTCAATATCCTTTGTATAAATATTGTATAGCAATGGACTTAAAATAGAACCCTGGGGTATACCCTTATAGCAGTTAAATGGACCGAAATATCGATTTCCTACTTTAAATGTTACCTTTCTACAATAATAGTACTTATACATCCATAAGCAAATATAAGGATTGATATTTGAATCTTTCATTTGTTTAAATAAAATTTGAAGATCTACATTGTCATAAGCTTTTTGGAGATCTATGAATACCGCAATCATATATTCGTTTTTATTGTAAGTTTTTTGAATTTCCGAATTTAAAATCGTATGATTGTCTCGCACACTACGACCTTTTCTGAATCCAGATTGTTGATTTGATAATATTTCCATTTTTTCTATTTGATGTTCAATTCTATTTTTGATCATCAATTCCAAAGATTTGCCCATACACGATAACAGTGAAATAGGTCGATATGAATCCGCTTGATGAATATCTTTTCCTTTTTTGACTATCAAGTGTACTATATGTTCTCTCCAAACGTTAGGTATAAATCCTTCTTTTAAACAACTATTAAACAAATTCAATAATAATTTTCTAAATTTTTCCGACATTTGCCTCATCATTTCATAATTTATTCTATCCTTTCCTGTGCTGCTATTCTTTTTATGTTGTAGTGCCATATTTAATTCATTTAAATTATAATCGAAAAAGACTGTAGACGAATCTATTTTCAAATGTACTGTAGAAGAATCTATATTCATAACTACTGTACCGCAATATTTATTTGCGAAATCTTTAATCCAATCGTATTGTTCGCAAGTAGTTTTTTCGTTAACATGTATGCCTTTTAATCTACGTAATATTTCGTATACTTTAGATATGTTCGTTCCAGGATTGAGATTCTGACATATTTTTTCCCATTCCATTTTTTTCCGAGCCCTGATATATTTCTTTGTTTTACACTTCTGTCTTTTATATTCAATATAATTTGTAAAATTTGATAAGTGATTGAATATACTAAGCTTGCGTCTGCATAATGCTACCTGTCGCCTACATTCCGTATCCCACCAAGGTGCTGTAGTCTGATTTGAATCATAATTATATATTTTAGTCATTGGAATAGCAGCTGCTGATGCATCATTTATTTTATTAATTACTATTTTATATTTGTAAAGATACTTCCAGTTTTTCTTTATATAGACTCCAGTTTGCCCTCTTAAAATTACGACGCAAGATAGTTTCACCGGTTATACCACTTACAGCTCCGTTGATTTTTTGTATTTTAAATGTTATGGGATAATGATCGCTTTGTGCTACGTCATTTAAAGTCTTCCATCCTGTTATATATGGTCGACAATCTGCTGTTATAATTGTTAAATCTATAACTGTATTTCGCCAATTTGGTCTCGGAATTCTGGTTGGTATTCGTTCGTTTACAATTATTAAGTTATTATTGGTAATGAATTTTTCTAATTCCGTACCTTCGTAATTTTCAAAATCGTCAATTCCCCAAGACGAGTGATGCGCGTTGAAATCACCTATCCAAATGGTGTCTTTATTTGTATATTGTAATAAATTTCTCCAAAAGTTTACAGTTGATCTATGATTAGGATGTGCATATATGCAAATTATTGATATGTCTTTATTGTTTAGTTGAACTTTGATCCCAATTATTTCCATTAATGTAGAACTATGTTGAATTTGTATCCTTTTGTAATTTATACTTTTATGAATTAACAAAGCTACTCCACCACCATGAGAATTCTTATCTTTTCGAAGAATATAATAATTCTTCAAACTGAAATCTTTATTTGGATTCAAATATGTTTCCATTATTCCACATATGTGTATGTTATTTTGTTGTAGAATGTATTTTAACTCTTCCTTACTAGTATTAATGCTTTGAATATTAAATTGTAGTATATTTAAGCTCATTTTGTTGAATTAGTCAATCCTGTAATTATATTACCGGATGTATCAATTTCCATACTATTATTATTATTGTTGTTTATGTTACTACTGTCAGATGAATGAGCTTCTACATTTAAAAACCTATTATCATCAAATTTATCGTTTGTTTTCTTTATAGACCATTGTCCTTTATTTCTTTCTATATATATCTTCTCTTGTAATCTATTACTTAATTTCATTCGATCGATCGGTTGCAAACTATTTGTAGATTCTCGCAGTGGATTTCCTACTTCCTCCTCAGTTAAGTTTACTCTTCGAATTGCCTTAGGTTCTCGTTCGCCGGATTCTAGCGAGTTTTCTCTATTTCTTTTAATGTTCTTCTCATTTATCGATACATTTATTTTCTTAGTTTTAACATTCTTATATCTTTCATTATTTTTAAAACAAGATATTCCATTTATAACTGGTATATCTCCACTCTTGCTTGGGTCTGCTGTTAATGCTGGAAACTGTTCGTCAATTTCTAAACTTGCAAATCTATTATTATTTAGTAACTTTGCCCAACTGTTATTTCTGTTATTTGGTATCTCCATTGCAGCTTCCTGATGACACATCATTTTTTCAGCCATTCTAAGTTTTATTTCTTGTTGCCTTATCTTCTCCGGACAGTTTATTGAATCAGCGAGATGCTCGGATGCACAATTACAACATTTTAATTTATTCGCCTCACAATCTTGTGGTATATGATTTTTATCTGCACATTTTTTACATCTTTGACCACCTTTACAGTTTCTTGCACCGTGACCAAATCTCCAGCATTTAAAGCATTGAATTACTCTCTGTATATATGGCGAAACTTCAAATCTTACATAATTCATGTAAACGTATTGTGGCAATTGTCTACCTTCAAAGAAAATTTGTACCGCTTTACTGGGTATCATGCTTACACCACCATCTTCGTTCAACGATCTTCGTTTTAGTCTTTTTATACTTTTTATTTTTATTTGCCGACTATCCATCATTTTTTTTATTTCATCGTCATTGTATTCTAAATCGACATCATTTATTACACCTCCTCTTGCTACATAATTAAGAGGTATAAATGCTTTTAATTTTTTTTCATCAAAATCAGTACTATCTATTAACATATTAGCAATTTCTGGTCTTTTACAATCAATTATGAATTTTTGCTTCCCAACCCGTTTAATTTCATTCAATCCTTCACCTTTTGTTATTTTTATTACTATATCAGCTATTTTCAACGCCGATATATAAGCTGTATTTAAATTGTTATTGTTTTCATATTTTTTAATAACTATGACTCTATAGGAACCTTCGTTACCGTTGTTTATATCATATTTAATATCAAACTGTTTCTTCGTTTGATCAATATCAATATTTGTCTGAATATTTTCATCACTTCCTTTAATCACTGTCATTAAATCTTCATTAGTCCCTCCGGGATCATCTCCCGCACTTTTTTCACTCATTCTTTACAGATTAGTTTTATTATTTTTCAATAATTTATCACTGAATTGTTCCAAACTTATTTATAAAACACACTTTTTCCGTTATAAATTTTTTTTTTATTTATTTATTTTTTTTTTTTTTTTTACTATTAGATTGAGTAAAATTATTTAATCCACATTCGATGTAAACCCTATCGTGGTTAAAATGTGACTGGTAGTTATAAGTTAATGTAAATGAAATTGAGCAACGGTTTGAATCTCAACTAATTTATACCATTTCTTACCATTTAATATTTTTTATTCAAATTAACCGCGGCTTTACCCTTTACCAATACTTACGCGTAACCAATCAGGCAATGCCACTTTGTTTTGGATAATGGTACGAATGAAAATGTAGTTGTAGTTTATGGTTTTAGTGGTTGAATACAAAAAAAAGTTGTGGAAAAATCAATCGTTGTGCAATCTTCATAGATACCAGAACAAATTTACCAAATAAGAATCTTGTGAAAAGTTATCATAATTAATAAAATTGTTATTAATTCAAAGTGAATTGTTGCATTTTTTTATTTAAAAGAAATCAAATTAAAAACCAGTGATTATGTCGAATAATCCGGATCGTATCCGGAATTACCGTGTACCAAATTAACAACCAACAAATCGTCACCAAATTATCAACCTAAACCAATCGAAATCATCACCAAAAATACAGTCCACATCATCATCATCATTGTCAGTTTTTTCAGTTTGTTAGTCACGTTCTAAAATCTTGGAAAATATTAACTGTTCCTGTTCTATTCAATACACCATAATAATTGAGCTTTATTAATTTCGTTATAATTAGTTCAACTTGTGTATAACAATATTAGAGTTCTATAAAAAATATCTTTGCTATTAAAAATAAAATATTTTTAAAAATAATCACTTTTTTGTACCTCATGAAAAATTTTATTTTATGATGATGTGACCTTTTCGTATAAACCGATTCAATTATAAATCGGAAGCGCAGCAATATTTGGTTGTATTTCACCATAATTTTAGATGATGATCACGCCAAATGTGATATCTGCAAAAAATGTATTATCCGAGAAAGGTGGTTCGACGTCTAATTTTAACCTTCGTGTCAACACGAGAATAAAATCACTTTTACCAACACGTTCAACCCCTGGTGTGTATGAATTTAATCAAGAGTTCTTCATCAAAAACTGATAAACATTAAATATAGAAACGATAACCGAATGAAAATTTCATTTAACTTTATTAGGAAAAAAACTTCATTCAGTTACAAAACAATCAAATACACACCCAGGTGTGTCGTGTTGACAGGAAGGTTAAAAAATATCTAAATGCGAAGCATCCAACAATAAATTTAGAACAACTGCCAAAAAATCTGGTGCTGTAGAAACAAATACTTTGCCTGTTACTAGAAATATAGATTTAGAACCAGCCACTTCCACTTATCTAAATACACCAGAATCAGATAATATTTCTAATACGGCGGTTGTTGTGAAAGTGGCACAACCACAAAAATCGATGAAACAGACTGGCCTCAAGCAATATATTACGCGGCTCCTAACAGTGACTCTTTAGTAATGATTGAAAAATTTTATGCTACAAATGATCAATAAAGACATGCAGCTTTTTTTCGATAGTGCAAGACAGCGGGTTTCGATTACTCTTTGCTGGATTTGATCCCGCTTATAAATTACCTAGTCGAACCATGCTAAGCAGACTACTTTTACCTTCATTGTATGATAGTTCAATTTAAACCATTCAAAACATGCTAGATAGTACACAACATATCACAATTACCAGCGATATGTGGACCAGTTGTACGGCGGAATCGTATATGTCAATTACTGCCTATTTCATCGATTCTCGTTGGGTTCAAAAATCCGTTTTGTTGGGCTGTTTTGCATTTTCGGAACGGCACACTGCCGAAAATATAAATACTAAAATAGGCAATGGAACGTGCAAAATAAACTACATACAATTGTGACAGACAATGGGCTCGAATATTTTTGCAGCATGCAGACTTACCAAAATGTACCATTTACCTAATTTTGCACATACGCTAAATTTAGTTGTGCCGAAGCACAATTGCAGCTAACAAATTAAAAAATTTTCAATGGCAAATGAATAACCGATTCTTAAATTAAAAAATGATGTATAGTAACTACATAGGTGGAATTCTATATTCTACATGTTCCAACGAATTGGGCAGTTAAAGGTGTGCATAAATGCTTCATTAGGCGTCCTTGATAGCCAAAGGAACAGGCTAAATTCAGAAGAATGGGTTGCTTTAGGCGAGTTACGTCTCTTACTTGAACCTTTTGAGCTCGTTACGGTTGAGTTAAGTGCTGACCAACATGTAACCGTGTCAAAAATTATCACATTAATGGATTGAAGCTACAATTCGTAGTGCTTATGGCGAAAATTTATTTGTGGCTTTTATAGCAGGCATAAACAAACGATTCGATAAAGTTTAATTTAATTTAATCGTTAGTAAGCCCACTTATTTAAGACTAGACTTATTTTAAACGTGCGTTTTGAAGTCAAGTAGCCTATAATAAAGCTAAAGATACAATCATTGCATACCTGAAACGACCTTACGTAACATTCCCTTGACCTTGGTATAGCGAGACACGAACTCATCAATTTCCATTAGGGTGTCGTCCTTGAGTGTTATTTGTTCATCGTATTCCTTAAACTCGATATATGACTTCTCCAATAATTCGATATGCCCATATAGTTCCTCGACTGCAAATTCCTAAAGTGCCCGATCGGCAGAAATTTTCGCAATCCGCGTCAACGCTGCCTTTGCATATCGCACTTCCCAAATTTCATCATACTCAGTAAAGAAAAAGGCAAGTTCTATCATACTTGGCAATAATTCAGCGATTTATCTAAAAATCAGTTTAGCATTTACCAGAATCCCAAGAAAATATTTATAAACAAAAAATCACAAATCTTTAAGAGACACCTTACTACAACGGACAAATCTGTTGGTCCCGTCGATTTCCGTTGTAGTTTCTCTGTATTTGCTTATCTGTATTAAATTTTAATACAAGTAAGTTTTTATTTCCATGGACCGACCCACCTTTCATGTCAGTACTATAGGCTGGCATCAAGCAATGCAATGTGCAGGTGGTTTAAACAAAAGCGGGTCTATAGCCATACGTCCTCGAGTTGGCTGGCAATGGCGTAAGGTATAGGATGTTAATTAGATTGTTAAAAAGATTGCAGAGATAGTGACAAAAAAAGTATTTATTCCATAAAATAAACGTATTCCTCTACTTACGACTGTAATCCAATATTACTCACTAATGGTTTAAATATGTGGGTTGTAAATCTATACTTACCACATAATTAAGCTATCTTTAAACGATGATAAAATACCAAGAGAGCTATAAGAAATTCTTTAACTTCCTACAAAAGAACGAAAACATCATTTTTATGTGCAAATCATTAGTTTCTATTTTATTTTTATTCTAACACTATAAAACATCATAATTATTTATGTATTTAGTTGGTTAATCCGCTAGGTAGCGTGGTGGAAATTCCTTGGAACACTTTTTCAAAACTGAATTAATTGCCCCGCATTTAGTACCGTTACCGCGTGCTTTTTCTGGACACTCTAATATCATTTCGGTCCCAATACACGCCAACAAATGTGCATATATTGGATTAATCGTTTTATTCACATTAAATGGCGGTCCAGAAGCTCGTTTTTTTGTTTCAGCTTCCTGTGCAATGACAAGCGGTACACATTTATCAACAGCCGCCGAGAACACATTTTCCCATCCAGGATTTTCATCTAACATTGGTTTAACAAATTTTTTTATTTCAGCTGCACTTGGTTTACCATCCACTATGGCACCCGTTTTTTTAAATACACATTCGGACATTTTCTACAAAAAGTGGTAAAACCAAAATAATTTACTTACTTGCAAAAATATTTTTTTATACCTACGTACACATTCGATGGAAGCATCGTATTTTGTGTCCGAATTAAGATTTATTTCTTTAGCGCACGCATCATGAAAATCCAATTTAATTAACAATGGTATTTTACAGCATTTTGGAATTTCTTGAAAATCCGGCAGGTCATCACACTCATCACACCAAATGTAATGAGTTAACAATAAAATTACAAAGAATTGAGTGAACTTGATCATTTCTCAGCCGAAATCGGAATAACAACATTTTAGTAGTGCGGCAATAAATTTATACAAAATGTGTAAGTAATCACGGGGAAATTCGAGAGGAAATGATTTACTACGGTTGGCTTATTTATACAACAAAAAAATATGTTTATGAATAAATTTTATTTTAATTTAATTCGGATATAATGTATTAATTGTCGCGCCTGAGTAATGAATTTATTTGATTAATGCTTGAAAAGTAATTAGGGTGGTGACATCTATCATCGGTATATAAAAACATTTTAATTTTTTTTTAATTTTTTTTTTAATATAACAACAAAAACCATGACGAAAGATAATTTATTAATCATAAATATTCAGATAAAAATTGATCTGGACAAAATTCTAAATACGATTTGAAATCATCACATTCTCGCGTCTTAATCCACACTTGCTTGGGACATGCTTTCATTATATACACTTTCATACACTTTACAATAAATGCGGGCACTATGTTACAATCGGTTTTGTTTAAAAAATATGGCTGCAAATTTAAAATTGGCAACAAATCGTCTTCATGATGTAATGCCTCCGTGGCGCAGTAATCAAACGAAACGTGCAGTAATGGCCGCCATACAGTTGATGCATTAAAATGTTCAGCTATTAGGTCATCAAATCGGGCCAAATTTAGTACACCATTGACATAAATATCCGATTTGTGAAACATACAATCTTGAAGACACTAAAATCATTGACCTTCACTATAATAACGTGTGTGTGTTTGATTGAAATAATTTTATTTGCGCACTCACCAAATTCTCAATGAACGGATTTAGATCGCTCCACTTGTCCCTTATGATTAATTCACACTCATTATTATATTCGGAGCCCATAAAGCTCATCGGTATGTCACAACATTTCTGTATCGGATAACAAATACATAAGTCCACAATAAAATCGAAATAATTTTAAACACATTTTCACTTACGTCATTTAATGGGTCACGTCTTCGGCAATCACTGGGAAAACACCAAATTTCTTGAAATTTCAAAGAAATTTGTAATACAAACAAGACGACTGCATGAAATTCCATTTGTACGAAATGAGATGCGTTTGTTGTGTAGAGTCCAAACTTGTTTATGTATTTCTGATTTGATTGACGTTAAAAAACGTTTGTTCACGATAGACTCATGGAACCGTAAACAAAATGAGGACAATTGTGGTTGGTAATTATCTAAGTAATTATGGTATAAAATGTATATTAGTTTTTGTGATGTATGTATATGTGATGAACAGACAATGAATGGCACAGTTTTTTTGTTGTTAAAATACAGATAATTATTTTGGTAAATGTAGATTTGGGGCAACAATTAAATGTGTCGTTACAAGGGTACATTGCAAAATCGACCGTTAATTAAATTTTAGGCAATCAACTTTTTTTAATAATGAGTCACTCTTAAGATTATTATGATTGGCTGCGCATTTCAGTTATATAATTTAGTCGTAAACAATCAATCATACCCTCAATAATTTACCTAATTTCCTACCATTAACTGATTGCGACGCACAAAAAATGTTTCAAAATTATCTAAATTTATATAAAATGTCGTATTATTGACAGCTCCATCAATATTATGTACAGTATTTTATTTAAAAAAAGCTGCGCTTAATATGAATGAGGCAACTTTTAAATTGTTTGTGATTTGTTCAGTATTATGTACGGTCCACGGATTTAATTGTAGCCCAAACAAAATTCCAGAATATGATGAAATCCAACAGTGTTGTGACTCCCCGACCATAATACAAACAGATATAATAAACGAGTGCCAAAATGAAGGACCGTCAGTGTTGGTAAGAACCTCTTTATACCAATATGTATATATTTTCATGTGACTCTTATGTTATTGTTTTGCTCTGTATACATGTATAGGGATGGGCCGAATGTTATTTTCAAAAAATAAATGCCATTGCCGATGGGAAACCAAATATTAACGCATTAAAATTACTTTCAAAAACTGTTTTGGCTGAGTATCCAGCATGGAGCGATAAATTCGATTCGGTAATTGATTTGTGTGGTGTTGAGGTGGCCGAAAAAGATGATGAAACTCAAAAAAGATTATCGAGAGCACCGTACAACATGAAAAATGTCAATTCAATATACGCCCATTTAATAGTATGCATTGATGCGGGTTTATGGCTAGGATGTCCGGATGTAAAACGTGATAAAAATGTTATATGCACCGAAATTCAAGATTATATGGCGGAATGTTTAACGGATTTTCCTCCACCATATTTTACGTTCGATATATAAATGAATAAAACTTGTTTTAACGGTTAAACTTGTTTTTATGGCATATTTGGTTTAGTTCAGGAATTCTCAGATGAAAATTAAAACAACATTTTTACTAAACATATAGAAACTGATTATTATATATAAATTTATTATAAATGTGCTAGCAAGAAACGTGGTGGAAATTCTTTTCCACACTTCTTAACATAATCCGTAATTTCATTACACTGAGCGCTCTTATCTCGGTTTGCAGCTGGACATTCTAGCAGCGATTCAAGTTCAAGACACACTAATAGATGTAAATATACTGAATTCACATCTTTAAGATTGTATGGTGGTTTTGACAAACGTTTTCGTATTTCAGCATCTTTTGTCATTACTTCTGCCATACATTTATCCATCGTCTTGTTAAATATTGTTTCCCAGCCAGGAGATTTCTCTAAAAGTGGTTTTGCATACTTCTTAAATTCATTGACATTTGGTTGACTATCCGTACTTGCGTTAATTTTTTTAAAATAGCATTCAGCCCACTTCTATGTTATATAAACGAAATCACAAAACTAAATTAAAATCCATTATTAAGAATAATAATAATTATTAGTATTTTACCAGCATTGATGTTGTTTCACAGTCCTGTTCGTCGCCCAATTTAACTATATTCGGGGAATCACAACATTTTTCGGCTGACGCTAAATTGGGAATTTTATCACAATCATCGCAACGAATTGTATTCAAAATTGAATAAATCACAAAGAATTGAATGATTAACTTCATCGCGTACTAAACAAATATCAACCGCACTAATAATGTGTAGAGTACCGATTAAATTTTATGTTGCGTCATTTTATAGAATTTTTTCGTAAATTAATTGGTCTAATAATATTGAAATTATATAGCCGGAAAATTACGTAATTTTAGAATTAAATAACAGTAGGTGATTATAGTTTAGTGTGGTGAACTTTATTGTAAAAATCTTGCTTGGTTTGTTTTTTATGGTAGATGAGTCGCGAAGGGAGTGTAAGTGTAAAAATTTGATTTGCAATGAAATTGCGAATACACATTATGCATGAATCGGTGGTTAAACTATGCGCTGTTTCTATATGTACTGCCCGTATCGTCAAGCAAGTGAATAGGACTCTCCACCTCTTCTCCGTACGACGTCCAACCGAGACGTTCATCGGCCCAAAGTAGTCTATGCAGACATAAGAAACTGGGCGAGTAAAAGATGCAAGCCGAACTGTCGGTAGATTCGCCATTTGTGGCTCACGAGGGAGGGCCCCTCTGATTCTTACATCTCTGGCAGGAAGATCGTACTATTTTCAATAACTGTCGTACTCCTGGAATTACGTATTGCTGACGGAGTTCGTTAACTACGGTTTCATGGTTATGGTGGTGGTATTTCTGATGGTATGACATGACTAACAGATAAGTCACCCTGTGACCTTTTGGCAGCAATATTTGTCGCTTTTGATTCGTACCTACATCTTCCGAGGCATCAATCCTCCCTTTCATCCTTAGAATGCCAACGTCGTCTAGATATGGCGAACTCCTATAAATGGGGCTGCTTTCCGGAATATTCACTTGCTCATTTATTGGAAGCGATTTGTTGCGTAGCAGGATTTCTGCCTCCTTTTGATAAGCATCAAACTGGGCTCGACGATAGAGTTCCTTTAACAAGCTCGGTTTGAGTGCTTGGCCCTACGCTTACGGCCATGTTCTGGACTCTGCATCTTAGGTTATTTACATACCTCAACCTCACCACATATGCTTGCACATGAAGAAGGCGTTGCCAGCTGGAAAATCGCTCTACCTTGATTACCGATGGATAATATTGGACCGTATGTATGTAGTGTGCCCGCCGTTCCTCAGTGGGAGCCTCGTAGACGTCTTGGGTTTGGTTGGGCCACTATTGTTCAGCTAATCGAAGAACTTCATGTCCGTTCAGCCATCGACTCGATGAATTCAGATCTGCCAGTTTCTTCCATTTTGTGCCCTCATCCGCTACATTATTTTTGGTGGGAATCCACCTCCATTCCTTTAATTTCGTGGTTTCCATTATTTCACCAATGCGATGCGCTACGAACTGGTGATATTTACGATGGTCGAATTGTAGCCAGCAGAGGACCGTTCTTGAATCGGACCAGAATATACGCTCTTGAATGTGAATGGAGTGGGAATCACCAAAGCTGTTAGCTAGTCGGGCCCCGAGCACCGCCGCTTGTAACTCAAATCGAGGGATTGATAATGGTGTAAGTGGTGCGACTTTAGTTTAAGCCGCAACCAGGGTGCAGTGGATATCGTCACCACCTACGATGCGGAAGTAGGCAACTGCAGCAAAGGCGTGTTCACTCGCATCGACAAATATATGTAGTTGTATTGTTTCTGTGTCTCCTCGTATTCCATACCATCGAGGAATCCGTATCTGCGCTATTTGTGGTAACAACTGGATCCAAGTTTTCCACTTGTCGAATTGTTCGTCCTTCAACTTTTCGTCCCAGCCGATCGATGATCTCCAAACCTCTTGCAATAGAATTTTAGCGTAAACTAAGTAGAAAGCCAAAAGGCCCAGAGGATCGTATACTGACATTAGAGTCCTTAAAAATTCACGCTTGGTGGGTCGCTTCTCACCCGACAAGAGATCACTACCCTGTTGTCGATGAGATAAGGAGTAACTAAATGTATCGGTGTCGGTGTTCCACCACATTGCTAATACCCTTTCACCTTCTATTGCCGAGCTGATGGTCAGGTCTATCTTTGCCTCTGACTTTGTACTGACACTACCCAATGCTGATAATACTTTCGGAGCATTAGATCTCCAATCTATTATTTCAAAACCTGCATGTGTGTGTATTTCTTTGACCCATTTTGCTAGTTCGATGGCTTCATCCGGGGTGTCAGCGCTGTCCAACCAGTCCTCCACATAGTGGTTGTTTTTTATTGCGTCAGAAGCTCGTGGATACTTTCCTGCAAAACTTAGTGCGTTCACGTTTTTTACATACTATGCCGAACCGGGGGAGCAAGTCACCCCAAACGTCATAACCTGCATCACATAAACGTCAGGTTCTTTACTTTGGTCCCCGTCTCTCCATAAACCGTTGTGATTGTTGATCGGCCTCTCGAACGCGTATCTGGTGAAACATTTCCTTTATGTCACCACAGATGGCCACTCTTCTCTCCCTAAATCTTTGAATCACTCCTGGCAAAGCTGCAAGTTGATCTGGACCCTTCATGAGAACTGAATTCAGCGATACTCCGTTGACTTTGCTGGCTGCATCCCTTACAAGGCGAACCTTATTCGGCTTATTCGGATTATTCACCGCAAATATGGGTAGGTACCATATTCTTGGAAATGGCTCAATCAAATCATGTGGTAACAACTTACAAGCATAACCCTTGGCGAGATAATCACGAATTGTCTCCTTTAGGATTCCGGCCAAATCATGGTTTCGCTGCATCTTCTTTTCGAGACACACTAATCGTTGTTTCGCCATAGGTAAACTATCTGGGAGCCGTACTCCATCATATTTCCAGAGCAGACCTGTTTCAAACCGGTGCTCTCGGCGGATCGTTGTTGTCTCTAATACCTCGTGCGCACGTTTTTCCATGCTATTTTCCCAAATGATGTCAGGCTTCTTCACGCCGAAGCTTTCTAACGAGAAAAACTCTTTAACCATAGCCTCCATCCGCTGATCACCGTTGCAATCACACATATGTAAACTATGATGATAATGCGGCGACGACAAATTAGAATCGGCTCCTTTGTTTTGCTCGTAAAACCCGTGCACAGCCCACCCTAATCTTGTTTTGGTAGCCGCTGATTGCTCTGAGGTTCCCTCCCTCGCCTGTAATGGTATCCCTAGCTTCCAGTTATCAATCCCAATGATAATGCGAGGGACGGCTTGGTAGTAATCCTGGATCGGGACTCCCCGTAGATGTTGGTACTTAGCGGACATTTCTTGCGCTGCCACGGATCGCACCGGCAGATTCAGTTAGACTACTGACGGTTCTGACGTTATTAATGCGGTATTTTCGACTCCCTTGATAGTTTCCCGATATTTGCAGCGAAACTATCTTAGAATCCTTTTCTTCTCGAACCGTGCCTGCCGTCCATCTCAGGCACAAGCTCTCAGGTGTCCCTTCTAATTCGGGTTCTTTCGCTAATTCTTCATCTAAGAGCGTTAAAGATGAACCTTCGTCAAGGAAAGCAAACGTATTTGCTGATGCTTTTTCCTCACGGAGAGAGACCGGAATGATTCAGAAAAGGGGTGATTGTGGCGATCGACGTTGCGCATTACGATGTAAGGCGCAATTAGCTACTGGTTTCACGCCTTCTTTCACTTCAGGTCGTACTTCGCCATGCAGCAGCGGGTGGTGTAACGCTTTACAACCCTGCGTACCACATTGCTTGGCATATTTGTAACGAAAGTGGTTGTGCAGTCCGAGACACTTTCGGCACAGACGGTTTTCTTTTACGGTATTCCAACGTTCATTACGATTCATGTTGTTGAAACTCTCACAGCTTTTTAGAATATGGCCGGATTTCTTACACAGGTGGCATTTCCGATCATCATTAATTGTTTGATTATTTCTAGTATCGCACGCGGGCGTATGCAGATAGCCTTTCTCGCTAGATTGTCGCTTTTCCTGCCTGTCGTTGATACTGCCAGAAACGGAAGAAGATATGATAACTGCACTTGCTGCTTGCGCGATTTAAAAAAGCCAGTTCCCAAACGTGGTTAACGTGACGTCTGGCACCGATTGTTGATATACGGCCCAGTTTAATTTTATGTGAGGCGGTAGACGGTCTGTTAACTCCTGTAACAGCGATGGATTATTCATATGTGCCAGTAGTCCGGCAGCTTCGATCGTGGCGCATAGATTTTGCAATGATAGCGCAAATGAAATTAGGGTTTCTAGCTTTTCTGCTTTTGGAGCAGGTTCGCCTCTGATCTTCTAAAGTAGGGTGTGGATGATCAATTCTGGGCGGCCGTACAACATTCTCAGTGTTGTTATCACATCCGACACTGACGATGGTAGCAGTAGACGGCATCTCACAGCCTCTAGTGCTTTCCCTTTCAAACACCGTTGCAGCCGTAATAGATTTTCGGCGTTGCTAAACCCACATGTCTCTGTTGAACTTTCGTAGCTGCTGATTAACATCGGCCATTCTGATGGTTGCCCGCTGAAGTGAGGAAGCTCCTTGGAAACTGCATGTCTTGCGGCGAGCTGATCAGCCCTTAAAATGGGCGCCAGTGCCGCATTTGGTACAGGTAGCTGTTGGACACCCATAGACGCTGCTGGTTGAATACAAGACGGCTGATTCGTGTTGTTCAAACTGACCGGAATGGCGCCACGGTCATGTGAGACTGGTATCTGTCTATCTGAAATTTGTAGCGTATTTGTCTTCCCACCGGGTACTAACTGTTGTCGATGTGGCTGTTAACCAGTTCTTGTTATCGATACGTTCGCCATTTCGTTAATGATAGGCGCTTCAACAATGGTCGCCATGGCAGCCATATCAGCTGCTTGAGGTGGAACTTGTTTAATTGTTGGCTTCCCCACCTGACTTTGATGTTGCTCAACCCACTGACTGACATCCGCATGGTTTGACTTAAGCCCGTCGTCTGGATCACAATCCGATTCATCGTCAATGTCTTGCTCAAGGATTTCGAACTTCCTATTTATATAAACGCGATCCTCGGCTTCCCTTTCCTTATGTCTGATTTCTTTTAACTTGCGAATTTCCTCCAGCTTCTGAAGTTCCAACTGTATCCTATTGTCTGAGGATTTTGTAGATCGGGCACTTGCGGATCTATTTGAGTTCTTCTTGCTCGACGACTTCGGCACAGGTTGGGTGGTTATGGTGTCTCCGGCAATAGACAGGCCTGCGTTACACTTATCACACTTGTCGCACTGCACCATATCGTTGGTGTTCACGCGTTCGCAGTTACTGCAGTTCGATTCGTGTAGCATATGTTGTGGTGGCGATCGAACTTTTATTGAGAATTTCTGGAAATTATTCACACCGTCCATTGTGTGTATTGATTTATATTATGATGAGCTTCACGAGTGATATTATTCCACTCAAACCAACCCAATCCAAGTAAAAATGCTAATTTTGTAGATTATTGCGAGATGGCGCAATAAGGATGGGATGTTTGCGGCTTTTCCTCGTGGTGATCGATTTTTGTAAATCGATGCTGCTTGGTTCGCTCTCTGGATTCAATCAATAAAACACCTTATTTGTTAGCAGGAATATTTGGTATTCCGCTACAAAATTATTTTAATTTTAATGTTTCTAATAAATTTTTAATTTAATTTTAGGTCTGGACTTCACCAGTTTCCTTTGATCACTCGCTTCTTTTCTTTTTTCTTTCCTTTTGTTTTTGCCCGAACGCATCCAAACAACCGGGCTACATGGTTTTATTTTTGGCAACAACACCAGTTTCCAAATGTTGTTCGAATTTCCCCTTAAAATTTAATAAAACAAGCAAAATGTAAATAAACAGTTTCAAACATTCTCAGGCCATATATTGAACGGTATCCACTTTACACTAAATACGCATCATTCCAGTTTAAGGTAGCTGTTGGAACAGAGAGATTTGACAGGCAGGTTAGCTCGTTGGTCCATACAATTACAAGCTTTCGATTTTAATATCGAACACCTTATAATTGTACCGGATAGTCTATTTAGAGCACACGTCGAAACAATAGTATATTACGCGATGACGCGTTCAAAGACCCTGATTATGTAGAGCAAGAGTTAAGGCTATTAAAGATAATTTACAGGTTGCAACTAATTTCAAGGTACCTAATGGATAATAAGATATATTTTAAAAAACCAAACGAGGGTGAATCTGATATACTAGAATGTAAACTCGTCATTTCTGAATCATTAACAAGCAAACTAATTGGATATGCTCACAATCACAACTATTGCAAAGACATTAATATTGGTCATCGATGGTCGGGCAAGTTAGAAAGAACATAAATGCATGTGAAATCTGCAAATGTTCAACGGCTGTCAATTATACTACAAAACCAGAAATGTGCTGTCCTTTTCCCGAAATTTGACCTGTGTTTGGAATTCCTTGGTACATACCCGAGAACGAAGAATGGTTTTACTCACATTTATATCGAGTTGGATAATTACAGTCGGTTTCCTTTACTATATCCGCTCAAGGCTGCCTCAGTAATTAAAACAACGCAGATCCTGAAGGAAAAAATATTTCATCTCTTTGGAGTGCCAGAAGTGGCCCTAACTGATAATGGAGTTCAATTCGATTCACAAGTTTTGGCTGAGTTGATGGAAAAATATGGGGTGAGACATGATAAATGCCTCTGAACGAGTAAATCGTCCAGTGTTAGCTGCTATTAGGGGATACATAAAATATGACCATCATATTAGAATACCAATTTAATCAAAGAGCCTTATGGTGGATTCAGCGAGAAAATTAGCTAGCTCGTGATCACGAATTATTGAACTTTCGTCATCTTTTTTACCCCCTCCAATTTTTGGTTTACTTTTTCTTATGGTTGCTTTTTTAAAAAAGTAAACAAAAAATTATAGGGGATAAAATGTTGACGAAATTTCAATAATTCGTGATCACGAGCTAGCAAATTTTTCTCGCTGAATCCACCATTATGTTCCAAAAAGGTTTTCTGTTTTGTTTTTAAATACTTTGTTTTTTTTTCATTATAAAATAAAATCTCTGAGGTTATGGGCCCAGCACCGTAAAGGAAAATTAATTAAAATATTAGTTTTGGATTTTTTTTTGTCAATTGAATTTTTTTTATTGTCGTCGAAACGAGTGTACTAAATAAAAAAAAAATGGCGGAGAGTACAACCAACAGCATCAGCAAAATAACACAGTTTGATGGGACAAATTTCAGTAAGTGGAAATATCGAGTTGGAATTTTACTTGATGAAAGAGATTTGAAAAAATACATCAATGAGGGACTGGATGAAATTATGGCTGGTGTGGAAGCAAAGGAACGTGACAAAATTAGATTAGAAGAAAAAAAATGCGTGTCAGTGCTGGTACAAACAATTCATGACAATCAATTGGAATATGTAAGAGAGAAATCACGTGCAAAAGACATGTATGATGCATTGTGCAGTATTTTCGAAAGAAAAAGTGTAGCAAGTCAAGTTTTATTGCGAAAACAACTTTTAATGATGAAATATCATGAAAGTGATAGCATAGTGGATCATCTTTTGCTGTTTGACAAGAAAATTCGTGAGCTAATTTCAGCGGGTGCTAAGATGGAAAAGATTGACATTGTTGTTCATTTGTTACTCACATTACCAAACAGCTATGATAACTTGGTGACGGCATTGGAGACAATCGACACAGACAAATTAACTTTGGATTTTGTCAAAACGCATTTGATGGATGAGTGCAATAAGCGACCAGGTGGAAATTGTTCAAGTAAATCAGGTGAATCTGGTGCAATGATGTCAAAGGGAAAATCGAAGGAGATCATTTGTTTTAAATGTTCGAAACCCGGCCACAAAAAGTCTCAGTGTTTTCTAAATAAAAAGAAAAAGAGCAACGGTTCGGCCAGTGCTAACAAAGCAAATGAAGAAAAAGAAGGAGTATCGACAATGTGTGCGTTTGTAGATTTGGAATCGTGTGTTGGTGAGTCGGCAGCATGTAATGCACAAACAAAGCGGCATAACGTCAACGTAAATGACACATCGAAAATTGAATTTATAATGGATTCTGGTGCAACGCAACATATGTCTGATGAACAAAAGCATTTTAGTAAGCTAGAAGAAATCGATGAGTTGAAAATTGCCGTTGCAAAGAAAAATCAAAGTATTTTTTCGAATAAACGTGGCGATATTCCAGTGAAAACATTTTATAATGGTAACACATTGACTATTGTGAAGAAGGATGGTTTATTGGTGAAAGATTTGAAATGCAACTTGATGTCGATACGTGCTTTGACTAAAAAGGGCTACAAGTATTGTTTGAGGGTGACCAAGCATTTGTGTCATTCAATGGAATAATTAAATTCGTTGTAGTCGATCGTTACAGTACTCGTTCAAAATTCTCAAATAAACATCGAACTCGTGCTGTAACAACTCATTTACCGCCCTTGTGACGTAAATAACTATTACGCTTCACAAGCATAATTTGAGGTCCTTTTACTCGTATGTAATTTTCATTTTAAAAAACACTTGCTGCTGCGGCCATATAGAGCAGATATTTTCACAACAAAATAAATTAAAGTAGGCGGTTTTTTTTAGATTTTTTTTTGTATTCGGCTCACGATGTTTTTGAAATGCCGGATGATGTTGTATATTGCATGTGTATGCGTAGATTTTGCATTGATTTTACGTTTTATTTATTTTTTGTTCTTATCGATACTCACACATACCAGCAATTTTTTTTTGGTTCGGCATTTTGGTTTCCGTAACCCGATTTCTATTCAATTTTTTACTTACCCCTGCCGCTAAAGCTGTTTTCACATCAAAAATATAAACCATCTGTAAATGCAAAACGGTTACCGTATACAGTACTTTCATCTTACGATTTATGGTACCGTTGATCTACATGGATACTTATGCAGTATCAGTAATCCAATTCATCATGGGCGTTGTACAAGCTAAGTTTACTGGTTTTTTTTGCAAAATGCGTATTTCAAATCGACCTTCATAATAATAATTAATAATATAAACCATTGCAATTATTATGTGTAGAAATTATTTATTATTTCTTTTTATATTTAATTAAGTTAATTTTTTTTTTCATTTTTGTTTGTTCTTTTGGTAAATTCATAAAATTTAGTATAAGCATATTTGGATTGTAAATTATTTTTAATATTTTTAATTTTTTTTTTTTTTTTGAAATTCTTCAATATTATCAATTTTCATTATTATTATCACTATTTTTGGGTAATACTTAATTTATTAAAAATGGTTCGATAATTCAAACAAATTTTAGTCATTAAGTATACTAATCGAACTAAATCTACACAGAAAAAAATAACTCAGTAAAATTGATAACATATTAGTAATATTGATACAAAACGTAACCCATAAGTAAAATTGACACAATTGATAAATTATTTTATCAGTTTCAGGGGAAAAAGCAATGTGATTAAGAAGTATAACTAATTTGTAGTATGTATAAAAAAATATCAGTTTGATAATTTATTTGTATAAAACTTCGTTTTAATGTTTTATCAGTTTGATGAAATCTTTTATATCAACATTACACATTTTTTCAAAATTGTATAATACACTTGTTCTTGATGATACAAAATGAATAATTAACAAACAATTCTGTGTCAATATGATAACTTAATTTTAAGAAAAACATACGAATTTTTATTAATTTTATAACAAATTTATTATTAACAAACAATGTTTGTTTAATAAACATAGAGTCCTCTCTCCATTTGATAAATCAATTTTAAGGTATTGAAACAATTATTTTGGAATAGGTATAATATCAATTTATTATTAACAAAACCGATTTTATCATTCCTGCATACGTATTGCATACATATAAATATAAATTTATTTATTATACATAAAATCTTCAATATAAAATACTTAAATACATATTAAATATAAATAATTCAATTTAATAAACAAAAATCACTTTAATAAAATTAAGACTTCATATTAATATTTATGTACATATGCATACTACATCATACTATACTACGTATTATTATTAAGTCACAATTAAATTTGAAATAATCTAAAATTATAATATGTACTACACTGCGCCAATTAAAAAACGGAACAGAAATTTTCTTCGAAAAAATACCCAGATTTGAACACCTGTATCTTGGTGAAATACCACCTTCCAAAAAAAAATTTTGTTTCTAGTTGAAGGAAATTTTGTTTTCTTTTCGATACTGGAAACCGTTTTATTTTATTTTGGTTTTTTATGACTTTTATGAGTAAAACAAAAGGTATCAAAAAAAAAAAAAAAAATTTGCTGCTGTTTGAAACTGTAAACGAACTTGCTCGATATTTCATTCAAAAATCCAACTCAGCCATTTTATAGAGAATTTCGAAACCTTGAAAAATGATACTAGGAAAATTTCTGTGCGGCCACTCCTTGTCGAGTTATTGAAGTTTTAGCGTGTTAAAGTTTTAGTGTTAAAGCAGAGCCTACTGTATAAATAAGAGCCTCCAGTATCGACTGTATTTTTTACTAAGCTTAAAATAAGGTACAAACAATTTTTTCTTTACTATGAAACTATATGGGAAAACGCTTATTTTCATTGACAGATTTAGTTTATTAGAAATGTGAGCTTTTGTTTTGTTTTTATATGAAAATGTTCATGAAACATGTAATATTATTTGATTGAAAAATCGAGTCTTGAAAATGTTTATTTCTAAGTGAAAATCGTCATGAAAAATAAGGTACTTTTAAAATTTAAAATATTGTTGTTTTTGTAATACATACGTCACCAATATAACTAGAAATTTATAAACAAAACAATAATCATCTCTTTCATTGCCTCCATTCCAATTTGAATTCGAATATGTTTCTATAGTTATTTTGAATTTGCAAAGCATGCTAGATTGTTTTGATGTTTTGTTTTTTTCGCACTCATTGTAGTGATTTAATTTATTCTGATTGGCTCTTTTTGATTTTTTTTAAATTTTGATTGTTGAGCGGAGACGTGTTGTCTTTTTTCGTATCATTGGGTTTAGATGTGGAGATATGATGTCGTCATTAAACTGAATTTTCTCTTTTTAATACATATTGTTGTTGTTGTAGATTGTTTTTTAATTTAGTTTCCCTTATTTTCTTTTGATTATTGCTGGAAAATAGGGAAATTTGAGAATCTGTGTTTTAAATGAGTAAGACAATGAGTTGTTTGTTAGCGATTTCTTAAAAAATTATTTAACTGGGTTTAACTTTTAATTCATATTTTATCGTCAATCGAAATCGCGTTTTTTCATATAAACACTATGAAAATAAATGAATTTTTAGTGTTTCTATATCCCTTATTTTAAGTTCATTTTTCACATGCCGGCTCTATTCATATCAAGATGGTTCTGGTTAAAGTGACTGAACATTTTATCGTAGAGTGCTAAGTTTATAAGAAAAAAAATTTACTTCTACGCTTTTTGGTACGTTTTCTCTAAAACTTCAATAACTCGACAAGGGTGGCCGCACAGAAATTTTCCTAGTATTATTTTACAAGGTTTCGAAATTCTCTATAAAATTTCTGTTGAATGGAATATCGAGCAAATTCGTTTACAGTTTCAAACAGCAGCAAATTTTTTTTTTTTTGGATACCTTTTGTTTTACTCATAAAAGTCATCAAAAACAAAATAAAATAAAACGGTTTCCAGTATCGAAAGGAAAACAAAATTTCCTTCAACTAGAAACAAAATTTTTAATTGGCGCAGTGTAGTTTTTTAATTGGCGCAGTGTAGTTTCAACAATTCAAGATTGTTTATAGGACAATTTATATAATATTACATAATTTTGCTACTACTCCATTTTTCATATTAAAATTATATTCCTTAATTCAAAAATAATAAATATAAAATATTTTTTTTAATATTTAATTAATTCAATTTTTATTTGTAAGATCGCCGATCAATTGCAATACAGCAGCTGATTTTATGTCATATTTCGTTTTTAAATTATAAAAAAAAATTTGGATAAAATTCCAGAGAACTTCAGTTTCGTCTGGATATTTAATATTAAACACTTGAAAAATTTTAAAAGTGACGTCGATAGCTTCTAAAAAATTGTTAAATTTATATTTCACATTATCTATGTATAAAATAATATTATTTATATTAAACTTATCTTCCTCAATTAAAATTAACGGCTGAATTGGTTTTTTTGAGTCCTTCTTTAATTGGATGAATGACTCAATGCCAGTGAGATTGGGTGCTATGGTTAATAAGGATTCCTGGGAATCCTTAATTGAAAATTTTTTTACACACTGTTCTCCAGAAGTTTGCCTAGAAACCTTTCTGGTAGTCGGTATGATGACAGAAGGCAGCAAGTAAAATATTATACATGTTCGACTATCTGTAAATAAAATATATATTTTGAATTAGCTACCCATTGAAAATTAATTTTAATGTATTTAATGTATTGCATGAATATTTGCTATACAATTAATAATGTGACACTTACTTTCACTTATAATGTCCCAATTATCTTTCAATTGCTTAAATATTTTTTTGCTGCCAACATCTTTGATTCGGGTTTCGAAGATCTCCATTAACTTGAATTGTATTTTGTTGAAAATATCTATTAGAGCTGTAGACTGCGGGCATAGGTATGAGTAATCTATATTAATCTGAAAAAGTTATCATTAAATAATGTCTAACTTCATGAATAATTAGTTTAAAAAAAACCACCAATTTGAATCCTAGTTTTTCTTTGTAATGAGGCCACCGTGTGAATGCATTTTCCGTAGACAATTCTTTAAATTGTTTTATTCGCATTGCACATGTTGCCTGCCAATGACCTTCAATATCCGACCATGTTTGTTGAGTTGTTCCATTGAGCGCATTTAAATGATGTTCGACATCCTGACTCCCAGCCACGTCACCACTTACAGCGTCATCTGGTGAATTATAGAACAAATTTAAATCATCTGTTGTAATAATAATAATAATTGGTTTTTACGATCCATTGTCAACAACTTTTTTCTAAAATATTGACCGTGCAAATGAGAGCTACACTACTTTTTAATTTTTTTTTACACTTTCTGCTGTAGGCACTTGGCGAAACACACTTAATACACACATTTTTAAAATTTTTTAAAAACACTTGTTAAATATTTCAGTTTAGTAGATACTCCTGATGATGGCCTAATAAGCCGAAATCGATCGAGTGATTTTTTAAACCTTTTGTAATTTTGCGATATATTTAACAAGTGTTTTTAAAAAATTTTAAAAATGTGTGTACTTTTTAATTTACCTGGAATTTGAACGATCTCGTTTTGATTCTTGCTACCATTCATATTGCTATTGTTCGAAAGAACCAAATTCCTTTTAAAATTGTAAAAATTGTGAAACAAGATTCCACCAACTTTGTTATTAATTTTGTTGTAGTAGACCCCCTTTAATACAATGTATTTAATAAACATGTTAATAAATATTTTACTTTAGATAAATTTAAAAATATTTTACCTTTATCTCTTTTTTAAAAATACTAACAATCTGTTCAGCTATATTTTCCACCAGTGGCACAGTCCATTTAATATTCTGATCTATCATGTATGTATATATTGCTTCTCGCATATTTTTTCGATGTACCTCGGTTAAAAATCATGTTCTGCGTAATACTTTTGTATATTTCTCCCCAAAAATGAAAGCTTTAAATTTTCCTGCAAATCTATAATATTTGATTGAAGCGGATCTATAGTTAATAATTAACTAGGCTCGGTCGGGTCAATTGAAATGGCTGATGTTTTTTGTTTGTAAGATTCAAGTTTATGCTGGAATTTTACTCGATATCCTAAAGGCACATGTCTTAGCATATTTGCTACTTTCGACGGAGACAAAATTTTTAACGCTTCAATGTCGATACATTCCCCTGTAAAATTAATGAATTAGTAATCAGTAGCAGGATTTCTCATAAACAACTTACTTAATAAAATTGGCATTGAAAAGGGCATACTCCACTCAGCCATAAGTTCTCTTATGCCATCCTTTTGATCTTCCGATAGATTTGGGTAATTTACCATAAGAGGTATTGTCACCTTATTTATATAGAGAATTCCCTGCTCAAGATCCAAGTTCTGGAACACGGTACTCTGGAAGTGATTTACTTGGTCCGAAAACTGATTAGTTCGAAAATCAGAATTTATATTTTCAGACATGTTAGTTGTGTTTTCTAAAAAGTATTAATTATAAAATAATTATTAGTATAAATAAATTGGTTTAATTAATTTCTGGAAATTAGTACATATAAAACCAAAATTTAATATTGGAACGAAATAAAAGAATAGATACATTGTCGATACGATTAAATTAAAAAAGCTGCAAAATAGATGATGGTTTTTACTGATGAGTTAATTATTAATTTATTATGAAAGATATTGCTTAAACAAATTATTATTTAGATACGAATATTATTTTATACATGACAATATGATATACATATGATGAAAAATTAGAAAATGCTTTGTTTAGTTTTCGAATTCAAAGTAATCTTTTAAACGAAACATTGTTTGATTTTTTCCGTTTGTCATTAAATTGATAGGAGGACCACTAAAATGTTTAATGTTGTTAACTGAAATTTCTATGCAGTCATCACTATTGACTAAATAAGCATCGTAGTGCTCCAAATATGAATATACATTTCTTTCCTCCGACACAATTATGATCTCTTCATTTTCGTTAATAACGAATATTTCTAATATTTTGTGGAGACATAATACGTCTTTAAAGGTGGTTAAATAAAATCCGCTTTGATAAGATTTTCCTTTAAAAGTTATTTTAGAGAAACATTCAGCATTTGAATAAGACTTATATTTTATCTCAAAATAAGTTTTGTATGAACTGTTCTTTTTATGAATATTTTTATATTCTAATTGATGTTGAATCTTTTCTAAAGCATATTCTGCAAATTTATATTGATATTTTTTTGCTAAAGATAAAATTATGTTTTTTCGAGATGTTATTACTCTAGCATATGTTTTAACCTCTTTATGTTTAGCTTCCATGCGCATACACCAAATGAAACGTAGTGGTCCTGATTCTTGAATAATGTGCGGATAGTGTACAAGATGATGATGTTTTGGTTTTAGATTATCGTGGAAAAGTCTTATGTAATCTAAATTGTGTTCTTTTATTAAAAATTTTAAATATTTTATATTTTCTTCGTCAAATTTTGGTGACAATATTGCATCAACTAAATGTAATAATTTAATCATAAATTTCCACACTTCTTCTCCCTCTGGTACTAAATCTCCAATATTATTGGCAAACAATATACTAAACTCATCATCTCACGTGCAGAAGTTTTAAGATGAAAATTCTTTAAATGGTTCGTTTGAATTGGTGGAGATGTATTAGCCATCTCAATAGATCCATAATTAAAGCAGTTTTTACGGCAATTTAGCATGTCAAGGGTAAAATATTTCCTTTTTTCTATTAAGTGTAAAAGAATGTGGCAAATATCATAATGGCATATCCCTTCAAATATATCGTGCATTATATCTACTGAAAAATTTTTAGCAACATGAAAAGAATGCAAGGTATTAAAGATTGAATCACTGGAAATACCTGTTGCACTGAAATTCTGTAACGAAACATCATTTGAATAGTTCTCTTTCGTCCTCATTTGGTCTGCATCTTCTTGACATTGTGTTTGTGTTAAAATCTTGGAACATTTGCAAAATCGGCAAAAATAGTTGGCAGAAAATGATCGACTAAAATCACAAACGCTATTTACAGCTAAGTTGTCACCTAGAATCAATCCTAAGATGAAAAATAGTTGCATTAGTCCAGTGTCTGTTCTTATCGTGATCCCATTTTCTGCTAAATTGTTCATTTCCTGAATTAAGGTTTTAAGGCACTTTTCATTGCCGAATTCTTTAAAATCGGTACTTTTGATAAATCCAGCGATAGAAATATTTTGAAGTTTTGATGAAATTAAATCTAATGGAAAGCTATAGTAGATCCCACAAACCGACTGCCGAGCTGCATTTGATCCTAACGGATTGTTAATTTCCAGATCATCTAAATATAGAAAATAAGGTATGATTATTTTGTTTTCTTTGCCCGCTACTTTCGTTTTCCATAAATTTCCTTGAACAAAATGGGATATGGTATTGTTAGGCGACTTTAATTTTTGTAATTTATTTAATGTACATAACAAGTTTTTCTTTTTTTCGAAATGTTTTTGAAATTGAAACGTTAAGGGTAACATAACACCTTTTAAGTCCCTCTCTTTGTAAAAACTTTCACCATTTTTATACTGAACGTCAATTTGTCTGTTAATAATAAATTCTTTCATATTTTGCATTAAAGTTTTTTCTTTTAACCACTTCACCATTTTATATTCTGAGTTAAAATTGTCAAACATATGCTTACATTTCTCTGCAATTATTTGTAGTTTGCTTTGAGTTATAGAGTTTTCGTTGATTAGCGCAATTATCAAATCGGAAAGCGGTGTTAGAACGGCGTCGTTCATAATTTTTTGAATGAAAATTACATCAGATCGGGCAAAGTTATTGTTTCCATACAACTTTATGATGAATTGTGCAATATAGTTATCAAATTCATTTAAAGTTTGTAAAAAATTTGGATGCTGTGGATCATAATTTTTGGCTGGTAATGGTAGTTCCGGTTCTTTATCGCTATTTAAATCGCAATCATTGTGCGAGTAGCAATCACTTAAAAATTGAGTTTCTTGATTGAAATGTTTTTTTGCATGCCGTTTGAAGGTTGCAAGTCTAGAAAATAAAGCTTTACAATAGACTGCCGTACATCTATACGTGCTAAATCTGTTAAGATTGTGGAAAATTTTGTAGTGTAACACTAAATCATTTAAATTTGCATATCTATTAATCGAAGTACACATAAAGCAATTCATTTTAATAGTTGAGGTTAGATAAAATATTCGTTATTATAATTCGTTTACAGATTGCTTTCTATAACAAGAAAAAATAAAAAGAAAACATTTAGGTTAGATGTCACGTAATGGATATCACCCACCCAATTTAACCTTAAAACCATGTTTGGGGAATTTGGGGAATACAGTTCCTCTTCTACCCAAATCAAATAAATCAAACTCTCCATTACATTTAGGAGCATTTAAAAATACTTATTTTTATATACATTGTTAACTTGTGATTCAGCTTATATAAATAAACCAAGCACACAAAACTAGAATCATTTAAAAAATGCTATTATCCCTACATTTAATGAAAATTAATTCTGCGGGGAATTTTATTCTCCATAACAAGGATTTGAATTGTAAAACATACACACGGGTTTAAGGTTAAAGCATGATTTTTCGGCTATGCTAATTTTCACTACGATGTTCTCCTTAATGGAGCCCAATTTTTTATTGTTAGATAATTATGCACTTAAAAAATACTTACTTAATGAACAAAACAGTTTATTATAAAGAAAATATCACTTAATAACACTTTGGCTTATTATTATTCACATATAATTGATTATTTTCAATTAATTATTTAAACAAAATCACATTTAAACACAACCATTTCTTGTGAAATCACGGACTAAATAAAATTAACAAAAACGTGCTGCTGCAACACTCCGAATTTCCCGTTATTTCTTTTTACAAACTGTATCAATATGATAATTCATTTGTCAAAAAACGATTTAACAAAATAATGTTATGAATTCGTTAATTCTGTACCGAATCAAAAAGTCGATTTTATTATTTATATATTTATTTACAAACGATTTGTCAAAAGGTTAATTAATTTTAAATAAATGATAGATAATTTAACACTGATGAAAAAAAAAAGCAAATGAGTCGTAATCATGTCCATAGGTTTTTGCAATTGTGTTTTTGCAAAATTGAATTATGTACCATGAATCATGATACGTACGAGTTTACCGTATAGCTTTACTTTAGAGTGATGCTTCTCTCTTATACATTTTGGGCAAACCGGTCAAATGAAAGAAGGTGTTTTTTTCGCAAACGTAAATACTTTTCCAATTTCAATGTCCGGATTATAAAATTGAATAGAAAACAAACAGAGCGGAATTTCTAAATATTTTAATTGTTTTAGGCATAATTGATGGCATTAATGGAAAATTTTAAAGATACTAGATTGACTCCACGGCTTCGCTGAGTGGCGCGGCGCGAATAATTTGGTAAAATTTTCGATGACATTTTGGTAAAAATGAGGCTCTACAGCTATAATTTCCCGTCTTATATTGTTTTTTAGCTCCGAAATTATTCTTGGCTTATGGGTGTAGAACAGGACCTTGACATAAGCCCCCAGAAAATGTCTAAAGGTGCCAAATCACATGATTCGACGACAAAATAATGTAAGCTTTTTAAGCAATAGAGCGATTGTTTCGACACTTGTTGTTGTAAAACTTACCATGGAGGTCCATATCAGGGAAGTCCGGCCACTGAAAATTGGTAATCTCCGCCCAATACTTCTCTCTACCGACGTTTAATGCTCCTCCTTTATCGTTCTCGAAGTAGTAGAGTCCGATGACACTACCAACTCACAATCAGCACCAAGCAGTATTTTTACCTTGTATACAATAGGCGTTCGAAGATAACCTGTGGATTGTTCTCACCTCATGAATGAGAATTTTTTTACTTACGTAGTTGATAATGGTGGCCAAAACTTTCACGTAATGAGTAATACGTATAAGATTTACAGAAGGCGAATTCCCGTAATAGCGTTGACAAATTTCTAGCCGTTGTTAAACGGTATATCTATTCATGATATCAAAATAGGAGAATATTTATGCCACTTCAGATTGTAGAGATTCCGTTTCGTTTTTTTTATTCAATTTTAAAATCCATTGAAAATGGAAAATACTTACATACTTTTTTTTCTAAAGGTTCGGTTGCCCTAAAATTGAAAATACATTATGTTTTGATTTTAAACTTTGGTAAGTATGGTTAATTTTTTTTAAACGATTCTTATCGTTATACTACACAATTTGTCCAAATCGATTACGTGGAAGAGATTTGAGGCAGAAAATTGCTTATACATGGTATGTTCTTTCGATTCAATTTTCTGAAATGTGTACCAGAACTGTACAATTATTTATGATTATTATTTGAATTTATCGCATTTCATAATCGAGAATGAAGAATAATTTTGAAAATTAAGTAAACTCTTAGCCACATCAAAAAAATCGTTATTAATTTTAAATTTACAAAATATTTATGGGGAAAATGAACATATTTAATGTTAAGATAAATTTCGAAAATAAAGTAATAATTATAACATATTTAAGAAATTTGATAAATTGTTTGTCAAACATGTAAGATAATTTTAAAATCAATTCATAAAAGATTTATACATTCTTTATTTGTTGTATAGAATAATTGATTTGAAAACAAAATTTGGTAATTGATAAACAATTTAAGACCAGGAACCTTTATTTTATAGTTTAAGGGTTTTTATACATATCGATATTGCATTCTATAAATATTTTATGAAATAAATAAAATTAATTTATACAAAATTGATAAACTGGAATTTGTCATTTTGACAAAATTTATTTTTTTCAGTGTATACATATAATTAATTAGTTATTTTCTATTTTTCTTAAACCGATTGAATTCTGTCAAATAAAGATGATGTTTTTGTTTAATGTGTTTAATCTCGGGGAAAAAAAATTAGATTTTTTTTTTGTTTTAAATTTGAGAATGACTACTGTCCGTTCTGAATAGTTTGGCGATTAGAGAATGAGGTGGTAAGTTTGTCATTGTTTGGCAAGTGATACGTGACTGTTTCCTTCCCTGCCTTCAATTCCTTCCCTCCTATGCGGTCTAACAAGGCTGGGTCAAACTTCAGGATACCCCACCCCACTCCCTGAGCTTTAGCCGGCAAGATCTGACCGCCCTGAAGTCCCTGGCTTAGTATTTTTTCTGTGGACGTATTGTTTGCAGGTGTCGTATAAACGCCGATGCAAGCAATTCGTTACAGACTCTGTAACAATATCTATTCTGATAACGCAACAAATTTTATAGGAGCAAAGGCCGAATTTCATCAAAATGAGATTTTGAAATATTGTATTGAACATGGTTTTCAATGGCATACAATTCCGCCGCGATCGCCTCACTTCGGTGGATTATGGAAGGCTGCTGTAAAAAGTGCGAAATATCACTTAAGTATAATTTTAGGTAATGCATCGTACACTTTGGAATTACTTTCCACACTTGTCATTCAGGTGGAAGCTTGTTTAAATTCTCGTCCGATTGGGTATATGTCGGACAACCCAAATGACTATGAATGTCTTACTCCAGGACATTTTCTAATAGGTCAACCCATAACTACTACTCTAGACCCATCGCTATCACACCTCGATTTTAACCGATTAAGCCTGTATCAACGTATACAAGCCAATTTTCAGGCATTCTGGAAAAGATGGTCAGTAGAATATCTCTCTCAATTACAACAAAGGAAAAAATGGACTCAACCAAATCCAAATATCAAGATTGGGGATCTTGTCATTCTGCAGGAAGATAACGTTCCTCCTTTAAAATGGCCAATGGCCAGAATCATCGAACTCCATAGAGGCAATGATAATTATGTGAGAGTTGTTACTGTCATTTAAACGAGCCATAACTCGAATTTGTCCATTACCCGTCGAACAACGCGCTGAGTAATAATTTTATTTAATGATCAATCGTGAACTTTACATGATTCTAGCTTATTTTTTTTTTATTTTGAACTATTGTTATTTTAAATTTTGATTTGCAAATGATCGCCGATATTGGTGTTGATTCCTGAAGGCTGACACGATCCGTCGTTATCAGATATTTTAAATTGAAATGTTAGTTTTTTTTTCTTCTTCTTCTTTGGTTGAAGTATCAAATTGTACACGTTACTACAAAGCAACATACTTGGAACAATAATCTGTTAAACTGATTTATTTGATACTTCAAGGCGGGGAGTATGTCTAAATTACTCCTAAATTATTATAAATATTACCTCAAAGTGTAAATACTAAAAGACAATTTAGTATAAAACTATTAGTTAAATATAAATTATGAAACAACATAAAATTATAGCAACGACTAGAATTTGTACTAAATAATTTGATTTCTACTAAACATTAATCGTTGCTATGTTCACAGTGGAAAGAATAATAGTCGTGTTCCAGTCGACCACTTCAAGTACTTATGAGTACTTAGGTTTCTGTCTTTGCTTAAATTTAACTACTCGTAACTCGTAACTGCCCTTGCATTCTGGCAAGAGCAGTTACGAGTAGTTAAATTTAAGCAAAGACACAAACCTAACTTGAAGTGGTCGACTCGAACACGACTAATAACTAAGAATAATGTACTAACAATACTGAAAAAACAAAAAAAAAAAAAAAAAAAAAAGATGTAAACTACTTCCGTTTTATAAGTTGACCGAATAAAACTACTTCCGTTTTATAAGTTGACCGAACAAGTCGTGTTTTTCTTTTTTATAATAAAAAATAATAAATCTAAAATAATCATCGTTTTTATTATTACCACGAATCAAAAAGTTCTTCGAATTAATCTAAAATTAATACAGTCCACTACCGTCGAAACAAGCCATTTTGTTAAATCTTCGTTTATTAAAATCCGGGGTTAAAACCAATCATACAGCGGAAAGGGCAAGAGGTGGTACGGTATTACTAATAAAAGAAAATATAAAACACCATGTAGAAACAAAAATTGAAGAAGAAACAATGCAAGTCACTACTGTAAGGATTCACATTAAACACAGGCAGCTTACTGTCTCTGCAATATACTGTCCTTTCCGGCATAACTTGAAAAGGGAGGACTATTGGAGGTGACTTTAATGCGAGAGACGCCTATTGTGGAACCAGACTTATGACGTCAAAGGGTAAAGAATTGTTTCGAGCAGGGCAGACATTAAAATGTGAATTTAACTCTGTTGGGTCCCTAACATACTGGCCCAGTGACGAAGCTATGATACCGGACCTAATAGACTTTTATTGTAGCAAGAGGTATATCTCAGACCTATATTAACATTAAAAACAGCAATTCTCTAGTACCGGATCACTCACCGATTATCATGACAGTCAGTGAAATAGTAATTCAAAAGGAAAGTGCACCCAGATTAACAAATTTAAAAACAAACTGGGATCTCTTTCGTGAATTAATTGAGGAAAAATCAATCTCCAGGTACTGAACGAAATTCTCAATAGTTGGAAGACGAATCGGGACAACTCAATGAAATAATTCACTATGCTGCGTTGGCAAGCACTCCCATTTTACAAAATAAGAAGACGCTTAATATATCCTACCCAATTGAAGTTAGAGAGTTGGTAAGAGAAAAACGTCGGGCGACCAAAACAATTCTTTACAATTTGTGTATCAGTCTCAAATCCCTTCTTAAAGAAGTTAAAAATGAATCAATCAATCTAGTTAGCCCAACTGATGAAAAAAATTCTGATTACTCACTGTGGAAAGCGACGAAGGGACTCAAAAGACCTAAAATGCAAGTGCCTCCACTTAAAAAGGATGATGGGACCTGGGCAAGAAGTCACAAAGAGAAGGCTGATCTCTTTGCGGAGTATCTGCAGAAACCTTCCAACCACTACCAAGACAAACTGCCAATATAAAATATAATGTCAAGTCACAAGCTGGATGAGTTTGACATACGACCGGTAACTCTCAAAAAATTTAAAGAAGAAGTGAAAAGTAACATGAATGTTAAAAAAGCCCCAGGGTATGACTTGATTACTTACCAAATTATCAAAGCTCTACTTGTCAAAGGATTTCGTAAGCTACTACACTTAGCTAAAGTTTGGTACAGTAGTCTGGAATATAAGCTGCATAGAGAGCCGCCGAGGTAATTATGCCATATTAAGATCTTATTTATCCAATAGACATTTTCGAGTGAAACATGAGAGTGTATACTCTGAGCTAAAAAAAATCGCTGCCAGTGTCCCGCAAGGGAGTGTCTTAGGGCCAATCCTGTTTTTATTATAGACAAGGGACATACCAGCAACAAATGAAGGAACCATAGCCACCTTTGCAGATGATATGGCATTTATAGCAATTGAAAGTAATGTCGCTCCAGAGGAAGCCCAATGCTCTTTGTAACAGGACAAAGCGTTGGCGAATCAAGCTTACATGTTATTGGACCACTCGCCGGTGCTAACTAACTAAGGTGGGAACTAATTTGTTAAACAACCAAAGCGAAAACTCACCAGCCTTAACTAATAACTAAAATTAAATTTAACATTTAATGAATTACCAACAAACTGTTTATCATTGTCACCACTTGTTTCTTATAACAATGGTGGGCTTATCGTTGATTAAGACCTTTTGTTTTTTTTTATTGTTTAAAAATGACAAATCGTATACAAGTGACAATTTTCTGCTTCAATAAAATGAATAATTAAGTGTACGAAGGAAATTACCAAAAATTACTAACAATTTGCTTAATAATGAAGTATGGTACACGGTATCCCCCCACCCATAAATAAGTTTACTACGCATATATATATAGAGTGCTATAAAAATATGTATATAAATGAAAATTGTACCTTAATATCATAATAACAATTTTTAGTCATCATCTGATTAAATTAGACCGCACGCATAACACATAATTATGTGGATTATCCACTTGCTAACTACTTTAGTATTGGCATCAAACGGAATTTTTTGTGCCCGCGACTGTGAAATGCCACCAATTCTAAGTGATGTAACAAAATGTTGTGATTTACCAATATTGATTGAGCAAAATTTACGCGAAACATGTTTAAAGCAGATCGATGAAGAATCGGATGGATGGGACGGCATTAAAAATTTCACCAATAAATTGGTATGTTGGCAAATAATTGTACAACACCTTCAAATGTATATCTATAAAATCGTTTTATTTATTTTATAGAAATACGCTGAATGTATTTTCCAAAAAGGTGATGCAATCATTGATGAAAAACCAAGTGTGATAGAAATAAAAAAAATGGTAAAAAAAATTTTAGAAGATTATACGGATTTGGAAGGACTATTTAATGCGGCAGTGGATAGGTGTGTACCCGAAGTGCTCGCAAAAGATAAGCAGTCGCGAAAACGGGCATCTGAGCCACCTTTCAATTTGAAAAATGTAAATACGATTTATGGTCACCTCATAGGATGTATTGCGGTTGATTTAATGTCCGAATGCCCTTCAGCTCGTCGTGGTAAAAGTCGTGAATGTACAGAAATTATTAATAATTTAAAAAAATGTTTCAACGATTTTCCACCAATTTTTATGTTAGCCGTACTACCTAAATAAAAAATTATATTAACGCACCTCGTTAGAATACCGATAATTGTAATATTATGATTGCAACTTTTTGTACCCTTTCAATATCCAGCATAAGATGGCGTAACAATTTGTGTCGTTTTTTTTGCATTTTATAATTCGTTTGAATTATTTTAATGTTACCTAATTTTCCGCATCTGTGCATTCCAAATGGCAATATAACTACAAAAATGCGCTAATTGCAATAATTTTTGGTCGGATCTATATAAAATGTTGTGAAATTTGTTAGAATCAACATTCAACAAACGACGATTAAAGATGTTGATTAAAGTTTTTACTCAATTGTTTGCGTTTTATTTAGTTTTTAATCAAATTCAATGTGAAGAGTGTGATACAATTCCAAATTTGGAATTGCTCGACAAATGCTGTGATTCACCCGATTTACTTGTGGATGAGTTTGCGAAAAAATGTGAAGCGGATGATGCCTCTGATAATATATGGGTATGTAAACACTGGAATGTAACCATTAATTAGAATCTAGAATTCATCATTCCTTTTTTTAACAAATATACAGAAATGGTCGGAGTGTTATTTCAAAAATGCTGGTGGTATCGTTGATGGCAAACCGAGTGCCACAGAATTGAAAAAAATGGCGAAAACAATTTTAGCTAATTTTTCGACCTGGGAAAATACTTTTAATGCGGCCATTGATAAATGTGTACCCGAGGTAATCGCTAAAGATGCTGTGACACGGAAACGAGTAACAGAACCACCTTTCAATTTAAAAAATGTTAATACAATATATGGTCATTTGATTGAATGTGTTGATGTGGAACTATTAGTCAAATGTCCCGCTTCAAGTCGTCACGATGGACCCAAGTGTAAAGAAGCGATTGATTATGTGCAAAAGTGTTCAAAAGATTTTCCACCACGTTATATGATTTTTGAGGATGCTAAACTATAAAAATGCTCATCTAATTTAATTTGTTGTAGACAGTTGTTTTCCTCTTGTAAATACATGCAAATAAATATAAAAATCACGGGTATTATGAAAAATATTTGTTTTTTGACTTAATTTAATTAAGATACAGGAAATTGGTATTGAAAATTAAACTGTTCGGAACAATCGAATCAAAGCCAATACTAATGTTTTACTGTATCCGGAAATAAAATCGAAATTATTTACTTTGGGCCCATCTCTCCGATATTTCTTGTACAATACAAAATTCATTCAATGCTGCAGCTACTATTTCATCAAATGGTGATTTTTGTATTTCAGTCACCTTATTACTTTTTTGGTTACCTATTGGATTGAACTGTCAACTGTACATGCTGAATACATGTAGATGCATTCGATGCATTTATATTTTTGTTCTGAATGAATTATCTTTTATAAGGGATTATATTTAATTAAGGTTAGTTGGAACATGGGCTTGACCTAACAACTACGTGGTATTATATCGGTTGAGGTTCGGTTGGCCACAAACGTTTTCCATTTTGTTAGATAACATAGGCACACAAAAAAAAAATGTCAAGACCCAGAGGGTAGACCCTACCCCTCCGTTTTTGGGGTCGCTGAAACCGAATGACACCATAAAAGAAAATTTTAACTAGCCTCATTACCACTCCTATACACCCTCTTCTGGGAGTTCAAATATCAATTCTCATACAAAGTCGAGTGAGGTGTGTATTCCTATGTTTTCTGGGCCAATAAAACCCCCTCTTTAACCCTAGCATCACTTTCCCACCTCTATACACCCTCTTCATATATTTCACTAATTGCTTTATTAATCTGAGTTTTAAAGATAGGAAAGAATGAGCATTCAAGATCATGCCTTCTCGCATCAAGTTCTGTCATTTAAATCCAAGTGCCTCGACGCTGGTGTGACCCGCATCAATAACTCGGCTTCTGTTGATATTTTGCTCAACACTCTGTCGTTTTGCCAACAAGAAACTAAGTCAGTTCCGTATCTACTTTTGCGACTAGGACATCTCCACGTAGTGAAGGCGGATGACGGTTAGCCGGCTAAGTTCCTAGGTAAAACAGGATGCCTTCATGGCAAGAGTAGGGCAAAAAATTACGATGCAGGGGAGGGAGACCCCATAGTATCGGCGGCTGGTCAGTCTTAGTAGGCAACTTGGCTACTTTAGGGTTTAATGCTTCAAGAATAAATGCAAGTCCAACTGTAGTTCTGAGTCGATGTGACTTAAGACTTCATTTAACTACTGAAGGCGTAAGATGGAACGATGAGATGGACCTAAACATCGAACATTGTACGGACCTAACCATCGAACATTGTTACCCTAGGATGATCTACTGATAGATGCAACAAGAGTAGTTTCATGTTTTGCTACATGTGTGGTAAGATTGCGCCCAATAATAGCCGTAGGAAATTTTCAGTACATGAAAATATTTATGAATCTGTTTTCAGAATAAAGGCTATAGGAAGTGAAGGCAAAACATGGATACCAACGAGTATTTGTAACTCGTGCAGGAAAATGTTGGATTGTCAAACATTACATCCTGAAGCACAGAGATTTCTGGTGAATCTTGCTGTATGGAGTGAGCCGAACACAGAAGAGGAGTGCTACATATATGCATGACTAGATTCAATGGTATGTTTACAGCCAAAAATGTCGTGTATTTAGATGCTTTGTCATTTACACCTCCCATTTTCCAGGATGATCATGATGATTCGGTAACTACTGATGAAATGGACGTTGATCATCCGGTTGCGGAAGAAATTCAAATGGATATTAATGAGCCAACAGATGATTCAAGCAGTGTAGAAGACGAAAAGGGGGGAGAAAGTGAGAGTGGTTCAAACACTGACATTAGTGAAGAGGCTGAGCCTTACAAGAGAAATCGCCCTATGAACTAGGGGACCAAAAGAGATTGAACGATATGATAAGGGATTTGGGTTTACCAAAAGATGGTGCAGTGCTTGATCGCGTCAAACCTTAAAAAAGATGATCATTTGGCTAAGAAGACTTCTGTTACTTTTTACAGACATCGGGAGAAAGAATTTCTTTCCTTTTTTACGAAAGAGGAGTCTCTTGTTTATTGCAAAGATGTTGAGGACCTTTTGATTGTTTGGAACCACGTATCTACAGAAGTAAAGAATGGACACTATTTATTGACTGTTCTACACACAGCTTGAAAACGGTACTGTTGCACAACACAAATAAACTGGAATCCATATACCCATAGCATATTCCGTGAACATGCCAGAAGAGTACGAGTCATTACGCTTTGTACTTGAAAAAATTCATTTTAGTGATCACAATTGGCAAATTTGCGGAGACCTCAAAATACTAACCATTCGAAATATCCGTGCTTTAAAGTCGTGATCGTACGTGAAATACTTTAGTTTCTGGTTTAGCTAATATTCTCGCTGAACCATTGGTACCACCTGAAAGAGTTCTTCTTCCTGCATTACATATAAAACTCAGATTAATTAAACAATTAGGTACCTCCAACAGAAGCTTCCAAATCAATCCAAAGCCAAACTTAGGGAAGGAGCTTTCGACGGGCCGGAAATTCGGAAACTCCTTCGCGACACTGAATTTGTCGAATCAATGAACGCCCAGCAGGCAAAAGCTTGGCTTAGCTTTAAAACTAAAGTGGAAAACTTCTTAGGCAATAAGTAAAGTCCTGATTATAAAAAAAATATAGAGGGGTTACTTGAAAACTACAAGGTTGCTAGCTGTCTTATGAACTTGAAGCTCCATTTCCTCCATTCCCATGTAGACTATTTTCCAGAGAACCTGGGAGACTATAGAGAAGAGCAAGGTGAGAGGTTCCACCAAGCCCTCAAGGAAATGGAATGCCTCTGTCAATGTAAGTGGGACGTCAGTATGTTGGTGGATTATTGTTGGAATCTGAAGAGAAGCGAATTAGTAAGAGGAAGCCCTTCAGAAGGTCCTTCAAGAGCAACAGGTGACATACTTTTTCAACTTTCCAAGGGGTGTTCGTGTGAAAACCTACCAATTCCTGAGAAATAAGAGGCCCGCTGAGCAATCGTGAGGGGTGAGGGACTTACGGTTGAAATAGCACCCTGATTCGTGAGAGGCGAGAGGATTTACAATTGAAAAACTACTCCGATTTCGGAAAGGCGAGGGGGCTTACGGTTCAAAAAGTACGATGAATTATGAGAGACGAGGGGACTCGTCTCAAAAGTTACCCCGAATCACACCCCACTTGACTTTGTATGAAAATTGCCATTCCAACCCTCATAAGGGCGTCTATGTGGGTAGCAAAGGGTGCTGAGGGTTGACGAGGGGGTTGGATTCATTTTCGGTAGTCTTCTTTGGTTTTAGCAGCCTAGAAAACGTAGGCATGTACACCCCACTCAACCTTGAATGAAAATTGACACTTCAACTTTTTTTCATAAAGGGGTGTATGGGGTGGTAAAGTGATGCTAGGGGTTGTAACGAGGGGTCTTATTAATTTTTGGTAGTCTTGTTCGTTCTTAGTGGCCCAGAAAACATAGGAATACACACCCTACTCTGAGTCTTGACATTTTTTTTGTGTGCCTGTGTAATCGGAGAGCTAATCCAATACTTCACGTGAATCTGACCAAGCATGTATTTCATCTATTGGAATATCTATTGCTTTTAAAATATATTTGGATAAGGATGCAGCCAAATAGCAGTACAAAATTTGAATCTAATTTGATTTATCGGAGCAATTCTAAATTTTGAACTGATTAATTTAACTGTTATTTCCCCTTGGTCGGCTTCCGTATGAAGATACGCCACTCCTCCGTAAGTACTTTCAGATACATCAGCAAACGTATGAATTTAAGCACTAACAATAACCTTATTGGGTTACAATGGTCAACCTTGAGTGTCTCTATAGAACAACTAAAGAAGTTCTTATTTGATTCCATTGCAGTTCAATTTCCTTCCAACAAAAATATGAATTTTTATTAATCCTGAATCCACACCAGTTTGTGAATGAATTTAATAAACCAATTGTTGCGGTTAATAGGTGCAGGTACAAATTGATCCAGTGATTGAAATAATAGTAAGACTAAATAAATAAAGTGTTCATCATATTGATTGATTGATTGATTTAGTGTGTACGACCAAGCCTAAGGCAAGTTTCCCGGGATACGCCGGGTCTGTTGATTCCAGTTAAAGGCTGAATACCATCTATAGAGACATTCTAATTAATATACGCAAATCATTTACTAATTTAGTTTAAGTTTATTTTATAATTTTAAATTCAATTATACTTAATTTATCGTAATTGGTGATGGTAAATTCTTCCACTATTCATAATTATTACATATTTACTTTTTTAGAATTAATTATTAATTTCAAACGTAAAATCAAAATATTTGTATTCTCTTAATCAATTAATAGTGACATCTATCAGTCAATGTCATGAGTATTAGTAAAACAAAATTTCTGTAATATGTACTAAAACATAATTGCTACCGTCAGTACTAAATTCAAAATTTTGTGGTAGCAAAGAATATTTTTTTATTACATTCAAGACTGTACAAGTGTCAAAGTGAATATTAAAAACAAGAAAATTATTATAAAACAAATAAAATTAATTGTATTTAAAAGTTGACATCGCTTTTTATTTCAAATAATTACGTCAGCCTATCCATCGTTGTGCGTTATTACTCAAAAACTTGTAAAGGGCAGAAAAGGAAGACCGTTTTGAAACCGGATTTAACAGCGTTGGGAATTTTGGCAAGATCAGTCGCACCGAACCGCGTGGACTTGAGTATACATGATCGTTGCCCCAACATAGTGGTCCTTCGAGCTGGATCTGCGGTCTTTATATCAGTCAGCCGTCATTACAATTAAATTCGGATCTAAGAGAGCGCCGAATTTTCAAACTCGTGTACAACATTAAACCGTATCACGCCAGTACAACAGTAAACCGTATCACGCCAGTACAACAGTAAACCGTATCACGCCAGTGCAGCAGTAAACCGTATCACGCCTGAACAACAGTAAATCGTATCAAGCCAGATAAGTACCGCTATAAAAGTATTTATTGTATTCTATATTTATTTACAATTTCTTATAAATATCGGCGTAATTTAAATACGGTAGTTATTAATTCATTTCGGGAAGTTATCTAAAATTTGAGTGTTAAGTGAGTGACAATTAAAAAAGGTGTTACAATGCCGCTGGACGAGAGTAGCAAACGAAAATTAGCGGGATTGAGCAAAATGCGTAAGACAATTCTAGAGCAAATGCAAAAAATGCTGAAATATGTCCGGGATCTTAAACCAGGAGTCGAAATTGACCAGCTCGTGATAAGACAGAAGCGTGTGAAGGAACTATTTAACAGTGTTAATGAAATCGAGAGAGAGATGTTTTTAATAGACGCAGAGCAGCCGTCAGAGATTTTAATTGTTGAGGACACCTATTACGAAATAATTACGGGGTTAAATAAGTGGTGCAGAAAAGTGAGCATAGATGGATCTCCTGACATAACGATTGCCGACATTTCAGCCAATAACGACCGGCGCACTCAAATTAATTTACCAAAAATTAATATCATGCCATTTAGCGGTGATTACATGGAGTGGCAGTCATTTCACGACTTGTTTATGTCTACGATTCACGAAAATGCTGCAATTACTCCAGCACAAAAGTTTCAATACCTTAAGGGCTTATTGAAAGGAGAAGCAGCATCGCTCATTAAATATTTTTCTATCACAGAAACAAATTATAACGAAGCTTTTAAAAAATTGCGTGACCGATACGATCGCAAAAGGCACACGATAAATGCGTTTATACGTACGTTTCTTGATCAACCTACCATCAACGCAAACGTGGCAGTTAATATCAGGAAACTATTAAACACTTCCGATGAGATCATTAGAGGGCTACGCGCGCTTGGTACAGAAGCGGAGTCACGTGACCCCTGGCTCATTTTTATTTTATTAAATAAAGCCGACGAAGAGTCTAGAAGTTTATGGTCCCAACAAACAAGCAGCCAAGATTATGCCAGCATAGAAGATTTTCTGAAATTTCTGGGTAATAGATCTGACGCGTTGGAGTCAATGAAATCAAGCAGCAAGAAACTAAATTCTAGCACCAAGGCAACTGAATCATCTCGAGTTTATGCGCTCAATGCCATCACCTGTGATTTGTGCAAAACATCGGATCATCTGCTATTTCAATGCAAACAATTTCTAGAGCAAACAACGGAGCAACGTCGATCTTTCATCAAACAATCGGGACGCTGTTTCAACTGCTTGGCTGGTAGCCATTCCGTCTATCAATGCAGATCGAGAAAAAATTGTCATGTTTGCAAGAAAAAGCATCACACACTGCTGCACATTCAAGCCGATGAAACACCAAAGACTGTTGTTGTGGTTCCAACAAAGAACGAAGTAGTAGTGCAATTAATTCAAAGCGCTTGTGCTCAATCGAATAGTATGCCGGCACAATCAATACTGCCCACTGCCTTAATTCGGGTAAAAGACCGTTTTGGAAATCGAATAATATGCAGAGTTTTATTGGATACTGGATCGCAATTATCCTTCATATCCGAAGCATGTATGCAACGTCTTAATTTATCGAGAAGACATGGAAGAGTTGCAGTTTCCGGAATTGGCCAATGTAAAATAGAGTCAACGAGAGGACTTGTATCATTAAATTTTACCGGTAAGACAAATGCAGCTAACGAAATTGAGGTCGAGGCTTACATTCTTCCGAAAATTACCACTGTTCTACCACCATCATACATTAACCCAGCGGATATGGAGCTATTGGAAAACCTACAGTGGGCTGATCCAGAAAGGAGCTCGTCAAAGTCAGTTGATATTTTACTAAGTGCTGAAATCGTTTTTAACCTAATAAGTTCAGAAAAAATTCGAAATTCGAAAGGGCAAATTATTGCGCAAAATACATCGCTGGGTTGGATTTTAGTTGGAAAACAAGATCAATCCCAAGTCAATACCACGTCATTATCAACAGCCATTTTGGACAATTCAATAGCTAGTGATGTAGACAAATCGTTGAGGGCATTTTGGGAATTAGAGGAGATAGCATAACCTAAATCCAAGCTGACATTGCAAGGAGAAACGTGCGAGAGGCATTTCAGCTCCAATACAACAAGAGACATTAATGGCAGATTTGTAGTGAGATTACCATTCAAGGAACCAAAACCGACATTTGGAAATTCCCTAAATATGGCAACGAGCAGGATGTACAATCTGGAACGCAAATTTGCGAAAAATGAAATGTTTGCACGTATGTACAGGGAATTTATAGAGGAGTACAACACACTTGGCCATATGAGACCCATTACGCAAGACATCGCTTTTCAGGACAATCGTGTCTTTTTACCACATCATGGGGTTTTTAAAAACGAGAGCACCACTACGAAGATACGTGTGGTATTCGATGCCTCGGCAAAAACAAGCAACATGGTCTCACTTAACGATACACTTTTAGTCGGTCCAAGCATACAGTCGAATATTTTCGAAATTTTATTACGATACCGAGAGCACACATATGTCTTCAGTGCCGATATCGTAAAAATGTATCGTCAGATACTGGTCGATGAGCGAGATCAAAAGAACCAATGCATCGTATGGCGAGATAACCCTTCAAGGCCTATTAATTATTTTCAATTACAGACAGTCACTTATGGGATGGCGCCTGCATCGTTTTTGGCAACGAGAGTCATTGAGGAATTAGCAAGGTTAAATCAGAAGAGTTTTCCTAAAGCTTCGGTTGCACTTCATCGCGATATGTACGTGGATGATTTAATGACTGGGACGAATAGTTTGGGCGAAGCAATACAGTTAAAAGATAACATTATCTCTATATTAACCGAAGCGGGCATGCAGTTACGCAAGTGGAGTTCCAATTCCAGTGAATTGCTCAACACAATCGATATAGAGCAACAAGCGTCGAATTCTAAAGAAATAAAGGATAATGGCATATGTTTAAAGGTACTAGGGATTAATTGGAGTCCCCACAAGGACAATTTCGGTTTCACTGTCCATTTACCCAGTTCCACAGCGGTTACTAAACGGATAATCCTTTCAATGAGCAGCAAAATTTTCGATCCGTTGGGATGGTTGGCTCCGAGTACAATACGTTTCAAAATCCTTTTACAATCATTGTGGTTATCAAAGTTCAGTTGGGATGATAAGTTACCGGCCGATCTAAAAGAGCGATGGGATTATATGAGAGAGGATATGAATGCGGCTAGTTCAATTACTATTCCCAGATGGCTGTTTGTGGGTAAGAAGATTAAAACGATTAATATTCACGCATTTTGTGACGCCAGTGAGTTCGCGTATGCTGCAGCGGCTTATTTGCGAGTTTCTTACACAGATGGAAGTTGTACGTCTAGACTGATAGCGGCTAAAACAAAGGTAGCGTCTATCAAGCAGGTGTCCATTCCGCGGCTTGAATTATGTGCCGGGGTTCTCCTAACCAGATTAGTGGAATCCATCAAATCATCTACCACTTTGGCTATTGGTTCCGTTACAGCTTGGACAGACTCCAAGATAGTGCTGGACTGATTATCGTCCCACCCGAGAAAGTGGTCTACTTTCATAGGAAACAGAACGTCGCGCATTATCCAGTCAATCAGTCGTTCCAGTTGGCGTCACGTTCCAACAGAGTTCAACCCATCTGATTGCGCCTCTAGGGGTATATCAATAGCTACGCTACGGCAATATAGACTGTGGTGGTTTGGGCCTGATTGGCTGATTGAAGACCAAAGTCATTGGCCAAACCAGAAGGATAGTTACGGAACCAATGCGGAAGAAAAACCACCGAATCAATATACACTCACCGTAGCCACGAATTCCAACAATTTTCTAGAAAACCTAATAGATCGAAATTCTAGTTATCACCGAATTATATCCATAATTAGTTGGATTAACAGATTCGTTAACAATGCTAGACGGGAACGAAATAAGATAGTCGGACATCTAACCAGAGAAGAATTAAGTAGCTGCGAGAAGGTGATTATGAGATATATTCAGTCGACGTACGTTGCCGAAGAAATCGCAGCCATAACCAAGAACAGGTCAGTGGGGAAGCATAGCAAAATTCTAACCTTGGCACCTTTTGTAGACGAATGTGGTATTATGCGAGTTGGTGGGAGAATTGGAAATTCAATTGCTCCATTTGAAGTTAAACATCCGATGATACTTCCACACAATGCCAAGTTAGTAAAACTGCTGATCAGAGACGTTCATATTCAGCAAGGTCATGCAGGTTTATCTTTATTAAGCAACACGTTAAAGCAACGATTCTGGATAACGAGAGTGAAAACTGTAGTTCGAGATATGAACATCGTATTCAAAATCAAACCATGGCCGAATTACCCGAGTGCAGAGTAAATTTCGAAAGACCATTCTTAAAAGTAGGAGTCGACTATGCGGGACCGCTGTTTATATACCAGAGACGAGGACGAGGACAAAGGCCACATAAGGCTTACGTTGCAATATTTGTGTGTACCAGTGTGAAGGCAGTGCACTTAGAGCTGGTAAATGATCTCACAACAGAGGCATTTTTAGCAGCTTTGCGCCGATTTATTTCCCGTCGCGGTTTGCCGAGTGACATTTATAGCGATAACGGCTCAAATTTTATTGGTGCCAATCGTGAGCTAAAGGAAGTTTACCGTCTCATAGATAATAATTCCGATACTATAGCAAATTTTCTTTTAAAGGAACGAATCAACTGGCAGTTCAACCCACCCAATGCACCACATTTCGGCGGACTGTGGGAGGCGGCGGTTAAATCGCTCAAATTCCACTTAAGAAGGATGACCGGTAAACAAATACTCACCTACGATGAATTGCACACCGTACTCACCCAAATCGAGGCAATGCTAAATTCGAGGCCTCTATGTAAGGCGAGCAGTGATGAGCTTGATGTACTAACGCCGGCGCATTTTTTGGTTGGTCATTCCGCTAATTATATTCCTGAAATTGACGTAACATCACACAAGATATCGTTCAATACGCGTTGGAAGTTTATTCAGCAAATGTGTCAGCATTTCTGGAATCGTTGGCACCAAGAGTACCTCATCACGCTCCAGAATAGAGCTAAATGGCATACTTCAAGCAGTGACATTAACATCGGCGATATAGTTTTACTAAAAGATGAAAAAACTCCACCGTCTAAATGGCTGCTCAGCCGAGTACATAAAACATTTCCTGGTCCTGATGGCAAAATAAGAGTCGTTGAATTATTGACGGCAAACGGAATATTTAAGCGTCCAATTATGAAGCTGGTAAAATTGCCGGTCGATAATTGAACTTATTCGTTCAAGGGAGGCGGAATGTTGATTCCAGTTAAAGGCTGAATACCATCTATAGAGACATTCTAATTAATATACGCAAATCATTTACTAATTTAGTTTAAGTTTATTTTATAATTTTATAATTTTAAATTCAATTATACTTCCACTACTCATAATTATTACATATTTACTTTTTTAGAATTAATTATTAATTTCAAACGTAAAATCAAAATATTTGTATTCTCTTAATCAATTAATAGTGACATCTATCAGTCAATGTCATGAGTATTAGTAAAACAAAATTTCTGTAATATGTACTAAAACATAATTGCTACCGTCAGTACTAAATTCAAAATTTTGTGGTAGCAAAGAATATTTTTTATTACATTCAAGACTGTACAAGTGTCAAAGTGAATATTAAAAACAAGAAAATTATTATAAAACAAATAAAATTAATTGTATTTAAAAGTTGACATCGCTTTTTATTTCAAATAATTACGCCAGCCTATCCATCGTTGTGCGTTATTACTCAAAAACTTGTAAAGGGCAGAAAAGGAAGACCGTTTTGAAACCGGATTTAACAGCGTTGGGAATTTTGGCAAGATCAGTCGCACCGAACCGCGTGGACTTGAGTATACATGATCGTTGCCCCAACAGGGTCCACCATACCTCCTTTTACGAATAACAAAATCGAGGGAAAGGAAAGGTATGTTAGTAATAAAATAAAGAATCAACCCGGTTCCAGACACCATGGCGGTTGATAGCTAGTAAATAAGACAACACAATACAACACAATTTTTAAACTACATGATTGTTCACTGCTTGTTGCTCCTGGACCGTTGAGTCCGGTTATATCTTTGTTACTAAAAATTAGGATTAAATTTAATCCCTTTAAGAATGATTAATTCTGGAACAATCTTAGATTCTGAAACAAATTAAATTATTCATTAGTATACTTAAAATAAACCCATCTAAACACCTATGATCTTATTAATCTAAGTATACTTAAAATTACATCCGCATCAATACTAGGCCACCTAAATAATTCAAAAAAGTCCTCTAGGTGACAGCCCTACAAAATTTAACAATTAATTACTTAACTACAAAATTATTGCTAATTTAGCTTCCTTCTGGAATTCATACAATAGTCGCCAAGAAGAATGTTCCAGGGATATTTCCGTCAACCCAATCAGTCACTAAAACCACTTAAACACCACTCAGCAAAACATTCTATTAAAATTAATTTAGAACATAGGTAATAATTTTAGCCAGCTTCAATTAATGATTTAAATTTCAAATTAACTCTATACAAATTTTACGAATATTTCTGAAAATCAAGATCTAAATTAGTTAATTGTCGCTAACTACTACTTTTAAAATAAACTAAAAATTAATAAACTCTGAAATCCTCATGGATTAGTTGTTAAAATATGGCTATAGAAAAAATAATTAATTAAATACATCATCAAGGCCATTAATCCTCTGAAAATTTAAATCAAATTAATTAGATATTCGGTATTTCTAAGGAAGTTATAATCATTAATTCGAACTACATTCAAAATTTATAGAGCGGTATCTCAGATCCGACCTAGTGTAATAAATCCAAGTAGTATCCTTCTATAAAAACGATCCCCATCACACTAGTCATCATCTGAATTCAAAGATTAATTATAATCCCCATAATAATGATCGAGTTGATCAGATATAATTTAATTAAGTGAGCTGGAACCAAGTTACATTCTGAAAACCAACCCACCAATCAGCAAACCAAGAAAAAAAACCTTCAGGCACTATTCACTCCTACATTAACAAACAACAACGGATGAACAAAACTAATAGGGAGCCACTCCTGATTTCCCCATTCTAGAATCCCAATGTATCCAAACCGATCCAAAAACCACAGTTCAACTCAAAACCACTATTATAAATGAAGCATTTTCGTGAACCCGCAACTCAAAGTACAGAAGCTTGACCTGTGATGACCGTTCTGTAATGAATTACAATCAACATCACCAGTACCCAAAACCAAAGCCACAAGACACCAATCAGCCTCCAAAGCATGAATTCAGTATAGGAACTCCGTTCAGTCTAGTAAAATCAACCAAACTGGAGCTTTTATCAGTTGTTCCATCCCTTCAACTTTATTTAAATAATTTCTATGAATTTTCAAATAAAAATAATCAATTCACATGAGAGGGCTTTCAAAAGCGAGCCACATCTCTTATTCCAGTATAAATTGTTCATACCAAACTTGCACGGAATCCCCACACAGAACTGAAGCACTACAATTCAGGAGGACAAAAATGAAAAAAAACAGAATTTCTAAAACCACCTGTCCGCCGCTGCTCGCCTCAAACCCATGGAAAATCTGCATTGAGATCCCAACGAACACCTCTGAAAATCAAGATCGAAGCCAGCCAACTATCACTAAATATCATTTTAAAACAACAAATTAACATTACCAAATACGAGCACAAACCTCAATTACTCAGTTATTAAACCTGCCATAGTAAAAACAACCAATCAAATTCCCCACCATGGACCAACACCTCTGAAAACCCAAATCAAATACCAATTCCTGCAGTTGGAGCTCGTGCACACAAGTACAATTCTATAAAGAACCTGACACTTATTATAAAAACACAACTGCAATTGATGAACCCGACGCGATCCAAGGAGTTCCAGAAATACTAATTGAACATCCCGACCACTTTCCCGATTCACTTCCCTTCCAACAAAAACATACAATACCCGGTTAATTCCCTCCGAACACAAAAATTCCTACTTTCCGAAAAAGCTACACCCTAAATACCCCATAAACAGTATTGTGTCGTTTATGTATGAGAGAACCACAACCCAAACTCCATACATCAATTCAGCCAATTAAGTTAATATCCATCCAGCATCTCGCAACCTCACTTACATAACTCAAAGCCGCTCCCATTCACAGAATCTAAACTCGGCATGCATACCCAAATACCCTACCATGCCTTGCAAAACAAAAAAAAATTCCACAAAAAAAAAAAAAAAACATCCCACCGCCATCCAAAACCCGCCCTTATCTCAATACCGGATTGAGTGCATTCTCCTTTTGAAATTACCCTTTCATCATCATCATCGAAAAGGTGATGCAATTGCTCATCTTTCTCCAATAGTTCCAATAAAGGTGGGAGAGAAGTCTCGAACCATTTGTAAAATGATATTTAAAAGCATAGTGTATCACACAAGTAAATAAATTTTTTCTTGTGTCTAACGGCCAAAACCAATCCGCCAATATTTCATCAAAGTAGCACAGAACATGAATTACTTCACAATCACCATGGACTTTTTCTCAATCAACGCGTAGAAATTCGGTGATAAAAGGTTTCGTAAGGGCTCGTGGAGTAAATTAAAATTCTAATTTCCCTAAGAACCAACACCGCATATTTTAAAAGATTTCTGGATTACATCAGCGGGTGTGTTTTAACCAAATCTAATACCCACTTTGAAACGTTTAAACATGGCGGCACTTTTGGGTTGCCCGATTTTGTTTGTATAGTTCCTTGTTTCTAAGAGCTTCGCTGATGTAAACATAATCATCGTTATATGATGATTGGAAACTTCTATTGCCACATACGTCCAGTGGTTGGAGAAGTCCTCTAAGCTTCGGTGGAATTAAGATTATGAAAATGTTATGTTTCTCCAATGTTTTTGATTTTGCCAATTTTAAGTGTGGTCCTTAGTGATCCATAAGTAACTGGTTGACGATAAAAACCAGTCTCGGCCCATTTTAAAAATAAATTTTCAATGTACTCAGACAAAATTGCGTCATTCCACATGCCAGTAGTATTAACGTTGACCAGACACCCATCACTGACGGTTGGCTTTTTTTTAAATTTACGAATAGCAAATGAGGAGGGTAAATTTTACCATTCATCCACATTGCGAATGTCGCGGTTAAGCGCTTGCGTGATGACGAATCTTTTCGTATTAACACCTCTCCGGCTCCGTTAGAGCTTATAGTCATTTTTGGCTCAGCTTCGAAGTTCCAGTGCATGACTGATTGACAGTGCATTTGATAAAATTGTTTTCATTTTGTTTTAATGATGGTTCCTTTCACTCGAATATAGGGACTAGTCCTTTTAAACGAATAGAAGGACTAGTTCTTTTATTCGAGGGAAGACTGTAGTTATTTATTTTTGTTTGGTTTTATATTTTTCTGTACTGTAATAGCTCGTTTTCCGGACATTTTTTTTCTGTACCGTAATGATTCAGTTCCCGGACAGAAATCAATCACGTAAACATTGATTTTCGGTATAGTATGAAATAAATGATCGTTACAGTACTCTTTCAAAATTCTTTTACAGTACTCTTTCAAAATAAACGTCGAAATCGTACTGTAACAACACATTTACCGCCCTTGTGACGTAAATAACTATTAGAATATTTTAGTATTTTTGCTTTATGTACAAAAGAAATGTTTACAATATGTACATAAAACTTATTATTTTCTTTGCTATTTACTTAGTAATTTTCCAAAATTCATTTATAACCTCTGTAAATTATATCTGTTCAATCATATTCGTTCAATTTCGTTATCATTTCCTTAATTGAGCCGTTTATTTTGAAAGTGGAATAAGTCATGTTTTCTTAATATTGAGATAATTAAACATTTGTGTTTTCATGTTATGAAAAAAATCAATACAACTTTTGTTAAAAGTGTTTGCATTTATGATATTACTATACTTACTACTTTTAGCTAAAGTGATAAATTTCATAATAAGGCTCAGTAAAATACGACTTTTTTGTACTGGAAATGACTTATTCCACTTTCAAAATAAATATTTTTTAACAAAAATGACTTATACCATCATTTCATATTGATTTAATTCATTAAAAAGAATTTTACATTATAAATGACATCCAGTTATTACAAAGAGAAAGTTACAATGAATTTGATAGGTTTGAATTTCATTTTACTCCTCAACAAGTTGATCCGGCTTTTTAAGTTTTGAAAATATCCATGATGAACAGGTGGTAGCAAATCCATCATGTCTTTATATTTCGCGATTGTGACCGGTTGCCAAGGCTGGGCAAATTCCATTACACTGTACTTAAAAGTACTTAAAATACAAATTACAATTACTTTTCATTTGTAAATTGAAAAATTTGATTTGACGAAATTCGTTTAGTGAAAAATCATATCATTAAAATAATGATCATTATCATAAGGTTTTATACTGATGGCTCTAGAACCAAATCTTAATGAACCTTGTAAAACTGTAAACGATAAATTACAAAAACTGATGAAATTAAAATACAAATTACAATTACTTAGAATTTAAGTAATTAAAATACAATATAGGTACTGTTACTTGGAAAAATAGTAATTAAAATACAAATTACAAATTGTAATTTGTGTTTTCATTACCTAATTCAAATAAATGTAATTCGTTACTGCTCTGCCTTGCCGGTCGCCCACTTGAGTATAACGGCAGTAACTCTATATACACACATTTTTAAATTTTTTTTAAAAACACTTGTTAAATATTTCGCAAAATTTTGCGAAATATTTAACAAGTGTTTTTAAAAAAATTTTAAAAATGTGTGTATTAAGTGTGTTTCGCCAAGTGCCTACGGCAGAAAGTGTAAAAAGTATAACTCTATATAACCAAAGTTTTTTGGTCATCCCTTTTTAGTGCTAAGTCCAAAATATAAAACTCTGCATCACTAGTCAAGGACGTTTTGTAGTACATTTTATAAGGAGAATCTCTTATAAAACTGTGTTCAAAAATTAGAGCCAGTTTTTATTTATTTCAAAAAATATTTATTTATTCTTCCAAATCTATTTCGTCGCTTTCAAAGTAATCCGCTCCCGACACAATACACTTACGCCAACGTATTTTCGAATTTTCGAAACAAGAATTAAAGTCGCCTTCCGGGATAGCCTTCAGAGCGCGTAGCGATTCGCGTTTTATCTCTTCTATTGTCTCAAAATGATTTCCCCGCATTGGTCTTTTGAGTTTCGAGAATAGCCAGAAGTCACACGGTGCTAAATCTGACGATTACGATGGTTGTGGAACGATATGGATCGAATTTTTAGCGAAAAAGTCACAAGAACGAGTGCAGTGTGAGAAGGTGCATTATCGTGGTGCAAATACCAAGAATTGTCTGCCCACAATTCTCGCCTCTTCTTGCAAACAGATTAACGCAAACGACGCATAACACTCAAATAAAACTGTTTGTTGAATTCTGAATGGCCGGGTGGAAGGAATTCTGAATGGACAACAACATGATAATCGATGAAAACTGGCAACATGACCTTCAACACTTTCACGACCTTCTTTGAACTGTTTATACCACTTGTAAACATTCCTTTCCGACAAAGCATGGTACACGAAGGCTTTCTGCAACATTTAATGCAACTTTTCTTTGCTCAATATAATTAGAAATTGTAAAAATCGCTGAATGCACTTTTAGCGTCGTACAAAACCAAGCGTAAAACAAAAACTGATGAATGTTTCGAAATAAAATTTATCACAGATGTATATCACAATGTTGCCAACTTAGAAAAAAAAATATTTATGATGTGCGGTTTACCCGCGAGATTTAAATTGAAAATTGGCTTTACTTTTTGGGCACAGTAGTAAATCTAAAATTTTATAAATCTCTATATATAAAAATGAAGAATTGCTGTGCGTTAGTCTCGCTAAAACTCAAAAACGGCTGGACCGATTTTCAAAATTTTTTTTTTGTTTTGTTTGCTATAGTTCAGGGATGGTTTAGAAAAAATTCGAAAAACCCCCAAGTTCAGCTAAAAAAATCAAAAAATAAAAATTTTTCTATATATCTCTATATCTCTATATCTCTATATATAAAAATGGTGTAAAAAATGTATGTGCGCACATCAGTTGAGAACGGCTGAACCGATTTGGCTCAATCTTTTTCTGTTATGTTTGAAATTGCCAGGAGATGGTTCTTACGAAAGAAAATTTTTGGAAAATTCTTCGGAAAAGTCGGAAAATGGAAAAATTATGTTTTTGTATAGGATTTGGCGCGTAGCCAACCAGATGGTAAAAACCAGATGTTTTGTAGAAGAGAAAAATTGTAAAATCTGAGTGGAAACTCGGAAACTTACGGAAAAACCCGAAGAAATTGAATTTTGTTTTTCAATGAAATTTTGAATATTTTGTATGTTTTGATGACCGATTAGGCTTAATCTTTTTTAATTGTGTTTGAAATTGCCAGGAGATGGTTCTTACAAAAGAAAATTTTGGGAAAAGCCTTCGGAAAGTCGGAAAATTCGGAAAATCGAAAAATTATGTTTTTGTACGGGATTTGGCGCGTATCCAAACCAGATGATCTTTTAGAAGAGAAAAATTGGAAAATCTGAGTGGAAAATTCGGAAACTTCCGGAAAAACCCAAAGAAAATTGAATTTTTTTTTCAATAAAATTATGAATTTTTTGTATGTTTTGATGACCGATTTGGCTTAATCTTTTTTATTGTGTTTGAAATTGCCAGGAGATGATTCTTAGAAAAGAAAATTTTTGGAAAATCCTTTGGAAAAATCGGAAAATTCGGAAAATTGAAAAGTTACTTCGTTCGAATCGCTTCGTACTATAGATGAAGCGTTGTGCGCCACTTATCGAGAGGCTTGCCAACGTCTGAATTTGCTGGAAAACGACTCACACTGGGATTCATCACGCGCCGATGCCACTGTTTCTGCGCCGGCAAATCAAATTCGTACATTGTTCGCGATCATCATAGCGACATGTCATCCATCGAACGCATTGGAATTGTGGAACAAATTCAAGGACGAAATGGCTGACGATATTTTGCATCAAATTCGCACTGCAACATCGAATTATGATCTTGGAATGAACGATGAGATACGCAACGAAGCTTTGATCATGATCGAAGACATGTGCGTGCTTATGTGTGGCAGCCATTTATCGAAATTGGGCATGCCAGCACCAATTCGTCCGATGCACGATGCATTTAATCATAAATTGCAACGAGAGCAAGTGTACGATCGAGATTCAATGAGCCAAATAGTACGAACGAATGTCCCGCTTTTGAATGCACAGCAAAATAACCTGTACGACGCATTGATGATGGCAGTTGACGAAGGAAACGGCGGAATATTCTTCCTCAATGCCCCCGGTGGAACAGGCAAAACATTCCTGATTTCATTGCTTTTGGCCACAATTCGCTCGAGATTTCAAATAGCGTTAGCTGTTGCATCATCGGGAATTGCAGCTACATTGCTGGACGGCGGCCGAACAGCACATTCTGCATTGAAGTTACCGATGAATATCCACACGAATGACAAGCCAGTGTGCTCAATTGCCAAGAACTCGGCGATGGCCAAGGTATGAGGCAAGAATGCAAAATCATCATTTGGGACGAGTGCACAATGGCACACAAACGATCATTGGAAGCGTTCAATCGAACGATGAAGGATTTACAAAGTGACACAAGACGTTTTGGTGGAGTGATGATTCTGTTGGCCGGCGATTTTCGTCAAACGTTACCTGTCATTCCGAGATCGACAGCTGCAGATGAACTCAACGCAAGTCTAAAATCGTCGAGTTTGTGGCGCTATGTGAAGAAGTTGCAGTTTACCACGAACATGAGAGTCGAGTTACAGAACGACTCATCAACTACTGATTTTTCTAAACAACTGTTGGCGCTTGGCAACGGCCAAATTCCTGTTGATGTTTCGACCGGATTGATTTCATTTCCCTCCTATTTTTGCATGTTTACGACGTCGAAGGAAGAGCGAACGAGCAATTTTGGCAGCAAAGAACAAGGATGTAGACAGTCTGAATTACTTGATTCAAAACCAAATTGCTGGGGTAACCCATTGTTACAAATCCGTTGACTGTGTGACCAATCAAGACGAGGCAACCAATTATCCGACCGAGTTTTTGAATGCGCTTGATTTGCCAGGAATACCACCGCATAACTTAATGCTCAAGGTTGGATCTGTAATAATCATGCTGCGCAATCTGAACCATCCGAAATTGTGTAACGGAACGCGATTGAGTGTGAAGAAACTGATGAATAACTTGATTCAAGCGACGATCATCAAGGGCAAATTCAAAGGAGAAGATGTTCTAATTCCGAGAATTCCTATGATTCCAACTGACACACCGTTCGACTTCAAGCGCATTCAGTTCCCCGTTCGTTTGACGTTTGCTATGACGATTAACAAATCGCAAGGTCAATCGTTGGAAGTGTGCGGAATAAATCTAGAATTTCCGTGTATTTCTCATGGTCAGTTGTACGTCGCGTGTTCGAGAGTTGGCAAACCATCATCGTTGTTCATTTATGCGCCGGAGAACAGAACTAGAAATATTGTTTACCACAATGTATTGTATTGATTTGCGTCTGTATTCGATTTAATTCCACTCGAATAAAATACATTGAATTCTTTTGAATTTCAACTGACTCCAATTCATTTCCACAATGAGAGAAAAAATTCAAAACACAACTCAATTTTCGAAAGACGCCTGAGTTTGAATCGACATTTCATTCTCTTTTCAATACATTAGTGTTGAATTCGATGAAAATGGAATGGCATGTCCACTCAACTCAATCATCTATTGAGAATAGAGTTGATATGTTTGATTTTTTCTATCATCAAAATCAATTTTCGTGAAGGACAAAAGTATTTGCTCGAAACGAAGTAATTTGGGGCGGGACGAAGTTCGCCGGGTCAGCTAGTCTTAAATATAAATTGTTGTTGTTGTTATATTTTTTGCTTTCAATGCCTTCTAGATTTATAATATACACATCATACTATTAGTTATTATGACATTACATGAATGAACGGTAACCGGGCGATTCCACTAGCACAATTCCACTGGACACAATTCCACTGGACGTAAACCCACTGGGACAATTCCACTTGACACAATTCGACTAGGGAACAATTTAACTTGCACAATTTAACTTGCGTTGTAACTTGTACAGTTAAACGGAAACGCAAACACATATATGTGTATGTACTTTAATATTTTATTGGTATTATTGAAACTTAATTACGAAGATAATTATAACTATGGATTTTAAATTAATAAAAACTGAAATGGGCAAAGAAGCTAATGTATAATAAAAGGAGGGTATACCTGTCCAAAAAAAGGTAATAATGGTAAAAAATATTTCCGTTGCTGCGGTTATTATGATTCTAGGGGTATTCCATTAGCACAATTCCACTAGACACGATTCCACTGCATACAATTTCACTGGCACAATTCCACTACTTTAACAATTGTAGTTCCTTCTTTAAGTAACTTTTTAAGTTTAACTTGTTGTATAATTAAACGAATTTAACTTGCACAATTTTACTTTTTGATAATGAAACGCATTTAGGGTGGTAAAGCGCGTGCGCGATTTACCACCCTAAATGCGTTTCATTATCAAAAAGTTAAATTGTGCAAGTTGAATTGTGCAAGTTAAATTGTGTAAGTTGAATTGTGCCAAGTGGAATTGTGCCAGTGGAATTGTGTGCAGTGGAATTGTGTCTAGTGGAATTGTGCTAGTGGAATAGGCCTAGAATCAAAAATTTACTATAAATTTACTACATACCCAACTTCGGAAAAAGATTGACAAATTTTATTTTCGAATTTTACTAGAAATTTACTTTGTTCTTTTTCCGAACATGCTAATTAAGTGTATAGATCATGTTTTCCGAAAGAGGCTGCGCGATCAAAGAAAAAGTCCAGAGTGTTTGCCACCAGATGGCACTACAGAATCAAAAAAATATTAAGACGTCTTTAAAAGGGGGCCGCCAAAATCAATTTAATTATCCTATCACGTATTAATCGCTAATCGGCTATGTAGACGGAAAAAACGGGAATGGCATGAACAACAGGCGCGCAACATCCAAAATTCTAGCCTGAGAGATAGATATCGTTGCATAAGAGAATTAGCTACGGACTTTCATCCACGTAGCAGCGCTATTCGCAACAAATCCGGTGAGTTGGAAATGGATACTAAAACCGTCCTCGAAGTGTGGCGAAATTACTTCTCCTCGCTTTTAAATAAACAGGCACCACCTTCCGAGCAACAACCTCTCTTGCTTCAACGCGATATTAACGTCGAGATGACACCACCACCTCCTCCATCATTCCATCGCAGATGAAAAATTACAAGACACCTGGTGAGGATGGTATCTGCAACGAAATGCTTAAATATGGCGGTGATTATCTGTACTGCCGCATGTTTGAGCTAATATCAACAATTTGGTCTAGAGAAGAAATCCCAGTAGAGTGGAAGACGGCTCTTATATGTCCACTTCATAAAAAGGGAGATCGATTGAACTGCAACAACTATCGCGGTATAGCTTTGCTGAACACAGGCTACGAGGTTTTGGCCAACGTAGTTGCAGTAAAGTTATCAACTTACAGCGAGAGGATCTTGAGTGATTATCAATGTGGTTTTCGTCCAAATAGATCAACGACCGATCAAACTTTTACGCTGAGGATTTTTCTGGAGAAATGCTATGAAAAGGACATCCCTGTACATAGTCTATTCATAGACTTTCAACAGGCGTACGACAGCATTAAGAGGAATACGTTATGGAACGTATTGTCCTACCTGGACATACCGTCAAAATTGGTTTCAATGTGCCAGCTTTTAATGGATGGCTCACTATGTAAGGTGCTAATAGAAGGGAAAATTTCGGATGTCTTTGAGATAACATCTGGAGTGCGGCAAGGAGACCCAATAGCTCAAACTCTTTTCAACCTGTCATTAGAGTATGTCATTCGTCAGCTCAATATGGCCCAGTGTAGCTGCCTGTATTATAAATCAACCCAGCTATTAGCATACGCTGACGATATTTGCATTCTGGGTCGCAACATCATATCCCTAAAAGTAGTCCTCCTCCCATTGGAATTATCAGCCCAACAAATAGGCCTTCAGATCAACGAAGCGAAGACCAAATACATGGTGACCGCGAGAAGGCAGACTCGTGGGGACTTCATTTCAGGAGACACTCACTATGAAAAGGTGAATGAGTTCAAATATCTAGGATCGCTGATCACTGAGCATAACTCCGTTTCTGTGGACATTTCATCGAGGATCGCAGCAGGCTACCGAGCATTTTACGCCAATATAAAAATTTTCAAGTCTCCTCATATATCGCGCAAAATAAAATTGGACATCTACAAGGCGCTGATAAGACCAGTTATCACCTTTGGTTGTGAGTCTTGGACGCTGACAGCACAAAACATCCAGAAAATCGCTGTAACTGAGCGTAAGATCATAAGAAGAATTCTCGGTCCTATTAAAGAAGGAGCCACGTACAGAATGCGAATGAATCACGAGATCAGAAATGATCTCGTTGAGGCGGCCAAATCCCTTCATGGGATGTAGCGCCAGCGGAAGAAGAAGAAGAATTCCACTACTTTAACAATTGTAGTTCTTTCTTTAAGTAACTTTTTAAGTTTAACTTGTTGTATAATTAAACGAATTTAACTTGCACAATTTAACTTTTTGATAATGAAACGCATTTAGGGTGGTAAAGCGCGTGCGCGATTTACCACCCTAAATGCGTTTCATTATCAAAAAGTTAAATTGTGCAAGTTAAATTGTGTAAGTTGAATTGTGCCAAGTGGAATTGTGCCAGTGGAATTGTGTGCAGTGGAATTGTGTCTAGTGGAATTGTGCTAGTGGAATAGGCCTAGAATCGAATGAACAAGCATGTAATGTGACTTATTCCAGTTTCATAATAAACAAAATATTGATAGCGTTTAGTATTCATTCTTTAACCACTATTTCTAGGAATTATTTTACAGTTAAGCGCAAGAATGTAACAAAATATGAAAGTTCACTTTACTTTAACATGTTATATAACGTTAACTCAATTTTTTAAATATTTGACTTATTCCACTTTCGCTTTCTCACTTACGCTTCAATGTTTGTAATAAAAAAACGATCAAGCCTTATGCTATATGTATGTTCAGACTAGGGATTAGCAATCTCTTTTAATTAGCAAATCCAAACATTCTTATAGTGTGAACGACGGAGATTAAGTAATCCTCCGTTTAGTTTGCCTATGAACTTGTTGAAATAGTATAGTAAAACCTAATATGTAATAGGCTTGTATTTGAAGTTTATACCTATAATATATTTGAGTTCTCGGTCCTGGTTCACTGGATTCGCTTAACCAAGCAACACGTAGTTTATACTTGTCGTCTCTTAAATTATACAATTCATCAGGTTATGGGCCCAGAATTGTTAAATAATAAAAAGTAAAAGTAAAAACATTTGTATTTCGCAAATAAAAAATACAAACCGGCGGTTTTTCCTTTTTAAATTATATTTCCGTGAATTATCTGCGCATCTTTTTTGGTATAAAATTCTGACAAGACGGCGACAAATAATTTACCATCAATCAAAAAATTGAAAAGTCGTGAAAATTACGACACGTGGAAATTCGCAGTCCAAACCTATTTAGAATTGGAAGAATTATTCGATTGTGTTTTGGAAACTGGAGCAGATAAAAAAAAGGATTTGAAAACAAAGTCGAAAATTATTTTGCTAATAGAACCAATCAACTATGTCCATATAAAAACTGCGTCTTCGGCAAAAGAAGTTTGGGATAAGTTGGCATACGCGTTTGAGGACTCAGGCTTAACGAGAAGAGTTGGCTTGTTGCGCTCATTAATTTCAACAAAATTGGAAAGCTGTAAAAGTGTAGAGGAGTACGTGACAACCATAATCAACACAGCTCACAAATTAAATTCCTTTCAATTAAATGTTTCGGAGGAATGGATCGGTATAATTCTATTGGCTGGCTTACCAGAGGAATATAAGCCTATGATTATGGGGATTGAGAATTCAGGAATTAAAATTAGTGGAGATTCCATAAAAACCAAATTATTGCAAGATGTCAAAACAACTTTGCCTAACATGTCAGATGACATTGCTTTATATGGAAAGGGTTTATTGAATGGCAACAATAAGCATCGCAACAATGGTAAAAGTAAACTGAATCAATCTGCTGGTCCACGTTGCTTCAATTGTAACAATTTTGGGCACATTGCAAAAAATTGCCCAACCAAAATTAAAAGTGTTAGCCAAGGAAGACCGAATGGACAAAGTTTGTTATACACAACATTTTCAGCAAATGCTATAAACCACAACGATTGGTACGTGGATTCCGGAGCTTCGACGCATATGACTATGAGAAACGATTGGCTCACAAAGGTCACTGATGCAGTATATAGTGATGTTGTGGTTGCAAATAATTCAAAATTGCAAGTAACTTCAGTTGGATGCGCTGAGTTTGAAGTAATCGTAAATAGCAAAATCCAGAAAGTAAAAATTAAAAATATTTTGTACATCAAAGATTTATGTGCAAATCTATTGTCCGTAAGTCAAATGGTCAAGAACGGGAATAACGTTAAGTTTAGCAAGGCGGGATGTGATATCTACAATAAATTTGGCGAACTAGTCGCAACCGCAAGTCTAGAGGGAAATATGTACAAACTAAACCAACCACAAGCATTAACGTACCAAGTTAAAGGAATTCACAAAGAGGATTTATGGCACCGAAAGCTTGGACACTTAAGTTACAGCGGCATGAAAATAATAAGTGGTATTGCACCAGAGGTCAAATTTGATCATTCTGACAGCAACTGTACGACGTGCATAACAGGTAAGCAGACACGTCAACCATTTAAACAATCCGAATCACATACCAAAGAAGTTTTGGAACTTGTCCATTCAGATTTGTGTGGTCCTATGCAGACAGATTCGATAGGAGGAAATCGTTATTTTATGACATTTATTGACGATTTTTCTCACAAATTGTTCATTTTGATGTTAAAATCAAAATCCGAAGCCACAGGAAAGTTCGTGGAATTCAAGAATTTTGTGGAGAACCAAACCGGGAAAACGATAAAATGTTTGCGAACCGACAACGGAGGCGAATATATTAACAAGAATTTTGTCAACATTTTGCGAAAAGCTGGGATATGTCACCAGACCACAATTCCATATACGCCGGAACAAAATGGAATCGCCGAAAGGATGAACCGGACAATTGTTGAGAAAGTGAGGTGTATGCTTATTGAAGCCGAATTAGGTAACGAGTTCTGGGGGGAAGCAGTATCGACGGCAGGCTATTTAATCAATCGATCGCCTACACGAAATATTAAAGGTGACGTAACACCCGAAGAAATCTGGACGGGGCGAAAACCCAACCTTAAACATTTACGTGTTTTTGGATGCGCAGCAATGGTTCATATGCCGAAGCAAAAAAGAAAGAAGCTGAGTCCAAAATCATAGAGATGTGTATTTGTTGGTTACTGTGAAAACTCGAAAGGGTATCGTTTATATCAACCACAATCAAATAATTTAATTGTAAGTCGTGATGTTATCTTCCTAGAAGACCAAAATTTAGAACTGATTACACCGAGTGACCCGAATAGTCATGTTATTTCGTTCCCGGTTGAAAAAATAGTTAAGGAACCGATATATGTCAATGAAATCATAGATACTGTCAATGGTAGCAATCCATCAGATGATATGAGTGATGTATCTCCAGACAATACAATCGTTTCAAGTAATATAGAAGATGTAGATAACATGACGTCAGACGACGAATATCTTCCAGCAACATCGACAGAAGAAATACCTGTTTAAACCGTAATGAGAAAATCGTCGCGACAGCCTACATGTCTCATCACCATGAATTACATGATCCAACAACCGTCAAGCTTTGTCGAGAGCTGACGCATTAATGTGGGAAAATGCAATGCAAGAAGAATATGAGTCCCTGATTGAAAATGACACGTGGGACTCACCGATCTGCTACCCAACAAAAAACCTATTAACTGTAAATGGATTTTTAAAACGAAACGTAACGCCAAAGGGGAAATATATAGATACAAAGCGAGATTAGTTGTGAAAGGATGCTCACAACGAAAAGGAATTGACTACGATGAAACCTATGCGCCAGTGTTGAGGTTTACATCCCTAAGATATTTAATATCACTTGCAGCAAAATTCAATTTGGACATTGAACAGATGGACGCTGTAAACGCTTTTCTTCACGGTGAACTTAAAGAAAAAATCTACATGCTTCAACCCGAGAATTTTAACAATGGCGTTAAAGTATGTAGACTTAGGAAGTCACTTTATGGTCTCAAGCAGTCAAGTCGTGTTTGGAATCAACAAATCGATAAAGTATTAAAGCAACTTGGACTATTACAATCTAAAGTTGATCCTTGCATATACTACAAAATAAAAGGGGATAAGATGTTGTTTTTGTCAGTATATGTCGACGATTTTTTATTATTTTCAAATGACCAACAACTCAAGTCATCGGTCAAAACCAAATTGAAGGAGAATTTTAAAATGAAAGATACTGGAGAAGCAAGGTATTGCCTTGGAATACAGATAACACGGGACCGTGCAGAAGGGAAAATATGGATTGATCAGGAGCAGTATATAAATGAAATATTGCAGGCAGCGATTTAATATGAGTGATTGTAATCCGTGTGCAACGCCCATGGATCCAAATGTTAAACTCTCCAGATCAATGTGTCCTAAAACAGATGCCGAACGTGACCAAATGAGGAACGTGCCATATCAGCAAGCAGTGGGAAGCATTCTGTTCGCGTCTCAAGTTTCTCGACCAGACATTAACTATGCAGTCAGCAATGTCAGCAGATTTAATAATGATCCCGGAAGAGCGCATTGGATGGGGTAGTGACGAAGACGAACGCAAATCCATCACCGGTTATGTCTTCATGCATCAAAATGGAGCAATATGTTGGAATTCTAAAAAACAACCAACAGTCGCGTTATCTACCATGGAAGCAGAGTACATGGCAGCATCATCTGCAATTCAGGAAGCTCTCTGGCTTAAATCACTCGAAAAGGAATTTTTCCCGTAACTGTCATGTATTGCAACAACAAAAGTACGATTGATCTGGCATCAACAAACGTTTTTCATGCCAGAGCAAAACATATAGATATCAGGCACCATTTTGTACGTACAAATGTAGAGTCTGGTAGGATAAAAATGAAGTATATCTCAACGACTGAAATGAAGGCAGACGTGTTGACAAAGGCACTTAATGGACCACAGCATTTCAATTGTACTTCTGGGATGGGAATGAAATTTAAATAGTTTCAGTAAAATATTAGTTTTTAGTGGGAATGTTGAAATAGTATAGTAAAACCTAATATGTAATAGTCTTGTATTTGAAGTTTATACCTATAATATATTTGAGTTCTCGGTCCTGGTTCACTGGATTTGCTTAACCAAGCAACACGTAGTTTTTACTTGTCGTCTCTTAAATTATACAATTCATCAGAACTTACCTATTAGCAACAAATCTTTAAATTCGTTATGCTTTCTGAAAAGCTACTTCTTGTGTTTTGTGTAAAGAAAACAAAACAAGTAGATTATAGCTTCCATATTTTGTGTTAAGATTTACGATTTACTCCGAATTGTATAATTATATCTCATTTATATTTTGTGATTTTGTGTGATAATTAATGAGTTCATCTAAAAGCTATATTTTAAATATGTTTATTAAACTTTTCAGTTAATTTCAGAGATTGATTCAGGGGGGTTAGGTACGTATCTGGATGAGAACCACGGCAACTAACACAATACAAAATTGATGTTAAACTATCAAAAATAAACATAAAAAATAGAAAACATTGCAATACTGTCAAAAGTGAATTTTACTTTTATTAAAAAATAATTACAACGATTAACAGTTGTCACAACAAATTATTTCAAATAATTCATGAAATCACTTAAGCCTCTATTTAAATTGTCAGTCAATTATCTATTTTACCATTATTAATTTACGTTACCAAAATAATAAAAATATATAAATTTACCTCAGAACCATATAACCTATCAGTTTTTGGTTGAAATTTATTGTGCGAATATGATAAAATTTGTGTTCCAAGTGTTCGTCACCTATTTGATTTTATATCAAATTTCTTGTGATGAATGTGATTCTTTTCCAGAAGAAAAACACGGTCTAAACAGTCATTCTTGCTGTCCAATTCCGGAGCTCTACAACCGTAGTTGGATATATGACTGTGCAACAGAATTGGCATTGCCTGAAAAGCGTAGCTCAAAGTACCTTGAACATGAGAGTGTAAGTAAAACATATACTGGCTTTTTTAACAATTGAAGATATCACTAATCAACAATTTCCTTTGCCAAAGAAAATGTTGGAATGTATCGTCAAAAAATCTGGTGGTGTTGTAGATGGTAAACCGAATACGGCTGCAATTAAAAAACAAATGAAAGCGGTTTTGGATCAGAACCCCGAATGGGAGAATACATTTCATGCAGCTGTTGATAAATGTGTCCCGGACGCAATCGCCAAAGAAGATGAGACAAGAAAACGAACATCTGAACCACCCTATAATATTGATAAAAATATAAATACAATGTACGGCCACCTTGTAACATGTATTATGGCCCATTTATTTTTGGAATGCCCGATGCCAGGCGATGATAAGAGTCCCAGTTGTGTGGCATTTAAAAATTTCGTCAGAAAATGTATCAACGGTTTTCCGCCACGGTTCATGAAACCCCCAGCAAATTAATCATCATAAATCAAAATAGCGTTTTTTTTAATTTATTTACGCTACACGCTAATTACTTAATTCTTTAATTTGATTGAAATCATCATTAATCACAACAACAACAGCAAAAAAATTAAAAATTATCCGGAAATCGGATAATTGATAATCACACTTCTCCATAATCATGTCACATTGGTGGTAAATTTTCTAAGTAAATTTCCGATTCCAATTAATTCTATATACACATGTACAGATATGCAAATAAAAACAAAACAATTAAATGAGCAAATCTTGATAAGGCTAAGAAAAAATAAAATTACAGTAGCTCATTAAAAATCATTTGTTTTATTTTTAATTAGTTGTATGGCCGTCATATGCATGACTTACTGTAATCAAATGACAGTATATGGTATGGTATATAAGACGAAACATTTGTATTCTTAGAACAATACAGCAATAATCGCTGAAGTTTGTTTTTCTTGAGCAAAATGCATTATTTTATATTTTTAACGATATCGGTTGCAGTATGTTTGTTTGGCCAAACATATGCGGTCGATTGTGACGTAGCCCCCGACCTAAACGAAGCAACTGATTGTTGTAATACACCGGATTTAGTGAATAAAGTGTTTCACGAAGAGTGCGCCGCTGAAGTAGGTAGTCTATCGACCAGTGGATTTAATTTAACACGGCATTGTATTTGGACCGAGTGTCTCTTTAATAAGTATGGTGTGGTTAACGATGATGGTGAAGTGGACGCAAATGATATAAAAAGCAAAGTTAAAAGTAAATTAGAACCGTACGAAGGATGGGAAAGTATTTTTAATGCGGCGGTCGATAAATGTGTGGCTGAAGGCATGGCTAAACGTGACGAACTTAAGGAAGAATATGACGAATTTAAAAATTGTAATCCTTCATTTGCATACATTGTGACTTGCATCGATGAGCATATGATGGTTGAATGTCCTGAAGCGGATAGAGGCGGTGATGGTAATTATTTGTTAATTTCTTGATGAAATTTCTAAGAGTTTTAAATTCTAATGATAAAATATTTTCTTTAATAATGTATGTAGCTGACAATTGTGACAATTTGCGTACCTTCCTTATGGAGTG